>JAPTYO010000021.1:384578-687078 GCA_036873135.1 Clarkia xantiana subsp. parviflora | reverse complement strand
CCGATGCTTAAATGAGTGCCCAATACGAACTGGCAAGCAATAATCTCAGAGTATGTATTTCAACTTAAGTGTTCTGAGGTGACCTCTTGCCCTTTTATAGGCGAAGAGATGCCTCAGGTACCTGGTGAACCGTTGAGGGTGGTTAGCCCGTATCCCGCATATCTCGGATGTGATCCCGCCTATCCAGGCCATGATCTCGTGTATCTCGGCCACGCCCCGCGTATCTCGGCCACGCTCCGTGTATCTTAACCACGTTCTGCGTATCTTGGCCACGCCCCGCGTATCCTGGCCTTATCCTCTGGTAACGAGTCCCGACTCCCGTCGGAGACTCTAGAGTTATCTCGTTGTGTCACCGCTCGGGGCCCCTCGTCATCGTGACAGGGCCAATCATTCTTAGGGATTCATCATCGGGGCCTACTTAAAGGCTTCTCATCGGGAGCTTCCAGCTCATCTATCGGGACCGACTCTGTCGGAACCTTTCATCATCGGGACTCCCTTCGTCGGGACCCTTCTCCTAGGTCATCTTGACCTTCATTTTGGGCCTGGTGGGCCTGTTTGTCGTCTCCTCCCCGTTAAAGGGCCTGACGGTTGTAATCGAACCCATCATTTGCCCCCAAGACATGAGGGACTTTTAGTTCGTCGTGTCTTCCAACTCTCGACTTTCCGATACTGGAATCGGGGATCTTTCCCTTGGTTCAGTCACTCAATTGTCAGTCTTCCCCTTCACGTTTCCTCAGTGTTTTGTGGATATCTGCCAAATCCCCGGGGTCTCCTCGGTTCCCCAGTTCATTAAATGCAGTAGATAGAGAAACGACGTTTTCGGCCCTCGTTCCTAATTTCTCGCGCCTGTCCTTTTCTGAAAAGTGCTTTTCAGGCCGTTTCATCATTACGTCTGTTGTCCTTCTACACGTTCCATCTCAACGGTCCAGATTAAGACTCTTCGACTTCGACGACTCGGATCGAAGTGTCCCTTCAACTGTCTTCTTCGCCTATAAAACCCTAGCCATGGTCATATTTTAACTTTTACCGTTTCCGAATTCTCAAAAGCTTTCTGTGATTTCTCTGTGATTTCGAGCTCTGTAATTTCGAAGGTCTTGGAGTTTCTTCGATCATCTGTCCGGCGACGCCTCGTTCATCTCCTCAACCTTTACTTCACTATGTCTGGTAAGAGATTCCCCTTTGTTTCTTGTTCGTCTTTTCCTTGCTTATAGCTTTCCAAGAGTCCCACTGTGTTTTTCTTGCGATGGTTGCTTTTCAGACAGCGGGTCCAGCTCTGAGGGGAGAAAACCTTTTCACTTTGATTATGCTCTGAATGAGATCTCCAATACTGCTTATGATGCAGCCCTCCGAGAGGGTTGTATCACTATTACCTGGGAACCCCGTTTCCCCTATCCTTGGCCTCGCCCCTCGAGTAACCCTGAGGTTACTCATCCCCAAGAAGGGGAGGTATTTGTCTCTACGGGGCAGGTATCAGCGGGGATCAGATTCCCCTTTTGTGGTAATCTGGTCGAGATGTGCCATCATTACAAAACACACCCCACTACCTTTTCTCCCCATGCCATCCGCCTCTGGAACGCCTTTCAAGTTCTCTGCTTCCGACAGAAGTGGGTCTACAGCCTCTAGCTCTTCAGAACCTTCTATGGGATGAAGTGCAACGAGGCGGGGGTTTGCGCTTTCTACCCTCGGATGCCTAAGTGGAGTAAGCAGCAGCTTGCCCGGTGTGGCTGGACCAATGACACCTGGAAGGTGGTCAAGGGTCGGGGACTCTTGGTTGACACAGGGTCCGACAATAGTAGCTGGAAGAGGAGTTACTTCTTCATCCGACACTCTTCGATTCCCTGGCCTCGGTGGGAGGTGGCAGCAGACCCTCCGCCTGCTTTCCATACTTACACCGACGAGGATTTTGAAACTCTTCAACTTATCCAGCTTTATCGATGGGGGGAGTCTTACACTCCCCTCAACGCCAACTCACTTGTGGAGCGGGACCTGGTGCACGCCGGGATCCGACTCCTCGATATTGTCTCTGGGGGGCAGCTCTTCGATGGCCCTTCTAATATGGTCCCTTGGGTAAACTTCTAACTCTTCTTTGTTTACTGTTTGCAGCCAAGAAGGTATCTGTGCTGACCAATCTTTTCCTTAAGTAGGGGGAGACTGATGCTGTCCGCCCCTCGCCGAAGAGGAAGTCCGCCAAGAAGGCTGCTGCTCGGTCGGGGTCTCCTTCAGCAGAGCAACCCAAGCGGAAGCGGGTGGATCTGGACCAGCTCTTCGATGTCCAGAATGCTGAAGAAGGTAAAAAGCTCCGACTTGCTATAAAATCATACAGGAGGATGGTCCCGAGGGATTTGATACCTTCAACCAAAGAGGCCCG
The DNA here is from genome assembly GCA_036873135.1 of Clarkia xantiana subsp. parviflora. NCBI lineage: Eukaryota > Viridiplantae > Streptophyta > Magnoliopsida > Myrtales > Onagraceae > Clarkia > Clarkia xantiana. Next base: position 684,710 of record JAPTYO010000021.1, on the reverse strand, counting down.
CATTGCTGACGTTAATCGGATCCTTCGAGGCGAAACTCCACGCGTTCTGAAGGCGGGCTACTACCATTATCAGGGGAAGGATCAATACGTCTCCCGACGTATCGTTTGGTGTAAGAATCCCGATGAACTTCCTGATTACATTTCTGAAGCTTCTCATCCTCCAGGTGCAGGTCGCTCGGGAGCTCCATCGGGTGCCGCAGCTTCCGCGGATGCACCATCTTCAGCGGGGGGGCCTTCCTCAGCTGGGGAGAAGGCTCCAACTGGCGAACAGTTTCGTCAGGTGGAAACTTTGGACTCCTCCGAGGAGACTGACGAGGGTGGCTCCCTTCGTCAGCGTCGGAAGACGGGGCAATCCCCCTTGAAACCAACCCCTCAGGGGCCGCCTCCTTCATCTTCTCCGCAGCAGCGGGAGCCATCGCCCATTCACAACTTCACTCCTTCCCCCGTTCGGGCCGAGACGGAGGCAGGCCCCTCCACTTATCGTCCTCCTCCTCCTCTTGCTCTCAACGGGAACTTCTACAGGCCCTTCGACCCTTCTCAAGCGGATGCCCCCTGGACTCCTATCCAGACGCTTCAAGGAGTCCCGCTTACACAAGGGGAGCAGGACCGGGATCTGGCCCTGCATCTGCTGTCAGGCTCGATACTGCCTACTATGCGGTATCCGATTTGCCTCAATCGGGTACACATGCATCGGGATGTCAGGGAGATGTCCATGCGCCGTATAGAGGTAGGACTTTGCTTCTTTCTTTTTGGTAACAAATCGGGTTTTTTTGTCCATTAACACTTTTTCTTCTTGTTTGTAGGAGCTTGCGGACTTCAACCGTCTTATCGGGTATGTCATTGCCTACGATGAGTCCCGGGAGCGGGACCGAGGGATCCGCGAGCAGCTCCAGGAGGATCTTAAGGCCTCCCAGTCTTCGCGGGGAAAGCTTGTCAAGGAGCAGGCTGTCCTTGATCAGAAGGTTCGGGACCTCCAGAAGCAGATCGGGGACTTTGAGGGGCTCTTGAGGCAAGAGCGGGAGGCGGCTGTGGACAAGCTGGTCCAGGAGAAGAAGGCTGCTGAGGACAAACCTGTCCTCGAGAAGAAGGCTCTGGAGGGGCAGATCGCGGGTTTTCCTGCGCAGCTGGTTGAGGCGGAGGCCAAGGGCCGGGAGGATTATCGGAGGTCCGAGGACTTCCAAGCCGATGCCATGAAGTTCTTTGGCGCGGAGGTGGAGAACACTCTCTTCAATGCGGTTGAGGAGCTCCACCTGGAGTACGGGGACGCCATCAATTTCGACAAGTCTCCTTCCCTCGCTCCCTTTGCGAAGAAGTATTTTGCTCTTTCCGAGGAGAGTGATGAGGGGAGTACCCCCGTGATTGTCGAAGACGCTTCTGAACTTCCAAGTGCGGATGCCCCGATAGTTGATCCTCCCGAAGCCAACCCTGTGGATCCTTCTGTTACCGACTCCGCGGACCCAGCTGCTGCCAATGCTGCCGACAAGGACCAAGCTTGAATGTTTTTATCTTTAGAGTCCTTGTATCTTCTTCTCTTTTTTCATCGTCGGGCCCTCGAGCCCTTATCAATATCAGACTTTTTTAGTTCCGATTCTTTCGTTGCGCTTCTCCGAGCGACTTTATCATACTTGCTTAAATCGATACTTCGACACTTAAGACGTTTTCGTACGTCCTTCCCGACGATTTAATAACTTGCACCACTTAATGCGACTTAGTTCCGCGCATCACTTAAGACGACTTAATTATTACTTAGAGTAAATCTGAGAATCATGCATCACTTAAGACGAATTAATTTCGTGCACCACTCAAGGCGACTTTTCGATACAATAAATCTAAGGATTGTGCACCACTTAAGGCGACTTAATATCGTGCACCACTTAAGGCAACTTTTGATACTTAGAATAAATCTAAGGATTGTGCACCACTTAAGGCGACTTAACATCGTGCACCACTCAAGGCGACTTTTGATACTTAGAATACATCTAAGGATTGTGCACCACTTAAGGCGACTTAACATCGTGCACCACTCAAGGCGACTTTTGATACTTAGAATAAATCTAAGAATTGTGCACCACTTAAGGCGACTTAACATCGTGCACCACTCAAGGCGACTTTTGATACTTAGAATAAATCTAAGGATTGTGCACCACTTAAGGCGACTTAACATCGTGCACCACTCAAGGCGACTTTTGATACTTAGAATAAATCTAAGGATTGTGCACCACTTAAGGAGACTTAACATCGTGCACCACTCAAATAAATCTAAGGATTGTGCACCACTTAAGGCGACTTAATATCGTGCACCACTCAAGGCGACTTTCTCGTGCACCACTCAAGGCAACTTTCTCGTGCACCACTCAAGGCGAATTTCTCGTGCACCACTCAAGGCGACTTTCTCGTGCACCACTCAAGGCGACTTTAATACTTAGCATAAACCTAAGAATAACTCTGATTGGAAGCAACCTCTTTATTTATTGATGGCATAAAATTGGCTTACATCGAATTAAACGGTAAACAGCATACACCACTTAAGGCGATTTTACATAGGGCACCACTTAAGGCGACTTTCATCGGGCACCACTTAAGGCGACTTTTCTTCAAGCATGGTGTTTCTTCAAGTGTTCGCCACTAAAAGAATGCTTTAATATTCTGCCATCGAGGTCTTCCAACTTGTACGCATTTGGAGCTGGCATCCCCACGACCTTATAAGGTCCTTCCCATTTTGGTGACATCTTGTTGATTCGATCCAAAAGGGTGAACTCGTTGCGACGCCAAACCAGCTCCCCGACAAAGAATTGTCGGGACTTCACTCGCCGATTGTAGTACCTGGCCGTCGCCAAACGCATTCGAGCTTGGACTTCATCGGCTTCCCGCCTCTTCTCTTCGAGTAAGTCCAAGTCCAGACGTCTCATTTCATCGTTCGTCAGGGGCTCGTAATATCTCATCCGATGGGACGCCACAGCTACTTCCACAGGGGCGACAGCTTCCGTGCCATAAACAAGGCCAAACGGAGTCTTCCCCGTTGATCGTTTGGGTGTCGTTCTAACAGCCCACAGCACGTTTTCCAGTTCGTTCAGCCACTTGCCCTTCAAGGCATAGACCCTATTCTTTAGGCCATCCATCACGATTTTGTTGGCTGATTCCACCTGGCCGTTAGTCTGAGCATGGCGTACAGAAGCAGTCCGATGCTCGATGTTCAACTCCTCCAGATACTCCCTCACTTGAGAGCCGTTAAACGGTGGACCGTTGTCGCTGATCACCACCTTAGGAATCCCGTATCTGGACACGATGTGGGTTTGGAGGAACTTGACGATCTGGTTCCCCGTTGTTCTTGCCAATGCCTTCGCCTCTATCCATTTCAAAAAATAATCGATTGCTACAAGTAAATACTTACATTGTCCTTGTGCTTGTGGAAGAGGTCCCACCAAGTCGATGCCCCACTGCGCGAAGGGCCACGCGCTCTTGATGGATGTCAGATTAGCGGCCGGAGCCATGATACTCGGGGCGTACCTCTGGCACGCGTCGCAGGATCGGACCAATGCCGTTGTTTCCTTGTTCATCGTGGGCCAATAGTAGCCCAAGTTCAACACCTTCCTCATAATGGATCGGGCCCCTTCGTGGCAAGCCGCGACCCCTTCATGCATCTCCTTCAGGATTCGACCTGTATCGTGTTCTGCCACACACTTCAAGTAAGGAGTCGAGAACCAGCCCTTCTTGTACAGCTGATCATCTAGCATCACGTAATTGGCCGCGATCCGACATATCCTGTCCGCTGCTACTTTATCATCGGGGACTGCCCCCGTAGTCAGGTACGCGACTATTGGGGTCATCCAAGTCGGCTCTTCTTCTGATCTTGTCTCAATGGCACACACTTGTGTCGGGTCGATGGTCGATAAGATCACCTTTTCTAGGAAGTGCACCTTCCGATTTTCTTCCAAGGGTGCCCCCAGGGAAAATTTGCTCAAGGCGTCTGCCTCTACGTTTTCCTCCCTCGGGATTGCCTCGATGTCGAAGCTTTTAAAGCTCTCCTTCAAGGTTTGTACCTCTCGTAGATACTTCTTCATTATCGGGCTCCTCGCTTCGTATCGCCCTTGAACCTGATTTACGATTAAAGCCGCGTCACACTTCACTCTCAAGTGATCGACTCCTGTGCCTTTAGCAATTTCCAGGCCCGTGATAAGAGCTTCATACTCCGCTTCATTGTTTGTGGCCTTGAATGTTAAAGCCAAGGCATATCGGAGCGGCTCACCTTCACCCGGTGGTATCAACAAAAAGCCTGCTCCTGATCCGTCCGCACTCGAGGAGCCATCCGTGTACATTTCCCAGGTATTTTCTTCGTTTGGCTGTTCTGATTGCTCTGCCCTCTCTGGTTGTTCTTCTGTCGGGACCTCCACGGTTGCCCCCTCTACAGGGCCCGCTTCTTCTAGATCGGGGGCTGTAGATTCTGCTATGAAATCCGCCAATGCCTGGCCCTTAATGGCCGTTCTTGGAGCGAAGTGTATTCGAAACTCACTAAGCTCTACTGCCCATTTCACTAATCTTCCCGACGCATCCGGTCGGTTCAAAAAATGCTTCAAAGGCTGGTTCGTCAGCACAGTGATCTCGTGTGCGTGGAAATAAGGCCTTAGCTTCCGAGCAGTAATAATTAACGCAAAGAGGTACTTCTCAACGGCGGGATAATTCAATTCAGACTTGGCAAATGCCTTGCTTACATAATAGACGGGGACTTGATTACCCTCGACAACCTTCACTAACACAGAGCTAATGGCAAATTCAGAAACAGCCAAATAAAGGTAGAGCGGCTCGCCTGGAACCGGTTTTGCCAACGGCGGGAGGGTGCGAAGGTGCTGCTTGAGTGCTTGGAACGCTTCTTCACATTTGGCGGTCCATTCGAATTTCTTGTTGGCCCTCAGGACTTCAAAAAACGGCATTGATCGGTCGCTGGCTTTGAATAAGAAGCGATTCATTGCAGCTAGTCGGCCGTTCAGCACTTGTACTTCACGATGGTTTATTGGAGACTGCATCTCCTCGATTGCCCTCAGCTTCTCAGGAGTCACCTCTATTCCTCTCTGGCTCACCATGAAGCCTAAAAACTTTCCTGAGTGGACTCCGAAGGCGCATTTCGTCGGGTTCAAGCGAACTTGGTGGAGCCTCATCCGCTCAAATACCATGGTTAGGTTGTGCACGTGATCCTCGGCTTGTCGGGACTTCAACAGCATATCATCCACGTACGCCTCCATGGTTTCCCCCAGCATATCTCCGAACAGCTTGTTCACCATCCGCTGATAGGTTGCCCCAGCATTGATCAACCCGAAAGGCATGACATCGTAGTGATAGATGTCACTATCTGCATAGAACGCTGTATGAGGAGCGTCTTCCTTGGCCATTTTGATCTGGTTGTAGCCTGAGTACGCATCCATGAAACTCAACAGCTCATGTCCCGACATAGCATCCACCAGCTGGTCGATTCTCGGGAGCGGATAACAGTCCTTTGGGCAGGCTTTATTCAGGTCGTGGAAATCCACACACATTCGCCATTTCCCGTTAGTCTTCCTTACCAGCACCGGATTAGCAACCCAAGTTTGGAATCGGAGCTCTTTAATAAACCCAGCATCGAGCAACCTGCCCACCTCCTGCTGGATCGCAATCTTCTTGTCTGTGCCCATCGGACGTCTTTTCTGCGTGATAGGTTTGATTGCGGGGTCTATCTTCAGCTCGTGCACGATCACATCGGGGCTGATTCCTGGCATGTCGCTCGGGGACCAGGCAAACAGCTCCTTGAATTCCTTCAGCAACTCAATCAGTTTTTGAGCTGTCTCCTCAGTCAGAGCGGACCCGATTTTCACCTTCCTCTGGGGGCCGTCGATCTCGACTTCTTTCAGATCTTCTACGGGGGCGGGAAGCCCAAACTCCTCTCTAGGATCTGCGTCTGTCTGGAGGACAGTCATGGCCTCTCCCCTCCTTCTTCGTGTGGCATTAACGTAGCATTTTCGAGAAGCTACCTGATCACCCTTGACTTCCCCGACTCCGTGGTCGGTCGGGAACTTCATCTTCTGGTGCACTGTCGATGCAACTGCCATCAGGGGGTTGATGGTAGTTCTCCCGATAATCGCGTTGTAGGTCCCAGCGGAATCAACTACCACGAACTCCACGTTCCTTCTTTCTGATTTCCACCCACTACCAAACTCCACTGGTAAGGTGATTACTCCTAGCGGATAGGAGGTTGAGCCAGAGAACCCGACCATCGGGAAGTTTGCCTCCTTCAGATCTTTCTTTGTTTTCCTCATAGCCTCCAGCGCATCCATGAATAGAATGTTGGAGGAGCTCCCTCCGTCGATTAGAATTCTCTTCATTTCAAACCCGTCTACATCCAAGGTTACCACCAAGGCATTGTCGTGCGGAGTCTCCACGCCTATGAGGTCTTCCGACGAAAAGGAGATTACCATCTCTTCTTTCAAGGTCCAGGATCGGGACCTCTTACCTAGCACCACCGCCGTAGGGATTCTAGAGGCATAGACCTCTCGGGCGGATGAAGTATCACCTCCAGCAGCAAATCCTCTGTGGATCACATTGATAGTGCCCCGTCTTTCCTTGCGAGCACCGGATGACTCTGGATCGGTTCTCTTCTTCTTTGGGGACCGATCGCGGGATCGGGAACGAGACCGCGACCGGGACCGAGAGCGGGATCGACACCGCTTATCCCCGACAAATTCTTTGAGCTTCCCCTTCTGGATCAGCTTTTCGATCTCCTTCTTCAGTTCCCGACAGTGATTGGTGTCGTGACCATTTGCGCGATGGAATCGGCAGTAGCGATCTGTGCGAGATCCCTAGAACTCTCCATCCTTCTTAGGGGGGTACCGGGAGATACCCTGTCGTTCCATGACCGTCAGTACTTCCGCCATGGAACAGTTGAGAGGAATGTCGAGATCCTCCCGCTTATCTTTCCTTGAAGAGCGCCTATCGTCCCTCCGATCCGGGCGGCCTCGATTCCTACTACTGTCGGGTTTACCTTTTGATTTGCGATCGTCGAGGGGCTTAACCGACTGCTTTCCTTTGTTTGAATTTGGGGGCTCCAGCTCTCCTGCGGCTATCTTCGACTCCTGGACATCGATTTGCTGTTTCACCCTCTTCTGTAGTGCCTCCATATTCCACACAGCTTTCTCAGCCACGCTGTGCATCAGGTCGGAACCGTAGGGGGCCGTTAAGTTCCGGATGAAGGTACGAATGGTCTCACCTTCTGAGATTTCTTCGTCGATCTCTGCCACACTGGCAGTGTACCGCTGGTAATAGTGTGCCAGCGATTCGTCGGGCCTCTGCACCACCTGGGTCAGGGACCTCACGCTCTTCAGTAAACGTCTCCGACCCTGGTACTGCTGAATGAATCGGTAGTGCATATCTGCCCAGCAAGTGATGCAGCCTGGGGGCATACTAAAGAACCAGGTCAGGGCCCTTTCTCCAAGTGTGTTCGGGAACAACGTACACACTATATCTTCACTCGGGGCTCTTCCCAGACACGCCATGAGGTGTTTCTGGATATGGCGAACCGGATCTCCTTCGCCATCATACTCCTTTATCGTGGGGATGCCTAGCCCAGGCGGGGCTAGGGTGTCGATGAGTCGGGGAACGAAGGGATGAGTGGATCGATCCCTTAGCTCCGACACCAGCGGCTTCTGTTCTCCCATGCAGATGTTCACGATCTTTACCACCTGGTCGGGAGTGATGGGACCATTCAGGGGAATGGTCCTGTGCTGTACTGGTCCTGGTCCATCAACCACGAACCTCTCCGGCTGACCGGATGCTCTACCTCTGTCCTGGCCTCGGGGCGGGGCTTCCTGTGCGTTCTGACCCTCTGTTGGCAGGGCCACTTCCTCCAACGGGGGCATCTCCTCCTGCCTCCTTGCGGCCTCTCTCCAATCCAAGAGAGTCTCCACGGCTGCCAGAAACATGGGCATGGCTTCCGCCACGGCCCTTGTCAAGTCTGTTGCTGGGGGAGCCTCCTGCCCCCTATTGCCCTGGTGTTGAGGAGCAATATCTTCGGGATCTCCATTGTGCCCCCCTGTCTGGGAGAGTTCAGCCAGGGGATGGTTCTGGTTTTCCTCCTGTTCTGGTACTGAATCCAGATTTGTTGCGGCGGGGTGACGGGAACCACCGGATTGTCCCTGTCTTCTGTGCTTGCCAGCCGCCATCGATCGAGTAGAAGGCATATCAGCTTTTTGTTTGATTCCCACAGACGGCGCCAATGTTGGATCACGGTGGAACTCCGGTACGGACTTTGACGGCGATCCTAGCTCCTTCGCTCCACGCAATCCTGCAAGAGGGGATAGACCGGGCGGTGACCCAGAATCCCTCTCCGATGCTTAAATGAGTGCCCAATACGAACTGGCAAGCAATAATCTCAGAGTATGTATTTCAACTTAAGTGTTCTGAGGTGACCTCTTGCCCTTTTATAGGCGAAGAGATGCCTCAGGTACCTGGTGAACCGTTGGGGGTGTTTAGCCCGTATCCCGCATATCTCGGATGTGATCCCGCCTATCCAGGCCATGATCTCGTGTATCTCGGCCACGCCCCGCGTATCTCGGCCACGCTCCGTGTATCTTAACCACGTTCCGCGTATCTTGGCCACGCCCCGCGTATCCTGGCCTTATCCTCTGGTAACGAGTCCCGACTCCCGTCGGAGACTCCAAAGTCTCGTTGTGTCACCGCTCGGGGCCCCTCGTCATCGTGACAGGGCCAATCATTCTTAGGGATTCATCATCGGGGCCTACTTAAAGGCTTCTCATCGGGAGCTTCCAGCTCATCTGTCGGAACGACTCTGTCGGAACCTTTCATCATCGGGACTCCCTTCGTCGGGACCCTTCTCCTAGGTCATCTTGACCTTCATTTTGGGCCTGGTGGGCCTGTTTGTCGTCTCCTCCCCGTTAAAGGGCCTGACGGTTGTAATCGAACCCATCATCGAGCAAATTCCGGCGAACTACGAGTTGGATCGGACAGTTGGTGACTAGAGATTGTCGTGGTCGAACAACGGGACCGAGAGGAGCTACTATGGTCTTGGAGGTCCGACTTAGATGGGAAACCGGGGGAAGGAGGTCGGCGAAGTGAGGAAAGGGACTGGCTCGGTGGTGACCGGAGGGAAGGCTTGTCTATGACAGCGGCGGTGATGTTTGCTTCTTTACTTGGGAAGAAGACGATGCCATACCTACTAGTAATAATAATAATAATAATAATAATATATTAATAACAATAGAGTCAATTGTACAAAGTTTAGTAACGATGCTTCTTAATTAGGATATATATGGTGTTATTTTTGTGTGTTTACAATGTAAACCTAGACCCCTATTTATACTAAAAACCTAGTCTTGATTACAGATAAAATTTAAATAAAAAATGCTAACAGATAATTATTCTAGAGAATATTCCTAGGGATATTTATCTTTACAGATAATTATTATTTTTGAATAAAAAATAATATCTGGAGATAAATATCTTACAGATAATTTTCTAAAATAAAAAAACTAATTATTATATATATATTTTTAAATATTCCGAAAATATTAAATAAATTCGAAATAATTTAAAATATATTTTATAATAATTTCCATAATGTGCTCTTAAGCATTTTTGGAGACTTTGTGGCTTGACGCGTCCGGAATTTGACGTATCATGTGTAACGTCGTTACGTCCGGGTCAAAATCGAGTGTTTACAGCAGCGCATTGCATCTTTGGTGTGCCTTTCGCCTCCGCTACGGTGGAAGAAAGGCCACTTAAGAAAAAGACCTTATGGCAGAATACTATAGTATTCTATGCAGTGATGACGGTGTTATGGCCGCTCATGATCCCGCTGACGAAGTAGACGTATGGACAAGATCTCGGAAAGTAATGAAGATGTTTCCTCTATCATGGTTTGCTGACGATAACGGACTTACAGGTCTGATCACATCGATTAAGACAATCATAGATCTATACGAAGCCAACCATGAGGAAGGAACCACCTTCAAAGAACCCGAGACAACCGATGACAGATTCGACGGTCTTCGGAAATGCTTGGTTAAACCCAGCTATAAAAAGTCTAAACGATGGTCCGGTGCAAACCACCGTTGATTCGTGTGCCCTAATAGGTACGGCTCGTGTACCACACATATAGAACTGAAAGAGGTTTTATTTGATGCAAGACATCTGATCAAATTCACTTGTGAATTCTTTTCAGGTAGAACGCTGAACGTGGTCGTGACTGCTTGTCTATCTTACCTTCATCGAGACTTCATTCTATGATCATAAAACTTATTATTTTTGTTGATGGATTTCTTATTTGTTCGTTTTAATGTTTGAAATTTGGTTGGTTAAGATTCGGAATTATTGATTAAAATAATTTCCATTCGATTTGAAATGAGATCTACGTATCAAAATTAATCGGCCCAATAAAACGGGATCGATCCGAAACAAAGTTGAAACCGAAAAATCCACCAAGATGGTCGGATCAAACATGAATACTCACACTCATTTATCAAAGTATCACGGAACATCGAAATACCGTTTCTATCCATCGATTGTGTAGTTCTAAGGGCGGGCCGATTTAATTCTTTCTTATTTGTTAGTACTCCATTATTTGATAAATTCCGTAATGATGAACATGATTGACATCGATTAGATTAAATTAAATTGAATTTTGAAAATGAAATGATTTAAACCAAGGGTTAAACCTGGAAAAAGCGCCACAGACGCGTGTACCTCGAAAGATGGAACAAATCGTTTTCAAAGTACGGATTTACTGATGAAGTGTTTTAATGTTGAATTTTTCATTAGCCTCCCTCTTTTTGGGAATAATTCATTCAATGCTTACATGATAAAAAGAGTTATGCTTTGTTAGGTTATAGGTTTCAGGTCAACGGGTCGTCGGCCTAAATCCTACTCCTCACTGGTGAACTATCGGATCCTGTGTTTCCTGAGCTTGGTCGTTCTGATCCGTATCCTTCTGCCCTTATCCTTCTCTTCTCCACGTGCCCTGCAAGAGGGGCAATATCAAGCACGGAGGGGGGGGTGGTGCTTGATGTACCCTCTCCGATGCTTAAGTCAATACGTTTCTTAGAGAGATAAAGCTTAGAGAGATGTCAGAGCTAAATTGCACACTTAGCCAAGATGATCAAATGAATGGTGGAAAGGTTGTATTTATAGGCAACGGTGTCTTTAAGGTGGCTTAATGACATCGTTAACCTTTAAGCACAATTGATTAGCTCTTAATCACGTAATTAAGACCTTAAAGCACGGAGAAAGTCGGCGGAAATAAACTGAGTATCGGAGTCGGTAAGCGGTGCCGGGGCCTTTGGGGGGGGGGAGAAAATCCGACCCCCAAGGGTAGGGGTTGGGTGTGGCCACTCAACCCCTCCCTAGGGAGGATAGGGTTGGCCAACCCTATCTCCCCTAGGGGAGATTGGGTTGGCCCACCCGATCACCCCTAGGGGAGGTCGGGTGTGGCCACCCGACCTCACCTAGGTGAGTTTGCCGCGGTCCGGACGAGTATTTTGGCCTCGTCCGGACCGTTGGTGTTTCCGCGGGGTGTTTGGGTCGAAGTTTCGATTTATAATCATTAACGGGGTGATCAAAACAGAACTATTCAGAAGTCAACGGGTTCAAATTGGGCGTATATCCATCACATGCCCCCGAGTCAACCAATGGCCTGACCCTTGATTGACTCTATTTTAGGATGGTATGACACGTTCAATTTGAAGCCGGGATTTTACCTTTTGTCGGAATCCTTACTTACCCGTAGGTATGCGTCTCTGACTCTGCCCCCTGTCTTATAAGATAGAGGAATTGCAAATGTCAGAATAGCACGGATACGTGTCCAAGCACGTGTCCGTCTGAGATGGAAATAATAAATTCAATATCGTCGCGAGCTTATACTCGGAAAATATATATATGCGTGGGCATGCAAAATGAACATGGTTAGGCGAGCCCCTACTTCAATTTCATGATGGGACAGGCCTATGTGGGGAGAAATTTCAATTTTGGTCTAAAAAATTTCCTAAGTATGGGATACTAGAAAATATGCCTATAGGATGTTACCTTGAGTGAACATGGATGTATCATGAATATGAAAGTGTGTACTAGCATACATGCAAGTAGGAACACAAGTATGGAAGTGGGTGTAGACATGCTGCGATTGTAGTCATGAATGTATGCATGAATATATGGCGGCCATGTGCATGGACGTCTAAATGTTTGAACACACGGGAGTGTGGACGTGGGCATGCATATGAGTGCAAGCATGAACATGTATGTATGTATGGACGGGTTGTGAGTATAAGCATGAGTGATGACACTGATGTACCTGTAGATGTTAATCATGAATATGAGCATAAGTGCAAGGTTGAGAGCATAGACCTCTCCTTTACTTGAGGGTGGGAACTCTGCCACTCAATGGGACACAACGTTCCGCCTCCCTCGTACTAGCGCGAGCATTGTCCTTTAACCTCGACCTTCGGCATGTGTAACATTTTTCCTTCATTCGTTGGAGCGTGTGTATAGCTCTTGACCTTTACCCTGCAATTTGTTCCCCATAAAAGTGAGGGTGAAAATGCTTACAAGCTTTCTTCTTACCCTCCGTGAGCGAAGGGGTCTATTGACATGTGTTAAGGGTTGACCCTTCCTTCGGATGTGTTGGAGCGTTGCTCCATTTGGGGAAGCTAGAAGTTCGCCCTCTTTGTGACGCTCTGGGATTTGTTCCCTTGGATAGGTCTCTTGGGTTGTGGTTTTGCTTCCGTAACTTGATTGGTGTTAAGGTTGCCCCCGTAGTAGGCGTATCTCGCCCCTCCATGAGTAAGGGTCGATCTTTGTGTTGGTCGCTCGTATAGATGACTCACTTTTGGGAAGCTTTCTTCTTCAGACAGGGAGACCTTGAAGATCGTTCTCCAAGGCAGTCAGACCAAATCTGACTGTCTTGTGTCTTGGGTGTCCGAGGTGGGCTCGTATGAGGCGGGGACTCGTATGACCCTTTGTAGGTTGATTTCATGGAGAAACATATAAGGTGTAGGCAGAGCGTTCCGAACGTACCGTTGAATCGAATGAGAGGGAAGAACCCTCTAGTTCTGCTTATCAGGCCAAGAAATTTTCTAAGTCGGGGAAGGCTGCTAATGCTTCTAGTATGTTCTCATTCCATTCTCTTTTCTTTGTGATATACTTATGATTATTCTCATGTTTCTTCCTTCTTGATGTTAGAGCGTTCGCCCCTGGTTACCGAATGGGTTCTTGCGGTGGGCGAGAGTTCAAGTCAATCTAAATCCAAGGCGCGGAAACCTGACTCTGAGGTCGGGCCCTCGGCTGCCAAGGAGAAGGAAACCGCGAGAGGCTCTCCTTCAAGTGCCCCCTTGCTGACTCCCTCTCATGATAAGGAGATAGTGGTTGAAGAGGCGCCCTCTTTGCTTGACCAAGGAAAACAACCTGTGGCTGGCGATAGGGTGATCATAGGTCTTGATGTCTTTTCTCTATCATCTGCCCCCCAGCCGAAGGGCCGAGTCTCAGGTTCATTTCGTTTTCATGTAGATTTGACGACTTTTGAAGGTGTCTTTGGCTTTCCTATGGTTTATGTTATTAACCCTTGCGTTGAAGATTTTTCTTTTGGTGATGGGTGTGATCATCGCCTTTCATTGAGGTTCCTTTCTCTTGCCATGGCTCTGATTAAGATACCAAATTCTTACTTGGGAGTTTGGTGGAGACTGTTCTTGAGTTAGCCTCTACTAGTATCGTAGTTGTGATCATTGTGGGGATCGCTTTGTTATATGCCCTCAATAGTGCTTGTCGTGATTCTTTGCTTCATGGTTGATTTCATGAGATATGGAGGTTGTCTTCATAATGAGGACGTCTCCTACCTAGTATCACCCAGTGGGTTGAAATATAAATGCCTACCTTTGATGAGCGTATGAAGGGTGTTGTTTTTCCCTTTTTCTTGAACCTCCTCCTAAGGCTAGGCGTAGCCTTTTGATGTTCGTGGTCGGGATCGTGTCTTTACAATGTATGTCTTTGATAGATGTTTTATGATGTGCTGCCATGATAATCACTTCGAGGTATGTGGACATGATAGCAACTTCGTGATGTGTGGGAGTGATAATGTAGACATGATAGCCACTTCGCAGTGTGTGGACATGATAGCCACTTCAGGGTATGTGGACATGATAGCCACTTCAGGGAATGTGGACATGATAGCCACTTCAGGGTATGTGTACATGATAGCCACTTCAAGGTTTGTGGACATGATAGCCACATCACGATGTATGGAGTTGTGCTTTAGTATTGTTTTCTAATTGGAGAGCCTTCATTGCTATAGTTGCCTTTTGTTTAGGCTATGTTTGTTGGGTTAGGTCCTGATGTCTCGTCTTGCCCGATGTTGTATCCTTCATGCTTTTTAGATGTCTCCTTCATGAGTTGTGCTTGACGATGTTCAAGTCTGATACGAGCATAGGTCACGCGAGGGCGACTTGCAAGAAAATAACGTTTGTCGGAGGTTGATTTGTGCGACTTGTAAGGCGATTCTCTTTTTGATGGGTCGAGTTTATTTTGAGAGCCTTGAACTTTGGATTTCATGTCTTTGCTATCTTTCTTGGTGATGTTGGGTTCCTTTGAGATACTTCTCTTGACTTGTGATATGGATGGTAGGATAACTCGTTACTTTTCATGATAACCTCTTGTGCTTCTGTACATGATCCTTTGGTCATGGACTTCTCCTTTGTATATGCTTTCCTTTCCTTATCTTTTTTTGTGTTTTCCTTCACATCATACCTGCTATCTCATCAAGAACAAACATTATGTGTTCTTCATACAACTTTGCTTTGCAATTATTTTCTCATGGAATCCTTTTTAGTATGGTGCAATGATCTCTTCTGATACCCTTTAAATGGTATATATGGTACTGTTAGACCAAAGATACGCTCTTGGCGGGCGTCGAATCTGTTCACGAGACAGGCTCTCGGAGGGCACTTAACGTTTCACAGGATAGGCTCCTGGAGGGCACAAGTGTTAGACCAAAGATACGCTCCTGGTGGGCGTCGAAATCTGTTCACGAGACAGGCTCTTGGAGGGCACTTAACGTTTCACAGGATAGGCTCCCGGAGGGCACAAGTTAGACCAAAGATACGCTCCTGGTGGGCGTCGAATCTGGTAGTTTGAAATCTAACTCAAGATACGCTCTTGGGGGCGTCGAATCTGGTAGTTTGAAATCTACCTCAAGATACGCTCTTGGGGGCGTCGAATCTGGTAGTTTGAAATCTACCTCAAGATACGCTCTTGGGGGCGTCGAATCTGGTAGTTTGAAATCTACCTCAAGATACGCTCTTGGGGGCGTCGAAGGTCGTAGTTTTTAGAAACCACTCTCAAGATACGCTCTTGGGGGCGTCGAAGTTCGTAGTTTTTGGAAACCACTCTCAAGATACGCTCTTGGGGGCGTCGAAGTTCGTAGTTTTTGGAAACCACTCTCAAGATTTGCTCTTGGGGGCGTCGAAGGTCGTAGTATGAAAACTACTCTCAAGATACGCTCTTGGGGGCGTCGAAGGTCGTAGTATGAAAACTACTCTCAAGATACGCTCTTGGGGGCGTCGAATCTGTTCGCGGGATAGGCTCCCGGAGGGCTCAGAATATTACTTTACCTTGTGTCCCTTCTCATTTAGGGTGCGTTTTTGATACGCCTTTTAGATCTTTACTTGAGTTTTCTTTCCATGATATTGCCTGTTACCACGCGTTTTCTTCAATGTGGGTGATCACCTTTCGAGGGCGATGTTTGTGTGTTGCCAACTTAGGACGAGTTCGTATAGGGAGTTGAGGATGTTTTCCTCTTATGTGACCTCTTCTAGGAGAAGTAGTATTACATTTCTTGTGATCTTCTGCCTCTAATCTCTTCTTTTACACTTAGGTGGACTACCAAGCACTTATTCGTTTGGTGCCCCCCAAGTTGCTTGGTGGTCATACCGCCTTTCATATTTGGCCATTGAAGGCCCCTCGTTCATTTTCCTTGTTGGGTACCCCATATTCTGCTTGTTTGAATGCGATGAGTGTCCTTGTAGGATTTACTCTTTCTCATGCTTGCTTGTTTCAGTCATAGGCATGGTTTGGATAATGCCTTTGTCGGATGTATCTTTAGAGGTTGGGTGGAGAACTTTTGCTTTGGGTGGGTGGGGGTGAATTTCATTCTCTTGATAACTAGGATGTGGCAATGTTTGTATCCTAGGGGTTCTTGTAAATTCTTTCCCCCCCTTCCTTGTGTTTTTTAGAAAAAACACTTTTGCGGTGATGATAAATCAGGAGTAACGTATCTTGTAAGGGATTGTATTTAGGTTGAAAAGCTTTCTCATAGAATGGTGTCTTGAGTTGTTAATCTCGAAGGTGTATTTCAGACTAGTCAATCTGATCCATGCTTCTTGCTTGGGCATGGGGGGGGGGGGGGGGGGGGGGGGTCTGTGACAATCTTCTTGAAGTGTTGTGGTACTTAGTGTGCTTTGCCTTTTCCTTTACATTGGAGTATTCTTCAATGCCTTTAGGGAGTGTCACATTGGTCATGCTCCTCCCACCTTGAATGTTGATTATAGACTTCCTTTGAATTAGGACTTGAACCTAAAAAGGATGTTTTCCTTTAGGTTTGCAGGTGATGCTCAATGATTTTCCATGGGTTTGCCCCCGTATTGGCTATTCTTTGTTGGATAACTTCATTAGAGGCTGCATTTGTATTGCGTACGTATACGTGTTTGAGGTGTGTTGAGCTGACAAGTCCCTCCTTTTTTATTTTGTCATAACCTTCATTCATCATGTGTTCGGCGTATGGCCTTAAAGGCGGGATATTTTTCTAGTGCCCCTTTTATCGAGGTTCTCCTCTTGATGGGATGCCAGAGTCAAATGTCTTATCATTTGCAGACAAGGTGGTTGATCAGGATGTGCGTCTAGTGTGAGGGTCGATCTTGAAACCTTACTCCCCAAGCTTTTGAGCTCTTCTTTGGTTGATCTTGTAGGACAATTATCATGCCCTAAGGCTCTTGATAGGAGATGTATCTCCTTTTTCATATTCTAGTTGTTGCACTATCTCTTTTGCTAATCTTGCATCTTTAGCTCTCTTGGTACGTGACTTCAATGACGAGATTTTCTACCGATGTTTGTTCTGTTAAGACTTGTATCCTTGGTTGCCTTCCTTTCTTGTGAGATGGCGAAGGAGTGTTTATGAACACTCAAATGTGTCGTACTTGGTAGAGGTATGCGCCTAAACTTTAGGGCGTTGTCTTGAATCTTCGTGTACCTATCTTTGATGAACATGTTATTCGTTGCATATATAATACGGAGTCCAAGGATCTCCGGGTTAGGATCATATTTTGAGAACAGAGACATAGTCATCTATTAGATAACCTCTTTATCTACGGAGTTTATTTTTGCAAGGATAAATGCAAGGATACTTGTAAGGATACTTGTAAGGATATGTGTTCCATCCTTGTTCCTGGTTCATTTGCAGTGCCGTGTCCCTAATGGCTGTGTCGATGTTCTGACCACCTTTACTAGTAGGGGTCCTTTGGTATTAGGTATGCCTGACTCTTCTCTAGTATCATCAATAGGTTGCCTTTGAAGGTGGGCGTTGTCTATGTGATATGGTTTCCTCCAATTTTGGAGGGATGAGTTCGCGGCTACCCCCTCTTATGCTAATGGGCGTTTGTGGGGAGGGCATGTTGTGACTGGTGCCCCCCTTGCATACCAATGCCAGATGGGATCCTTTGACGGACTTGGCCCTAGGATGCTTAGTGGAAGGTTATAGTAGGGGTAATCCTTTGTGACCTTCATGGTAGTTCCTCTATAGGATGTTGGGAGTGCTCAAATTATTTTTGTAAGTGAGCCTTCCATCTTGTGATCTTTCCCAGAAACTTGACCTTATAGGTGTTCTTTGAGATTGAGGAATCTGTTTCTTGTGCATCCCTTGATTGGCGATGGCTTCTTATGGATTCTTCTAGCGGTCCACCTGTGTATGTATATACCCCGGAGCCCGAAGGCGTCCGGTATGGTCTTTCTTGGAAAACATGTTGATATCAAGTATCAAAATCTATCTCTTTTAGGGAGTTGACTTGTTATGCAGTTAAATTAAATAAGAGGATATGGGAAGGATATGGGTGTAGGGGTGTTGATATCCCCTGCTTCCTTGGTAATGTAACTGTCTTCCTCCATTAGTCTGTGTGTATTCCTTCCCCTTTGAGGAATACAAGGTCGCATCTTTGCAAGGCGGACTAGGTAGAGGTGTATCCTTCATGTATGCTAAGTGTGATCTCACTCTACTACGTCTCTCCATGAGACTTACCATTGTAGTAGCTATGTACTAACATGGTGTGGTACTCTATGAGTCCCCTTTTCAAATCCTTATCTTTTCGACTTCTCCCCTGTCCTAGGGGGATGTGTACCAAGGGTAGTCATACACAAGAGGTTGGGACCTGTCGTGCTGTATCATGAGTAGGTGGTTGCCTTGTTGTGTTGTCGGGGCGATGTCCCTCCCTTTGAGCTTTCCTTGGAATGTCTCTTAGTCATGTCCGTGGTGATACGGACTGTATGTGTACCTTGCTGATGTGGATGTTGGAACTCTTATTGATGGATATACGCCCAATTTGAACCCGTTGACTTCCGAATCGTTTTATTTTTATCACCCCGTTAATGATTGTAAATCGAAACTTCAACCCGAACACTTCGCGAAAACACCAACGGTCCGGACGAGGCCGAAGCGCTCGTCCGGCCGAGTCAAACTCACCTAGGTGAGGTTGGGTGGCCACACCCGACCTCCCCTAGGGGAGATCGGGTCAGCCGACCCGATCTCCCCTAGGGGAGATCGGGTGGACCAACCCGATCTCTCCTAGGAGAGATCGGGTCGGCCAACCCGATCACCCCTAGGAAGGGTTGGGTGGCCTCACCCAACCCCTACCCTTGGGGGTCGGATTTTCCTTCCCCCCAAGGGCCCCGGCACCATTCTCGGACTCCCACACTCGGTTTATTTCCGCCAACCTTCTCCGTATCCTAAGGTCTTAATTATGTGTTTAAAGGTTAATTAACTGTGTTTAAAGGTTAACGATGTCATTAAGCCACCTTAATGACACCGTTGCCTATAAATACCCCGTCTCCACTATTCATTTGATCATCTGGGCAAGTTGCATAATTTTGCTCTGACATCTCTCTAGCTTTATCTCTCTAAAACCGTACTGACTTAGGCATCAGAGAGGGTTCATCAGGCACCACCCCCCTCTGTGCCTGGTATTGCCCCTCTTGCAGGGTGGCAAGGAGAAGAGAGCTAAGGAAGCAGAAGAGCATAGAGCAGAAGGACAAGCCCCAGGGGGTAAGAAGTACAAGCCTCAGGGGGTCAGAAGGAGAGAAGGAAAGGAGGTCAGAAGGAGAGAAGGAAAGGAGGTCAGAAGGAGAGAAGGAAAGGAGGTCAGAAGGAGAGAAGGAAAGGAGGTCAGAAGGAGAGAAGAGAAGGACATATATCAGAACGACTACCCCAAGGGAGCAGAAGGGCATGGATCAGAACGACTAGCCCTAGGAACACTGAACCCGACATTTCATTAGTGGGAGATAAATTCTAGATTGACGACCCGTTGACCTAGACTTTATAACCTAACACTTGGCGCCGTCCGTGGGCTTCGAACAGAAAGCCTGGCAATCACGAGAGCGATGACGAACAACTTAGTGTCTAGAGATAATCGCCCACCTGGGGGCAATAGGCAAGAAAGACAGCCTATACCTCCAGCAAGGCAGCCTAACCCAGAGAAACAGTCTGCACACCCAGAGCCTCAGGTAACCCCACAGGCACCCCAGCTTAACAAGCAGAGAGGAGGACCTTCACGCCCAGTTGGCTAGGAGGCTTCCACAACTTCAACTCCATTGATTAGGAAGCCACAGGGACAGGGGGGCAACAAGGAGTACCATCCCAATACACGGCACCTCCACAAAGATACCACTATGAGGCACAACCTCAAGGGTAACCATATGGAATATTGAATCAAAGGAACGACAATCGTGCCCACACAACCAACACAAGGCCAGCATACACACAGGAAGCACATACAGTGACTCAAGGGCTGATAAGCGCCTCAGATGAGCTATTAGCTTACAGAGAGACCCTAAGGAACAGGCAGAGAAGGCAACACCGACAGGAAGGAGAAGAAGCTCATGAAGAGGAGCAAATCCCAACGGGAGAACCCCACTCACACCCTCGAACAGGGCAGCGAGGAGAACAAAGGAGAGACAACCAAAGGCCACCCCCAGGGGGAAGGCAACAGTACTGTGCCTCCAAGGCAGCAACAGACACAGCAGGATGCCAGGGCATACACCCCTCTGGGGGCAGATAGACAGGCAACACCTCCAAGGAGGCAAGAATTCCACCAAGTACCCCAACAGGGACACACACCGCACTAAGGGAAGACATACATGCCAGACCAACAAAGATATAGGAGTTCCAACATCCACCCTGGCAATGTACACATACAGTCCGTATAACCATGGACATGACTAAGGGACATCCCAAGGAAAGCTCAAAGGGAGGGACATAGTCCCAACAACACAACAAGGCAACCACCTACCCATGATACAGCACGACAGGTCCAAACCCCTTGTGCATGATAACCCTTAGCACACGTCCTTCGAGGACAGGGGAGGAATCGAAAAGACAAGGATTTGAACAGGGGACTCATAGAGTACCACACCATGTTAGTACATAGCTACTACAATGGGAAGTCTCATGGAGAGACATAGTGGAGTGAGACCACACATAGCATACATGAAGGATACACCTCCACCTAGTCCGCCTTGCAAGGATGCGACCTTATATTCCTCAAGTGGAAGGAATACACACAGACTACTGGAGGAAGACAGCTACATTACCAAGGAAGCAAGGGGTATCAACACCCCACACTCATATCCTTCCCATATCCTCTTATTTAATTTAACTGCATAACAAGTCAACTCCCTAGAAGGGGTATATTTGGATACTTGATATCAACATGTTTTCCAAGAAAGACCATACCGGACGCCTTCGGGCTCCGTGGTATATATATACACAGGTGGACCACTAGAAGAATCCGTAAAAGGCCGTCGCCAATCAAGGGATGCACAAGAAACAGATTTCTCAATCTCAAAGGGCACCTATAAGGTCAAGTTTCTGAGAAAGATCACAAGATGG
Source organism: Clarkia xantiana subsp. parviflora (assembly GCA_036873135.1). Taxonomy (NCBI): domain Eukaryota; kingdom Viridiplantae; phylum Streptophyta; class Magnoliopsida; order Myrtales; family Onagraceae; genus Clarkia; species Clarkia xantiana. The sequence continues at coordinate 663,544 of JAPTYO010000021.1, read as the reverse complement.
AAGGCTCACTTACAAAAATAAGTTGAACACTCCCAACATCCTATAGAGAAACTACCATGAAGGTCACAAAGGATTACCCCTACTATAACCTTCCACTAAACATCCTAGGGCCAAGTCCGTCAAAGGATCCCAGCTGGCATTGGTATGCAAGGGGGGAACCAGTCACAACATGCCCTCCCCACAAACGCCCGTTAGAATAAGAGGGGGTAGCCGCGAACACATCCCTCCAAAAATGGAGGAAACCATATCATATGGGCAACGCCCACCATCAGAAGCAAACACCTCCAGCGGATCTTTATGATTTCACAAAATAGCCAAGAGACACAACTACACTTAGTAAGCTCATCTTAGGTAATGGAATACACTTCCATCAAAAACTCTCAAGGACACCAAGCCTAGCAAAGGAAGAATGGTGACACCATCATCAAGCTTTTAAAAAGAGATATGGAAAACATAGTATTTCCACACAAGGATATATTAGTCATAAGAGAGGGAATCACCAACTTTGATATGAAGAGAACCATAGTGCATAAAGGGAGTCAGTCAGACATCTCCCATGACCAACCATTGATGATACTAGAGAAGAGTCAGGCATACCTAATACCAAAGGACCCCCTACTAGTAAAGGTGGTCAGAACATCAACACACCCATTAGGGACACGGCACTGCAAAGGAACCAGGAATAAGGATGGAACACATATCCTTACAAGTATCCTTACAAGTATCCTTGCATTTATTCTTGCAAAAATAAACTCCGTAGATAAAGAGGTTATCTAATAGATGACTATGTCTCTGTTCTCAAACTATGATCCTAACCCGGAGATCCTTGGACTCCGTACTATATATGTAATGAATAACATGTTCATCAGAGATAGGTACACGAAGATTCAAAACAGCGCCATAAAGATTAAGGCGCATACCTCTACCGAGTACGACACATTGGAGTGTTCACAAACACTCCTTCGCCATCTCACAAAAAAGGAAGGCAACCAAGGATACAAGTCCTAATAGAATAAACATCGGTAGAAAATCCTGTCATTGAAGTCATGCACCAAGAGAGAAACTCTAGAGATGCAAGATTAGCAAAAGAGATAGTGCAACAACTAGAGTATGAAAATGAGATACATCTCCTATCAAGAGCCTTAGGGTAGGATAATAGTTCTACAAGATCAACCAAAGAAGAGCTCAAAAGCTTGGGGAGTAAGGTTTCAAGATCGACCCTCACACTAGACGCACATCCCGATCAACCACCTTGTCTGCAAATGATAAGACATTTGACTCTGGCATCCCATCAAGAGGAGAACCCCGATAAAAGGGGCAATAGAAAAATATCCCGCCTTTAAGGCCATACGTCGAATACATGATGAATGAAGGTTATGACAAAACAAAAAAGGAGGGACTTGTCAGCTCAACACACCTCAAACAAATATACGTACACAATACAAATGCAGCCTCTAATGAAGCTATCCAGCAAGGAATAGCCAATACGGGGACAAACCCATGGAAAATCATGGAACATCACCTGCAAACCTAGAGGAAGACATCCTTTTTAAGTTTAAGTCCTAATTCAAAGAAAGTCTATAATCAAGATTCAAGGTGGGAGGAGCATGACCAATGTGACACCCCCTAAAGGCATTGAAGAATACTCCAATGTGAAGGAAAAGGCAAAGCACACTAAGTGCCACAACACTCCAAGAAGATTATCACAGCCCGGTCAGACCCCCCCATGCACGAGCAAAGAGCATGGATTAGATTGACTAGTCTGAAACACACCTACGAGATTAACAACTCAAGACACCATTCTATGAGAGAGCTTTTCAACCTAAAACACAAAGAAGGGGGGGAAAGAATTTACAAGCACCCCTAGGATACAAACACAGCCGCATCCTGGTTATCAAGAGAATGAAAATCACCCCCACCCACCCAAAGCAAAAGCTCTCCACCCAACCTCTAAAGATACATCCGACAAAGGCATTATCCAAACCATGCCTATGACTGAAACAAGCAAGCATGAGAAAGAGTAAATCCTACAGGGGACACTCATCGCATTCAACCAAGCAGACAAGGGAGCCCCGAGCATAAGGGGTACCCAACCAAGAAAATGAACGGGGGGCCTTCAACGGCCAAATAAGAAAGACGGTATGACCACCAAGCAACTTAGGGGGCACCAAACGAATAAGTGCTAGGTAGTCCACCTAAGTGCAAAAGAAGAGATTAGAGGCAGAGGATCACAAGAACATGCAATACCACTTCTCCTAGAAGAGGTCACATAAGAGGAAAACATCCTCAACTCCCTATACGGACTCGTCCTAAGTTGGCAACACACAAACATCGCCCTCGAAAGGTGATCCCCCACATTGAAGAAAACGCGTGGTGACAGGCAATAGCATGGAAAGAAAACTCAAGTAAAGATCTAAAAGGCGTATCAAAAACGCACCCTACATGAGAAGGAACACAAGGTAAAGTAATATTCTGAGCCCTCCGGGAGCCAATCCCGCGAACACATTCGACGCCCCCAAGAGCGTATCTTGAGAGTAGTTTTTATACTACGACCCTCGACGCCCCCAAGAGCGTATCTTGAGAGTAGTATTCATACTACGACCCTCGACGCCCCCAAGAGCGTATCTTGAGAGTAGTATTCATACTACGACCTTCGACGCCCCCAAGAGCGTATCTTGAGAGTAGTAATCATACTACGACCTTCGACGCCCCCAAGAGCGTATCTTGAGAGTAGTTTCTATACTATGACCTTCGACGCACCAAGAGCGTATCTTGAGAGTGGTTTCCAAAAACTACGAATTTCGACGCCCCCAGGAGCGTATCTTGAGGTAGATTTGCAACCTACCAGATTCGACGCCCCCAAGAGCGTATCTTGAGGTAGAAAAAACACTACCAGATTCGACGCCCCCAAGAGCGTATCTTGAGGTAGATTTCAAACTACCAGCTCCGACGCCCACCTAGAGCGTATCTTTGGTCTAACTACTGGTGCCCTCCGGGAGCGTATCTCGTGAATAGTTTCGACGCCCTCCGGGAGCGTATCTCGTGAACAGTTTCAACGCCCACCTAGAGCGTATCTTTAGTCTAACTACTGGTGCCCTCCGGGAGCGTATCTCGTGAACAGTTTTCGACGCCAACCAGGAGCGTATCTTTGGTCTAACTTGTGCCCTCCGGGAGCCTATCATGTGAAACGTTAAGTGCCCTCCGAGAGCCAGTCTCGTGAACAGTTTTCGACGCCAACCAGGAGCGTATCTTTGGTCTAACTTGTGCCGTCCGGGAGCCTATCCTGTGAAACGTTAAGTACCCTCCGAGAGCCTGTCTCGTGAACAGATTCGACGCCCACCAAGAGCGTATCTTTGGTCTAACAGTACCATATATACCATTTAAAGGGTATCAGAAGAGATCATCGCACCATACTGAGAAGGACTCCATGAAAAAGTAATTTCAAAATAAAGTTGTATAAAGAACACATAATGTTTTTTCTTGATGAGATAGCAGGTATGATGTGAAGAAAAGCACAAAAGAAAGATAAGGAAAGGAAAGCATATACAAAGGAGAAGTCCATGACCAAAGGATCATACACAGAAGCACAAGAGGTTATCATGAAAAGTAGCGAGTTATCCTACCATCCATAGCACAAGTCAAGAGAAATATCTCAAAGGAACCCAACACCACCAAGGAGGATAGCAAAGACATGAAATCCAAAGTTCAAGGCTCTCAAAATAAACTCCACCCATCAAAAAGAGAATTGCCTTACAAGTCGCACAAATCAACCTCCGAAAAACGTTATTGTCTTGCATGTCGCCCTCGCGTGACCTATGCTCGTATCAGACTTGAACATCGTCAAGCACAACTCATGAAGGAGACATCTAAAGAGCATAAAGGATACAACATCCGACAAGACGAGACATCGGGACCTAACCCAACAAACATAGCCTAAACAAAAGGCAACTATAGCAATGAAGGCTCTCCAATGAGAAAGGAATACTAAAGCACAACTCCATACATCGTGATGTGGCTATCATGTCCACATACCTTGAAGTGGCTATCATGTCCACATACCTTGAAGTGGCTATCATGTCCACATACCTTGAAGTGGCTATCATGTCCACACACTACAGAAGGGCTATCACTCCCACACGTCACGAAGTGCTATCATGTCCGCATACCTCGAAGTGATTATCATGGCAGCACATCGTAAAACATCTGTCAAAGACATACATTGTAAAGACATCATCCCGACCACGAACATCAAATGGCTACGCCTAGCCTTAGAAGGAGGTTCAAGAAAAAGGGAAAAACAACACTCTCCATACGCTCATCAAAGGTAGGCACTTATATTTTGACCCACTGGGGAATACTAGGTAGGAGACGTCCTCATCATGAAGACAACCTCCATATCTCATGAAATCAACCATAAAGTAAAGAATCACGACAAGCACTATTGGGGGCATATAACAAAATGATCCCCACAACGATCGCAACTACGATACTAGTAGAGGATAACTCAAGAGCAATCTCCACCAAACTCCCAAGCAAGAATTTGCTATCTTAATCAGAGCCATGACAAGAGAAAGGAACCTCAATGAAAGGCGATGATTACACCCATCATCAAAAGGAAAATCTTCAACGCAGGGGTTAATAACATAACCCATAGGAAAGCCAAAGACAGCTTCGAAAGTCGTCAAATCCACATGAAGATGAAATGAACCTGAGACTCGGCCCCTCGGCTGGGGGGCAGAGGATAGAGAAGAGACATCAAGACCTATGATCACCCCATCACCAGCCACAGGTTGTTTCCCTTTGTCAAGCAAAGAGGGCGCCTCTTCAACCACTACCTCCTTATCATGAGAGGGAGTCAGCAAGGGGGCACTGGAAGGAGAGCCTCTCGTGGTTTCCTTCTCCTTGGCAGCCGAGGGCCCGACCTCAGAGTCAGGTTTTCACGCCTTGGATTTAGATTGACTCGAACTCTCGCCCACCGCAAGAACCATTCGGTAACCAGGGAAGAATGCTCTAACAACAAGAAGGAAGCAACATGAGAACAATCATAAGTATATCACAAAGAAAAGATAATGGAATGAGAACATACTGGAAGCATTAGCAGCCTTCCCTGACTTAGAAAATTTCTTGGCCTGATAAGCAGAACTAGAGGTTTCTTCCCTCTCATCCGATTCAACGGTCTCCCTGTCTGAAGAAGAAAGCTTCCAAAAGAGAGTCATCTATACGAGCAACCAACGCAAAGATCGACCCTTACTCATGGAGGGGCGAGATACGCCTACTACGGGGGCAACCTTAACACCAAGAGAAGAGGGCAAACTTTTAGTTTCCCCAAATGGAGCAACGCTCCAACACATCCGAAGGAAGGGTTAACCCTTAACATATGTCAATAGACCCCTTCGCTCGCGGCGGTAAGAGGAAAGCTTGTAAGCATTTTTACCCTCACTTTTATGGGGAACAAATTGCAGGGTAAAGGTCAAGAGCTATACACACGCTCCAACGAATGAAGGAAAATGTTACACATGTCGAAGGTCGAGGTTAATGGACAATGCTTACGCTAGTACGAGGGAGGCGGAACGTTGTGTCCCATTGAGTGGCAGAGTTCCCACCCTCAGGTAAAGGAGAGGTCTATGCTCTCACCTTTGCACTTATACTCATATTCATGATTAACATCTACAGGTACATCAATGTCATCACTCATGCTTATACTCACAACCCGTCCATACATACATACATGTTCATGCTTGCACTCATATGCATACCCACGTACACACTCCCATGTGTTCAAACATTTAGACGTCCATGCACATGGCCGCCATATATTTATGCATACATTCGTGACTACAATCGCAGCATGTCTATACTCATTCCCGTCCTTATGTTCCTACTTGCATGTATGCTAGTACACATCCTCATGTTCATGATATGTCCATGTTCACTCCTAGTTAACATCCTATAGGCATATTTTCTAGCATCCCATACTTAGAAAAATTTTAGACCAAAATTAAAATTTTTCTCCACCTAGACTTTATCCCGACGTGAAATTGAAGCATGAATAGCTTAGCTATATTCGTATTGCATCCCTATGCGAGCGTGTATTTTTCGAGTATACGCCCGTAGCAAGGACAGATTTATTAGTTCAACCTCAGACGGACGCGTGCTTGGACACGTGTCCGTGCTATTCTGACATTTACAACTCCAATATCTTATAAGGCAGGGGGCAGAGTCAGAGGCACACATCCATGGGTAAGTAAGCATTCCGACGAAAGGTAAAACCCCGGCTTCAAATTGCGCGTGTCATACCATCCTAAAATAGTGTCAATCAAGGGTTAGGCCATTGGTTGACTCGGGGCATGTGATGGATATACGCCCAATTTGAACCCGTTGACTTCCGAATCGTTTTATTTTTATCACCCCGTTAATGATTGTAAATCGAAACTTCAACCCGAACACTTCGCGAAAACACCAACGGTCCGGACGAGGCCGAAGCGCTCGTCCGGCCGAGTCAAACTCACCTAGGTGAGGTTGGGTGGCCACACCCGACCTCCCCTAGGGGAGATCGGGTGGACCAACCCGATCTCTCCTAGGAGAGATCGGGTCGGCCAACCCGATCTCCCCTAGGGGGGATAGGGTCGGCCAACCCGATCTCCCCTAGGGGGGATAGGTTTGGCCAACCCTATTCCCCCTAGGAAGGGTTGGGTGGCCTCACAACCCCTACCCTTGGGGGTCGGATTTTCCTTCCCCCCAAGGGCCCCGGCACCATTCTCGGACTCCCACACTCGGTTTATTTCCGCCAACCTTCTCCGTATCCTAAGGTCTTAATTATGTGTTTAAAGGTTAATTAACTGTGTTTAAAGGTTAACGATGTCATTAAGCCACCTTAATGACACCGTTGCCTATAAATACCCCGTCTCCACTATTCATTTGATCATCTGGGCAAGTTGCATAATTTTGCTCTGACATCTCTCTAGCTTTATCTCTCTAAAACCGTACTGACTTAGGCATCGGAGAGGGTTCATCAGGCACCACCCCCCTCTGTGCCTGGTATTGCCCCACTTGCAGGGTGGCAAGGAGAAGAGAGCTAAGGAAGCAGAAGAGCATAGAGCAGAAGGACAAGCCCCAGGGGGTAAGAAGTACAAGCCTCAGGGGGTCAGAAGGAGAGAAGGAAAGGAGGTCAGAAGGAGAGAAGGAAAGGAGGTCAGAAGGAGAGAAGAGAAGGACATATATCAGAACGACTACCCCAAGGGAGCAGAAGGGCATGGATCAGAACGACTAGCCCTAGGAACACTGAACCCGACATTTCATTAGTGGGAGATAAATTCTAGATTGACGACCCGTTGACCTAGACTTTATAACCTAACACTTATAACCTTTGTGGTCTGACTTGCATGTCCTCCCTTAGTGGGGTGTATGTCCCAGCTCTTTGCTGTGTTTGTTATTGCCTTGGAGGCACAAATTGTCGCCCTCCCATTGGGGGTGGCAGTTGCTCTCTCATTCTTTGATTTTTACGATGCCCCCTTTAGAGGGCTTGTGTGTTACTCTTCCTGTGGGCACTTCTCTGCCTGCGGATGTCGTTTCTCTTGCTTGTCTATATGCCCCCAGCGGGGTGTATACCCTGACTTCCTGCTGTGGTTTATATTGCCTTGGAAGCACATATTGTTGCCTTTCCTCTGGGGGTGGCCCTTGCACTTCTCTCCTTTGTTCTTCTCGCTGCCCTGTTGGAGGGTGCGAGTAGTGTTTTTCTTCTGGTACTTGTTCTTCCTCATGAACTTCTTCTTCTTCATGATGGTGTTGCCTTCTCTACCTTTTCCTCAGAGTCTCTCTGTAGGCTAGCAGCTCATCCAATGTGTTCATCAACCTCGGAGTCACTGTCTGTGCTCCTTGCGAGTATGCGGGACTTGTGTTGGTTGTGTGGGCGCGATTGTCGTTCCTTTGAGTCGGCATTCAATATGGATACCTTTGAGGTTGTGCCTCATAGTAGTACCCCTGTGGAGGTGCCGTGTATTGGGATGGCACTCCTTGTTGCCCCCCTGTCCCTGTGGCCTCCTAGCCAATGGAGTTGAAGCTGTGGAAGCCTCCTAGCCAGCTGGGCGTGAAGGTCCGCCTCCCTGATTGTTAGGCTAGGCTCTGGGTGTGCATGCTGTTTCTCTGGGTTAGGCTGCCTTGCTGGAGGTATAGGCTGTCTCCCTCGCCTATTGCCCCCAGGTGGGCGGTGATGCCTAGATGCTAAGTTGTTCGTCATCGTTCTCGTTATTGCCAGGCTTTCTGTTCGAAGCCCATGGACGGCGCCAAGTGTTAGGTTATAGGTTTTAGGTGAACGGGTCGTCGGCCTAAATCCTACTCCTCACTGGTGAACTATCGGATCCTGTGTTTCCTGAGCTTGGTCGTTCTGATCCGTATCCTTCTGCCCTTATCCTTCTCTTCTCCACGTGCCCTGCAAGAGGGGCAATATCAAGCACGGAGGGGGGGGGGGGTGGTGCTTGATGTCAGAGCTAAATTGCACACTTAGCCAAGATGATCAAATGAATGGTGAAAAGGTTGTATTTATAGGCAACGGTGTCATTAAGGTGGCTTAATGACATCGTTAACCTTTAAGCACAATTAATAGCTCTTAATCACGTAATTAAGACCATAAAGCACGGAGAAAGTCGGCGGAAATAAACTGAGTATCGGAGTCGGGAAGCGGTGCCGGGGCCCTTGGGGGTGGGGGGAGAAAATCCGACCCCCAAGGGTAGGGGTTAGGTGTGGCCACCCAACCCCTCCCTAGGGAGGATAGGGTTTGCCAACCCTATCTCCCCTAGGGGAGATCGGGTTGGCCCACCCGATCTCCCCTAGGGGAGGTCGGGTGTGGCCACCCGACCTCACCTAGGTGAGTTTGCCGCGGTCCGGACGAGTATTTTGGCCTCGTCCGGACCGTTGGTGTTTCCGCGCGGTGTTTGGGTCAAATTTCGATTTATAATCATTAACGGGGTGATCAAAATAGAACTATTCGGAAGTCAACGGGTTCAAATTGGGCGTATATCCATCATGCTTCACAAGCTACCACGAACTCATAAAGTATAAACTGTAGCATGAGGCAAAAGCCCAATGAACAGTTCAAAGATGACCAAGTCTTTGGGATGAATTAGCCAATGAAAATGATGATTTCGGTAAAATGACTCTCCCACTAAATGCCTTTAGCGAGACGTTTGGCAAGACATTTGCATCGATAACACACTTCATCGACAAAATCGCTCAAACACGACACCATAAAAGCTGAAAGGAATGATAATGAGTTAATTCTTATCATCACGCGACATTAACATGCGCATTAAACAAGTATTTTGACCGAGAGTATGGTGACTACTCTTAGAGGATACATGTTTAAATTAGCGTGTGATAATGGTACCGTGGTCGAACATGAGACGTTACACGCCTTGAGGATGAATTTTCAACGCTTGGTGAGATATAACAGACAAAGCCTTGATCGAATTGGAGCAGGATAATGATAATAGTCAGGTCCCACTTACTTCGAGTGGGAGATTTGAGGCAGCAACGCAAGTGAATGAAATGGTAAATGAGGATGGAGACATTTTCATAGTAAATCCAGTGGGAGGACTCAACCCTACCACACAAATCACTGTTGCTGCTGGTGCGAACCAAGTTGAACCTGATAATCACGTTGCCGAACCGGTGGATGAAAATTCAATAATGCGACAACTACCCATTGTTCCCAGTGGGAGTGAGTTAACCAACTTGGTCCTTAGACCGAGAGGTCGTCCAAGAAAAGTTGTAGGCAAGGGTTAGCACTGCCCTTGTTCCCAGTGGGAGTGATGCTCCGACAGAAAGTATTATTTCGAGTGGGAGCAATGTTCAGACTCAAGATGGGATAAACGAGCCTAGACGAAGTCAAAGGCACTGAACTTCTCCTAAGAAGTATCCCATCGAGAAGGGTAAAATATTCACCCTAACTACTGTTGACGAACCAGTGACGGTTCAACAAGCATTAAAAGGACCTCAAGTGAAGGAATGGATGAAAGCAATGGAGGAAGAGATCGCCTCAATGAAAGCCAATTATGTGTGGTCTTTAGTAGATTTACCTGCTAACTGCAGGGCCATAGGGGCGAAGTGGGTTCTGAAACTAAAACTCACTGCTGATGGAAATGTCGAGCGATACAAAGCTCGACTAATTGCGAAAGGATACACCAAACTTCACGGAGTGGGATTTGATGAGACTTACTCACCGGCTGAGATACACCACAGTTAGGGCAATCCTAGCCCTGGTCGCATGCCTCGATTTAGAGCTGCACCAAATGGATGTTAAGACCGCATTCCTCCACGAAAACCTGGAGGAATAGATCTATATGGAGCAACCAGAGGGTTTCATTACTCATGGTAACGAACGTAAAGTTTGTAAACTCCAAAGATCAATTTACGGTCTTAAACAATCGTCTCGGCAATGGTACCGCTGGTTCCACGAGGAAATCGTTGGGAACGGATTCGTGAATCTCCACGAGGATCCATGCGTGTATACAAATACCTCCGGGTCTAAGTACGTTATCTTGACTTTTTACGTAGATGACATACTCATTGCCGCGAATAATGTGAGTTTGCATGAATCAATGTTTTGATTTTCATCTGTGTTTGAGATGAAAGACATGGGAGAGGCTACGTACATCTTGGCATTAAAATTGCTAGAGATCTTGCCATCCGGAGGTTATGTCTATCTCAGGAAGCCTACATCAACAAATTATTGAAAAGGCTTAGACTACAGGATGCCAAACATGTGGAAACGCTGGTAGTATTCGGGTGCGCGTTATCAAAGCGCGACGGCCCGAAGGACCAGCAAGAGTGTGAAAAGATGAGGAGTGCACAGTATTTAAGCATGGTTGGGAGACTTATGTACGCCATGCTTTTCACTCGGCCAGACATCTGTCACGCCGTGGGCCTAGTAGCAAGATTCAAATCAGACCCTGGCTATCAACATTTAAAATCTGTAAAGCGGATCATATGGTATCTGAAGGGTACTGCCGAATACGTACTGTTCTTGTTGGATTAAGCTTGTCGAGGTTCGTCCGTAGAGTGCGCCTTCGAGGTCTTGATCCGTGGGTGTGCTCGCCTTCTCCTTATGATCTTGTGAACCTGCAAGAAGGATTGCGCCGGAGGGGGTGGTTTCCGGTGAACCCTCTCCTATGCTTAAGTAAGAACTCGGTTTTAGAGAGATAAAGTAGAGAGAGGTCAGAGCTCTTAGAATTACTTACCTTGAATGAAGAATATGAGGGGGTATTTATAGAGTTTTGGGATTTGGCCACGTGGGGCCCACCGGAGGGTGGTAGGGTCTGCGGAATATTCCCTTTGGGGAAAGGGAGAAAAGGTATGCCATAGATCCGAGATGTGTAATTCGGTCGTGTGGATGTCCGGGTGTTTGTTGGCGTTACCCAAACCTAATGGGCCGACTATAGGGGTATGTCGGCCCTATTTTGCCGGGCTAGTCTGGCGTGTTGTGCCAGACTAGTCTGGCATTATCCGGATTGGTTTGGTCGAGGGGTTTTGGGTGTTTTCGTGCCGGGGCGTCTGTCTTGGTTTTTACCCGTGTTTGAATGTGGGTGCGCCCCGATAAGGTCCTACTGGGTGTATATCATTCACTTGCCCCCGAGTTAAGGAATGGTGTAACCCTTTCTTCACTCTATTTCAGAGTGGATTTATACCCGAGTTGGGACCGTTTGGGGATGATATGTTTTGATTTGGTGAGCTCTTCTGTCACTGTGTATGGTCGTATATGTGTGCTATCTTTTTTTATCTTTTGGCGGAAAATATTAAGTGTAATATTCCTTAAAATTCTACAAAGTGTTTTTACATTATTCATGATGTGACTACGTGCATGTAATTCATGCATGTTGTGTATGTGTATGCATATGGGTAAATATGTTGTTTATGCAAATGGTGTAATCCTATGGCTTTTCCTATAGCCCTTAGATGTTGATATTTTTAAAAATAGATGGTTGAGATTTCATCTCCTTTCCAAAACATAATGTATTGTATATATATATCCATGCTGTGTCTCACTTTTCCTTTGCCACCAACACTATTTCTTCTCCCTTTCCTCTAAAAATTTGAATTTTGCTACAGAAAGGGTTTAAGGTTTACCTCCATTGTAGCTAAATAGCAAGAATTTTCCATGTAGTCAAGTTTGGGACCTTGAATCGGTTTGGTTTGATCCGATTTTCAGTCTTGGTTCGGTTCCTTAGCAGCTCGCCGGAGGGGGGTGTTCGCACATCGGCTCGGCTCGCCGGCGTGGAGCTTTTTGCTCGTGGCAGAGATCTGGTGGCTCCCTTGGCTGTGGCACGGGCCGGAATAGCGAGGGGAGGTTCGGGCGAGGCGAACGGTGGTGGTTGCTGCGGTGGATCACACGCGGCGGCCTTCGACGGCGGTAGGGCTTCGCGAGGAGTTTTGGCCCTTGGGCGGCGGTGCCGGCGGTGGTTCCCTCTGGCGTTTCTGCGACTGGAGAGGCGGAGCTCCGGCGAGTCGAATGGTGGTGGTCCCATCGGCTGGCAAGCAACTCCGACGGTGATCGTGGCCGTGGCGGAGGCGGTTCCGGCGAGGCGGGTGTTCTGTCCAGAACCGGGTCCGGTTCAAGTTGAACCGGTTCGGTCCGGTTTATCCATGCGGCTCATTTTCCTGGTTTTGACACGTTCAGGTTTGATTTTGAAGGTCCGTTTCTTCAATTTTTGATTATTTCATGTCGTATATTTTGCTTGAAATAATGTCTGCCGCTAATGGTTGTGTTAAGTTTGCTAGAATCGACTCATAGATGCAATAAAGGTGTTACCTTTGCACTTATTTTTTGTGGGTGATTGTCTTGGTCGAGAATTTTGAGTCCGATTTACTACGAGCGGAGCCTTGTGTTGCCCTTGTTGTCCCTTGCCTCTGCTTGCATGTCATGTAGTTTGACTAAAATTTGATTGGTTAGTTTTGTGCATGATAGCTTTGCCCCCTTATTGAGTCGATTGGTACGTCATCCTTGGGGTGCTTTTCCTATGGTTTTGAAATCTCGTGGAACACGCCTAGTTTTACTTGTAGTATAAAATAAAAAATACAGGTATTTTTGCCCATGTTAGTGGCTTTGATATCGATGACATAGGATTTCACCTTTTGTGCTTGCCACATATTAATGGTATTGTGTTGCCCTTGGTTTAGGGTTTATGCTTGTTGATGTAGGGAGTAACCCTTTCATTCTTGCCCCCGTAATAAGCCCATTGGCTATGCACATTAATGTTGTGCATAATAGGTATTGGTAGTGTCTTACTGCTTTTATTGAATAAGTGGCATGTTGTTCCCCTTCTATTATAGGGGATATGGTATTTTGGTTCTGGATTTTCTATGGCCTTGTCCTCGTACGTTCTTAGTACTAGCTTGTGGCCAATGGTGGATGTTCCTATTCCTTAGTTATTGTGAGGTTTGTGCTATTGTCTTGGTTGTCGGGACAACGAGTCGCATTTGGTGGTAACTATTGTTTGTTTTGCAATGTAGGCTGTCTGCGCTGTGTTGATCCTCAGATTTCTCCTTCTACCTGTGGATTTCTTCTCTTATTGATTCGGGCTTGTTTATTTCTTCATCATGAGTAAGTATCGTTTTATTAGAGATCTCGTTATTATTTTTCCCGATCATTATTGGACGTCCGGCTCTAACGAGGATTGGGACGCTTCGGTCGCTTCTGAGCCGGTATCTTGATTGGGGTCGGTGTCGAAGACTGAGTTGAAGGATTTTAGGGAGGTGGGTCTATATGTTTCCCCAGGGTGGATGCTGATTCTGAGTCAGACGGCGAGTCGGCTCGCGGTCTGCCATTCCGAGTGATGCTGAGTCGGCCGATCATGTGGAGCATCTTGGGCGGAGGTATGCAGGAAACTCCCTTCGGGCTAAGGAGTATCATGCCCATAACGTACTTGCTGGCTTGACCAATAATGAAGATGTTATGTATCATTTCGATCTTTATCAGAAATATAAGATCGGGGATGTTACCCTACACCCCTCTGGTATGGCGGCCTTATATGTCGTTCAGGTGCGTGGTGGGCTGCATTTCCCATATTGCCCAGAGTTTGTCGAGTTTTTTTTTCCTTCTTTAGGATTTCCCCATTGGATCTGTCTCCTAATGCTCTTCGAGCTTGGGTTGGGTTTCGCGTTCTTTGCTATCGTCAGGGCTGGACTTATTCCTTTGCTTTATTTCAGTGCTTCTTTCGACTTCAGTATCACAAAATCACACGGATTTTTTCTATGATTGTTAGATTCCCCTCCTCGTTGAGTCCTGATGGTTAAGATGAGTTTGTTTGGAACACCCGCTCCAGATTAGTTGCCCATACTGATATGTCAAGCAATCAATGGAAGGGTCATTATCTGTTTGTTAGGGATGACTAGGTTCCCTGACACATGGAGCAATGTTCTGTCAAAGATTCTGCTCTGGATTTTTCGAAGTTAGCTTCTGGGGATAAACAGACTGTTAGGGCCATATATGCTTCTCATAGGTCTCGGGGCTATCAGACCGTGAAGTCGTATTCGGAGTCCGATCTTCTTGTAGCGGCCATTATATATAGACCCCCCTTGGTATGTTTATCCATTTTGTATTTACATATCTTTCACCCTTTGTCTTGCAAATTAGTTTGCTGACAAAACCTTACGCTCTCAGGTGGGAGGCTCCACCCATGCTGCCGCTGCATCTTCGAAAAGAAAAGCGCCCCTGGGCGATGCCTCCCGAGCCCCCAAGGTTTCCAAACCTTTAAAGGTCCATGAGGCCCCGGGTATGTCTGTGTTTACTATATTTATCTTGCTTATGTTATCTTATTATTGTTGTTGCTAAGTTTTCCTTGTTACGGTTGTAGGTCCGACTGATGGTGCGGGTGCGAATTCTCACGTGACAAAGCGAAGAAGCCTCTCTTGGAGGTCGGGTCCTCCAGGGATTGCTCCCGAACGAAGAAAAAGGTTATTTGCCTGGACGGGTCTCCCAGTGCTCCTTCTTGCCATAAAGAGAAGGTAGCTGGTGATAAGGGCAAGGGGTCTGCTATAGTTGAGAGGTCAGCTCCGGACGGGAGAAGTCCCCATGCGTCTCCTCCCACTACTCCTGGAGCGCCAACTGAATGTATGTTGTTTCTTCTTTACTTCGTTATATATTTGTATGTTTCGCCTTATGCGTTGATCTTTGTGTAGGTCGCATTTGCATGCCTGTGCTGTCGAGGGATGATTTTGTTCGTCCCTTGGAGGGTGATGTTGTTGGGATGTCCTAGAAGCCTTATTCTTCGGTTTCCGAGTATCACTTTGATCATTTTTCGACCGTCTGGACTCCCGAGGTTCGCGTGCGGATGCTGAACGACTTTGTTGCTCCTTGCGATCGTCGGGCTTTTCCCAATCGTCGGTTTGTAGCCAATACTTATGTTAGGGAGGCACTTTCGCGTTTTGCTCATGCGAGTACTTTGTTACCCTCCTTCTCGTATGTTTAGGTTGCTTGGTTTGATGCTATATTCTTTTTTTCAGGCTGTCGCCGACATGGTGAATATGTCTTCCTTTGTTGTCAAGCTTGTTGAGAAAGTTGAGGATCAACAAGACGAATTGAAGAGAGCTGTGGATGCTATGCGTGTCTTGAAGAGCAAGATTTCTCATCATGACTCTGACATGGATCTTTCGGAGGGGCGGGCTGCTTCTCTTGAGGCTGAAGTTACGCACCTTCTCAAGGCGAAGGAGGATGTTGAGGCCATGGAGAGGGAACGTGTCGAGGAGGCTATTGCTAATGTTACCAAGAAGGCTGTTGCTTGTGCCATAGAGGAGTATAAGGCCTCGTCATTCTTTACGACTGACGCTTCTGCGAAGTGTCGTGGCATGCTGTATGACTTTGGCAAGGATCTTGTTTCCTGGATGTATGCGATTGATCCGGATTTCAACTTTGGTGGCCTTGTGGATTGTTCTGCCTTTGCCGTGCGGCTGCTATTGTGCCTCAGAACTGGAGTGGAGTTCAGTCCTCCTCCTCTTCCTCTAGTGCTGCTTCCGAGTCTACTCCTTCGTCTCATGAAGGAGAGGATGTCTTCATCTCCTCTGTTTGATTCTCGGATGTTTCTATGTTAATTGTTTATATCATCGTACTAGACTTATGCTTTCCTTTATGTTTGTCCTTGACGTTGTCATGTTTATAACCGGGAGTAGGTCCCTCCACTCCATTTTGAGAAGATTCGTCTGACTTAGGATTTTGGTTAGGTTTGAAGGTTGACTCCCGTCTCCTTCACTAGCGTAGTATTTCGGCGTAGGCCTCCTCTTTATCTTTGTGAGGAGTTGATATTGGGGACACATGTTTTTTTGCCCCTCAGCTTTTGTGAGACTTATTCAAGAGATTGGCTACTATGACTGTTTGGTTGTGGATGGAGTTCACCACTTTTGTTTATGTGTATGGTTTAACATTTCGAGTGTTTGTTGTATATGTCATACTTTGTTGTCATTATATTGGAGGGGTTGTGTTGTATGTTGCCTCAGTTGTACTTTGGCGATGCGAGGTCCCCCTGGCGTGGCGACCTTAGTCTTTGTGGTATACTTGAGGCAATGGAAAGTCGTTACTTGCGTAGTATTATTGTATTCCAAGGGTGCAAGTTTATACCAGACTTGCCTCCCTTTTCCGAAATAGATCAAATGTTTGTTTGACATGTCTACCCGTAGCTTATTATTGATATTGGTACTTAGACCCTTCTTGTTGTGATAGTCCTATGCTCGATGCCTAGAACTTTATTATTCTATTCGAAGTATTCAATAGGGAGTTACCCATAATTGTTGCACTACTTGAGATCTTATCTAAGGTAGGCGTTATAAGGCCCGATCACGCTATTTGGTTTCTTATCCAAAGTAGTCGTGTGGTCCATGGTGTTATGTCTTACACCTGGGTGATCAGTCTAGAGTATATTAAGGGTTACATGGACCCTGGTCTTTTGACCGAGATTTTTTACTAGCGTGAAGCTACTGCCGTGTATGGGAAACCTTTTACATCATAAATATCTACTACCAAGACATTCATCATAAATACATACTGTGGATCACGGATTCTGGTAGAACTAGTCTTTTTGATATTAGAAAGATATGCATGCAACAGAGTTGCTTCCCTAGAGGGGCTTCATTGTTAAACTACGGAATTGAAATATAGGATAGGGATAGGGTGCCAGTCTGACACATTGCTTCGGGATGGGTCCTTCATGAGGGGCGGGGGACTTCGTACCTCTTAAGTCTCCCATGGCGGATCAAATATTTTACTTCCTCCTTCAGGGCCTTGTAGTCATTTGTGTGGTGTCCCCAAGTTTTGTGGTGGTCACACCAATTTTTCATGTCCTGTCCGACGAATGCGCACTCTGTTGGAGGCGATGTTGGGAATAAGTACCATAACATTTCCTTGTGAAAAGCCTTTAGGCTCATGCTGAGGGTGGTGAATCCAAACTGGAAGTGTTCCTCTTCCCTTTCCTAAGTATCCTTCATCAGGGATTTGGGTGTCAGTTCCTCTTCCTCGTACCTCATGGCTATGTCCAAACATTGCTTTAGCTCCATCAATGTTGTTGTTTCCATTATGACCAGCATGCCCCCAAAGTATTTGTACCTTGAAATTCTCATGTTTCTGAAGAAGGTTCTGATAGTTTCCCCTGTTTTTCCTCTCAAGTTTGCCACATTGCTAGCAAACCTTGATAATTAGCTTCTTATGGTTTCATCTGGCCGTTACCGGACATCATCAATGTGGTGAATCCCCCATTCCTTCCTTAGGTGGATCCTTCTTTGAGAGCTTGGCTCCTTTGGTGAGTCTATGCTTGTCCTGTCTTGATGCTCAGAAGATTCGATATTTATCCTTGTGTGATGCTTTGAAGGTTCTGAAGGCCTTGTCTTGCTTTCATTTCTAGGGGCTTCTTGGTCTGTATCCTCGCTTACTGTCGATGTTGACAAAATTTAATTGCTTAGGCTCAGTGATTGATGTCCCGCCCATTTTTTTATGGTGGTCCATTTTTTCCAAACCCAAGGCCTCCTCTTGCTACGCGGTGTTGCCACCATTGAACAAATTGGCCCTTGTTGTGCTTTTCTTCTCATTGCATTGACATAGCACTTTCGTGCTGCTGTCTGTTCACCCAAGGCTTCGCCTATTCCATGTGGAGTTATGAATTTAGTTTTTGGTGCGCCGTTGATGCCACCATGACGTGGGAGTTTATCGTTGTTCTTCCCAGGATTGCATTGTATGCTCCTAAATGCTCTACCACCACAAAATTTATATCTGTGCATATTTGTGTCCATCCTTGTCCAAGGGTCAGTGGGAACAATATGATACCTAGTGGATATGTTGATGTTCCGGCAAAGCTGACGAGAAGGAAGTCTACTGAGGTCAGGTCGGTTAATCCTTTTCCTAGTTCTTGTAAGACCCGCACGTGGAGGATGTAGGCAGAACTTCCTCCATCAATGGGTATCGTTCTCATGTAGTATCCAGCCACGTTTGTTGTGATTACGAGAGCATCATCATGGGGGAATACTATATGTTCCATGTTAAGTCGTATGTATCGGGTCGGCAGGTCTTCGATCCTAATGGCACTTCTCTCGGGTGAATTGTTCTTTTCGGTGATCCGTCAGTTCGAAAATACGATCCGTTGCCCAACTCCTTGCAAACCTGCACAAGGGGCGGTACCGAGCACAGAGAGGGGGGTGGTGCTCGGTGAGCCCTCTCCGATGCCTAAGTAAGTTCGGTATTCTAGAGAGATGAAATCTAGAGAGAAGGCAGAGCTAAAATGAGTAAAGATGCAATGTAACCCAAATGAGCAGAAATTTTGCACTATATATAGACCGCCAGGGGATTAAGGTGGCTTAATGACACCGTTAATCCCTAAATGCACTTAATTAACTGTCGGACCTAAAATTTGACCTAAGGCGAAGTACGTTTTGAAAACGTGGATTTTTTTGAAAGATTCGCCACTAGTTAATTAAGGCTAACTAGAATCCTAAATTACCTAAGTGAATAACGAATTAAACACCTAGGTATAAAATCGGTCTACGATCAGAAATTCAAGTTCGGGGGTTCTATTACGAATTAAAAAATATAGATTTTTAATTACGCCCTTTTGGTACCTTATTCACAAATTTGCCAATTTTAAAATTTTAAACATGTGTTTCGTCGAATTAATCTAACGTTATCAAAACTAAACTAATTTTCATACAAAACTATTATTAACGACACATTTAAACCTAATAAATACTATTAAGCATCTAAAATTCCTAATTTTAAATAAATCTAAACAAAACTAAACATACTCAAAATCATGACACAATTTAATAATTACATGTCATACACATATACACAAAATAAGTTATCTAATTAAATTTACATTTTAACTATTCGGTTAACATGATATGATAACAATAATAAGCAAACATAAATTAAATCAAACTAATAATAATAACAATAATAATAATAATTAAAACAACAGCCGGGAAACTACCTGCGTCTTCTTCAACCTGAAGATAGCACAGGTAGAATGGGTGGGTTCTAGAGCAGGCAGCAGGCGAACGGCACCGGGCGGCGGTCGGAGGTCCACGACGAAGCAACGAGGTCACGGGCAAGGGCAGGGGCAGCACCGGCGAAGCAAGCTGCTATAGACCACCAGACGAGCTGAGAATTTAGGCACGGGCTGAGCAGGGACGGTTCGGTCGACTCCAGTGAGTCCAACGGGACAACAACGTGGCGGGCTCCGGTTGACTGGTGGCCGGGAGTGAGCCAGGGAGGCCGAGGACGGTGGGGGTAAACCTCCGGTGGACTCCCAGTGTGTTTCAGCAATACGGGGGGAAAGCAAAAAATATTCACGATTCTCCAAAAATAATGATATAATATTCTAATTTAATTTTCTGTCCCTTTTCCACTGGAGCCATTCTAAAAAGGGAGAAATTAGCACTTACATTGACTAGTAGTCCTTTTATAGCTAGATTTGCAATTAAAATTAGGAAAACAATATTTTCCCTAATATACATAAATTAATTCCGAAAATTATGAATATATATTTATGGCATATTGCCATAAATATTTATCATATATTTTCTGAATATAACATAATATTAAATGTTCTATACTATCCTAATTTAAACTAAGCCTATTTCTAGCAACCCCGTGACCTTCCATATTAAAATACTTCCTTTTTTAAACGTGTTACACACAACATTTTTGAACGTGTTATATACGTGTCGCGCGTACCAAAATTAGGTGTTTACAGCTTGCCCCTCTTTGGACGGACTCCCTTTGAATGCATTCGAGGGGGCTTGTCCAAAGACGAGTAAACACTAATTTTGGCTATGAAGTATATCTTCTTCCGGGTCTTCAAGTCTCCAAGGTGGCCTTTCGCTTTATTGATGGTGCGAAAAAGTAGAGCCTCTGTTGGCGGTGCCTCCATTAGCGTGCCCCTGTCGGTGGTGTAGAAAGTAGAACCTCCGTCGGTGCCCCTGTTGGCAATGCCTCCATTGGTAGTGCGGAAAAGTAAAACCTCGGTCGGCAGTGTCCCTGTTGGCGGTGCCTCTGTTGGCCTGCGGAAAATAGAACCTCCGCCGGCGGTGCCCCTGTTGGCGGTGCCTCCATTGGTAGCGCAGAAAATAGAACCTCAGTTGGCGGTGCCCCTGTTGATGGTGCCTCCATTGGTCGTGCAGAAAATAGATCCTCCGTCGGCGGTGCCCTTGTTGGCGGTGCCTCCATTGGTAGTGCAGAAAATAGAACCTCTGTCGGCGGTGCCCCTGTTGGCGGTGCCTCCATTGGTAGTGCAGAAAGTAAAGCCTCCAGTGGCGTGTGGAAAAGTAAAACCTTAATCGACGATGCCTCCAGTGGCGAGTGATAAGGAAAAGCCTCCAGTGGCGTGGCTTGAGAAGGCTTTATACTATGCCTTCGTTCGTCGGGGGTGACTCTCAGAAAGCTGGAAAACTTCAGATCTTGATTGTCGGCTGTGACTTGTAGGAACAGACTGTAACAGTCCTACTCATCATTGAATAGTGACTGGCGAGAGCAGACTGTAACCGTCCCGTTTGTCATGGGACTTGTAGGAACAGACTGTAACAGTCCTACTCATCCTTGAATGGTGACTTGCGACAGCAGACTGTAAACGTCCCGTTTGTCATGAGACTCGTAGGAACAGACTTTAACAGTCCTACTCGTCCTTGAATGGTGACTACCGTCCCGCTTGCCGTGAAGCTGACTCGAAGGAACAGACTGTAACAGTCCTACTCATCTTTGAATGGTGACTCGCGAGAGCACACTGTAACCGTCCCGCTTTCCGTGAAGTTGACTTGGATAACGCTGTACTGTAGATAATACCCAGGCGCACGAATGTTTGTCCCTAATATTTGCCTAAATTGCGCATGGTGCGACAACTTAGCGGGATAATTTTCTTTTTCTTTTTCTTTTTTCTTTTTTCTTCTTTTTTTTGTTAAGAATTTCTCTTTTTTCTCTCTTTTTGCCACGGCCGATTGAGAGATTTCCGACCGTGCCCTTCGGTTTTTTTTATTTTCTCTCCTTTTGCCTTGATTGCAATTCCTAAAATTGCAACCATGCCTCTCATTTCATGATTTTGCCTAGGTCGCCCTTTCGGGTTTTCAACTTAGCGGAAGCACTCGTGGCTGTGACTCGTACTTTATTTTCCGCCTCGATGTGGGAGTATTTGTAGCCATTTGGAGGGTGACTGTGACCTTTTTCTCACCGTCTTCAATGTTGCGGGAGCTCTTTTGATTGTAGCCATTTGGAGGGTGGCTGTGGCCCTTCATTCCTCGTCTCTGATCCGGGAAACACTCTCTGTATGTAACCATTTCGAGGGTGGTTGTGGCCCTTTCACTTAATACCCGCCATTGATGTTCCGGGAGCGCTCTTTTGATTGTAGCCGTTTGGAGGGTGGCTGTGGCCCTCTTTTATTTTCGCGCTATAGATGTTGCGGTGGCGCTCTTTATCTGTAGCCATTTGAAGGGTGGTTGCGGCCCTTTCTTTGTAGTCGTTTTAGGGACGACTGCGACCCTTTTTATTTTTAGTTGATTTAGGGACAACTGTTACCCTTTTATTTCTTCATTGCCCTCACTAAATATGCATGAGCACTCTCTTTATTTTTATCGGTAGGAAATTAAAGGGCGGCTGTGACCCTAAAAAAATGATTTTTTTGCCTTTTTTTTTATTTATTTTGCTTTTTTTTTTTGAAAAAGAAAATTTAACGAAAAATAATCAACAATAATTATGTACATGCCCCTAGTGGCAGATTGAAAATTACAAATTCTCGGAATTTCTTCTGGAGAAAGACTCGGCAGATCAAGTCAACATATGCCGATGTAGATGACCTAGACTCACCCTACGACCAATTAATGACATAGCCAATGATTTCTTTTCCTGGCTTCTCAAGTGCCATGGCTATTGCCCAATCTCATATGGGGATGCCCCACGGTTAACACTGACCGATTTAGGCCTCACCGTAAAACGAATGTATGACTTGGTTGAGGATCACACATGGATGACGTGGAGCTTGGCCAGACAGGTCATGTATGAAAATTTTCTTGAATATCTGGGAAAAACTCGGCGGTCGACCTCAGAACGGTCGGCGATAAAAGGGCCGTGCGCGAGATGTGCTCTTCAGGGGCCTTGATTTGGATGATTATCCGAGTTGCAAAATGAGTAAGGAAAAACTCAAATTTCAGGGATATTATTGATCACAACTTCTCTTACCTGGGTGCTCGACATCTTTAATGGCAATTGTTAGGTTATAGGTTTTAGGTCAACGGGTCGCCGGCCTAAATCCTACTCCTCACTGGTGAACTAGCGGATCCTGTGATTCCTGAGCTCGGTCGTTCTAACCCGTATCCTTCTGCCCTTCTTCTTCTCTTCTCCACGTTCCCTGCAAGAGGGGAAATATCAAGCACAGAGGGGGGGGGGGGGTGCTGGATGTACCCTCTCCGATGCTTAAGTCAATATGTTTCTTAGAGAGATAAAGCTTAGAGAGATGTTAGAGATAAATTGCACATATAGCCAAGATGTTCAAATGAATGGTGGAAGGGTTGTATTTATAGGCAACGGTGTCATTAAGGTGACTAAATGACATCGTTAACCTTTAAATACAATTAATTAGCCCTTAAAGCACGGAGAAAGTCGGCGGAAATAAACTGAGTATGGGAGTCGGGAAGCGGTGCCGGGGCCCTTGGGGGCTTGGGGGGGGGGGGGGGGAGAAAATCCGACCCCCAAGGGTAGGGGTTGGGTGTGGCCACCCAACCCCTCCCTAGGGAGGATCGGGTTGGCCAACCCAATCTCCCCTAGGGGAGATCGGGTTGGCCAACCCTATCTCCCCTAGGGGAGAT
Organism: Clarkia xantiana subsp. parviflora; assembly: GCA_036873135.1. Classification (NCBI taxonomy): domain Eukaryota; kingdom Viridiplantae; phylum Streptophyta; class Magnoliopsida; order Myrtales; family Onagraceae; genus Clarkia; species Clarkia xantiana. The sequence goes on along the minus strand of JAPTYO010000021.1, from coordinate 640,225 downwards.
CGGGTTGGCCAACCCTATCTCCCCTAGGGGAGATCGGGTTGGCTGACCCGATCTCCCCTAGGGGAGGTCGGGTGTGGCCACCCGACCTCACCTAGGTGAGTTTGCCGCGGTCCGGACGAGTATTTTGGCCTCGTCCGGATCGTTGGTGTTTCCGCGGGGTGTTTGGGTCGAAGTTTCGATTTATAATCGTTAACGGGGTGATCAAAATAAAACGATTCGGAAGTCAACGGATTCAAATTGGGCGTATATCCATCACATGCCCCCGAGTCAACCAATGACCTGACCCTTGATTGACTCTAATTTAGGATGGTATGACACGCGCAATTTGAAGCCGGGATTTTACCTTTTGTCAGAATCCTTACTTACCCGTGGGTATGTGTCTCTGACTCTGCCCCCTGTCTTATAAGATAGAGGAATTGCAAACGTCAGAATAGCACGGACACGTGTCCAAGCACGTGTCCGTCTGAGATGGAAAAAAAAATCAATGCATCGTAGTTACTCAAAAATAAATATTCAGGTGAATTTTTTTTTTTTTTTAAGAATGCATATGAGATGCACAAAATAACTACAAGATGCAAACTTACAAATAAAAGTTCTACAACAAAAAAAAAATACAATTTACCTGAAAGGTTTTTTCGAAAATTATGCATATGAAATGCACGTCTTTTGATAAAAAAATCAGGCAAAAAGTTTTTTAAACAAAGAGTCCTAAGAGCATTTCTAATAGTAAAAGACATTTTGAAGGACATTTTCCGTCACATCAGCGCCACATAGACTATGTGTCATAGAAGAGAGAAAAATGAATTTTGTCCAAAGTCCTCACAATGTACAAAACCCATTTTCGATACATTAGGCAAGCCATTTTGGATCTATATGGTTTTTATATGATTTAAGTAAATAAAATTTATTTAATTATAACTTAATTTTAATCAACTAATTATGTTATTATACATACAAATAAATATTTTATTCAAGTAATTATCTATGAAATATATTAAAAATACATAATTTAAATCATTAATAGTATTATAGAATAGAAAATTTCATTGTATTAAATTTTTTATTAATAATTAAGCGACATCATTAATCACTCATAGTAGACTTAAACGAAATTTGCACAAGTATTATGAAATTGTCAAATATGTTCGATCAAGTCTTCTTGTAGTTGTCGATGTGTCTGTTTATCGCGAAGTTGGATATTATTTTTTATATACCTCCATAGTCACAATAATATATAACATTTTATATACTACAAACATTTTATTGTTATTTGTAAGTCATTTTTATTTTTGATAAAAATAAATAAATAAATTAAATGTCTTGAAAACACAAATGTCCTAAGGACAACTTAGAGGAAATAGAAAAAAATTATGGAGGGACAATTAGTGGTGTGGAAAAAAAATTTTGTTGCCTCTCACATCCACATAAGCAAATGTCTTGCAAAATTTGCCCATTAAAAGTGCTCTAAAACTAAGAGAGCTTACGATTTATCTAAACAGTTTTTTTTGAATAAATGCATACTGGATACATTATTAAAAATAAAAAAATTCATGTAAAAAGTTTTTTTTTTTTTTTTTTAAATGATGCATATGAAATACACGTTCGAAATTAGAAGCTCTAATAGCTAAAGAGAAATTACAATTTTTCCTAATACGTTTTTTTCAAATAATTAATGCATACGTGACGCACTAACCAAAATTACAATTCACCTAAAGAGTTTTTTTTTTTTTTTTTTAAACAATGCGTGTGAAACGTAGGTTTAAAATAAAAATTCAGGTAAGATGTTAAAAAAAAAAAATGCATGCGTAAAGCAAGTTTGAAAACAAAAAGTATACAACTAAATGACTAATAATTAGCTGGAAAAAAAAAAGAAACAGTTTTTTTGTTTTTTTTTTTTTTTTAAATGCAATGAGATGAATGTATGAGAAATAAAAGTTATACAAACAGTAATATTTACCTGATAACCTTTACAAAAAAATGGAAATAACACGACATGTTAGGGGGTAAAAAATGTGTGGCTTTGCTCTACAAGGTAGGTTCCACTGATAGGTTCCCGACACGGTGGTTTCCTCCCCCTAAAAAGGGATCTCGTGACCTACACGAGCGAGTGAGTTTTTCCGAGTCGTACCGGCGGAGCTACCGCTCCAGTCGTACCGTACTAAACCTCCGAGGTTCCTACTCGCCTTGAGTTTGAGGCGTTTTGAACATTACACTAGAGTGGTGTGTGCGAGTTTATACAATATAAAATACAACACAGAAAAATATTCAGTTAAAAATAATATTTCCACACCTGAAATCACACATAAACAACCAAGTTAGATCAATGAAGTCAAAATAAAAAAAAAAATAAATCTACAAAACTCAAACATGGAAAAAAGTGAATATACTGAGCCCGAACCCTCTAATTTCCCCAGTGAAGTCGCCAAATTGTCGGACCTAACATCTGACTTAAGGCGAAGTACATTTTGAAAACGTGTATTTTTTTGAAAGAGTCGCCACTAGTTAATTAAGGCTAACTAGAATCCTAAATTACCTAAGTGAATAACGAATTAAACACCTATGTATAAAATCGGTCTACGATCAGAAATTCAAGTTCAGGGGTTCTATCACGAATTAAAAAATATAGATTTTTAATTACGCCCTTTCGGTACCTTATTCACAAATTTGCCAATTTTAAAATTTTAAACATGTGTTTCATCGAATTAATCTAACATTATCAAAACTAAACTAATTTTTATGCAAAACTATTATTAACAACAAATTTAAACCTAATAAATACTATTAAGCATCTAAAACTCCTAATTTTAAATAAATCTAAACAAAAATAAACATACTCAAAATCATGACACAATTTAATAATTACATGTCATACACATATACACAAAATATGTTATCTAATTTAATTTACATTTTAACTATTCGGTTAACATGATATGATAACAATAATAAGAAAACAGAAATTAAATCAACCTAATAATAATAATAACAATAATAATAATAATAATAATTAAAACATCAGCCGGGAAACTACCTGCGTCTTCTTCAACCTGAAGACAGCGAAGGTAGAAGGGGTGGGTTCTGGAGCAGGTAGCAGGCGAATGGCACCAGGCGGCGGTTGGAGGTCCACGACGAAGCAACGAGGTCACGGGCAACGACAGGGGCAGCACTGGCGAAGCAAGTTGCTGTAGACCACCTGACGAGCTGAGGATTCAAGCGCGGGCTGAGCAGGGACAGTTCGGTCGACTCCAGTGAGTCCAACGGGACAACAGCGTGGCGGGCTCCGGTTGACTGGTGCCCGGGAGTGAGCCAGGCGAGGCCGAGGAAGGCGTGGGTAAACCTCCGGTGGACTCCCAGTGTGTTTCAGCAATACGGGGGGAAAGCAAAAAATATTCACGATTCTCCATAAATAATGATACAATATTCTAATTTAATTTTTGTCCCTTTTTACATTGACTAGGGTCCTTTTATAGCTAGATTTGCACCTAAAATTAGGAAAACAATATTTTCCCTAATATACATAAATTAATTCCGAAAATTATGAATATATATTTATTGCAGATTGCCATAAATATATCATATATTTTCTGAATATTACACAATATTAAATGCATCTATACTATCCTAATTTAAACTAAGCCTATTTCTAGCAACCCCGTGACCTTCCATATTAAAAGACTTCCTTTTTTAAACGATTTACATATAACATTTTTGAACGTGTTATATATGTGTCGCGCGTAGCAAAATTAGGTGTTTACATTAACACATAACGGCATGATTAAACTCTTAGTGGCACAGAGAGGTGGATGAAAAAGTCTAAGTGTGGGTCGGGTAAAAAAGGTGTCGGGACTCCGTGGGAAAAGGTCCGGGTGACAAAGTTCGGGACGTCGCACACGCCTGTGAGGGGTTGGGGGGCACGACGTCCGGGCAGGGTCTCTGGACCTTCGGGGTCGGATAAAAAATCCGACCCCTAGGCCCTGGGATCGGTCTAGCTGGTCCAATCTCACCTAGGTGCGATCGGGCCAGCGGACAGGTCCGCGCGAGTATTTTTGCTCGTCCGGGCCGTTCGCGCTGTGGGTAAAATGTTCGAGGTCAATTTTCGAATTATAATCGTGAGTGGGGTGGCCAAAATAAGACAATCCGAATGGAAACGGGTTCAAATTGGGCGTATATCCATCACATGCCCCTGAGTCAACCAATGGAATAACCCTTGATTGAATTTATTTTTTGATGGGATGACACGCACAATTTGAAACCGCGTTTTTACCTCCTGACGAATCCCTTGCTTGTCTGTAGGCGCATTTTCCGTGCCTCGTACTCTATTTCTCAAAATAGAGGAAATATAAACGTTAGAGTAAACGTGCACGTGCCTAGACACGTGTCCGCGAAATGTGGATATAAAAATCCAATCTTCTCATACATGCATTTTAAAAATACGTACGTGCATGGGGATGCAATGCAACCATGAATATGAACTAATGTAACCTAATACCATGTTATCGTAATCATTATGTGCACGTGTGGGGTGAGCCCTGTCTGTGAAAAAACACTTAGACCGGGTCCAAAAAATTTCTAAGTATGGGAATGTGAGATATACACCTATATGGTGCTAACTTGAGTAGAGATGTGCTTGACTATAGTTAAGCAGGGATAAAGATGGTGGTGATTATGTCTCCTTAGATGGTGGTGATTATCTAACCCTTAGATCTCCTTTAATTCAAATTGATGGTGGTGATTATGTCTCCTTCAAAAACCCTACACACATTTACTTATAAAATAGAAAAGGGAATTACCTCACTTTGAGCCACCGTCACATTTTCTCTTCAACTTCTCATTCTTGGAGGTCAAGAAAATTCCTTGCCATAAAATTAGGGGGTGGCCGGCGGGAACCATCACCAGGGACGGCGGAGCTCGGCGTGGTTGCGTGATCTCGGGTGGAGGGCGACCAGCGCGGTGGAGGCGGGAGAGAGCAGAACTCCTCCGGTGGGTGGCGCGACCCCTAGGCGACGGGACTGGGCGGAGGAGCTGCGTCCAGCAGCGTGGGCGACGACCAACGACGTCGTCTTCGCGGTGGGGCTCCGAAGGGATCGAGTGGAGAGGTTCTTCGGCGTGGAAAATCTCCGGCGGAGGACTGCGGTGGTCATTTCACCGGCTGAGGCGTGGGGCAGCGAAATTGCTGGCGGCGACGGTGTCTTCCCGGCCACGGCGGGGTTCCACTTTTGAACCGAGTGTTCGAATTGGTTCGGGCTTTCCCAAGGTTCGATCTTTTCCCCTTTTGTGAACATATTGAATGCTCGTATTTAGATTTCCTAGGCTTGACTTGTGATGATTTCCCGAATGCCTGAATTGTGATTGTCGTGTTTGATCGGACAATTGTCGTTTGCTCGGAAAATGGTTTTTTCCCGAGCAAAATTCCTTGATTTTGTTGTCGTAAAATTGCTCGTACATAGCCGCTGTTGTTGTTGGATGTCCTCGAGCCTCAATTGTTACTCGTTGATCATTATGTGGTATAATTGTTGATATGTCGATGCCGAGTTATTTCCGAGCATACCCGGGAAATCAATTTGTTCTGATACTCAACTTGATATGGCAGGTTTTATACTCGTGGTGGTGCCCCAAGACTCGGACTTTGCAACGGCGCTACATCTTGCGTAGAATGAGTAAGTTTTCCATCCCCTCTGTTCGACGTGTTACTTTCTTTCCCGATGTTAGCTCAGAGTCGGATTTTGAGTCAGACACTGAGTTTGAATATTGGTATGAGTCGGAGTCTGACTCAAGTTTGGAACCTCTTACTACTTTTGAGTTAGGTTTTGCACCATTTTCGGGGAACAAGTTGTGTCGACGCGAGTATAACGAGTATGTTGAGTTAGGTGACGTTAGTCACTTAGACGAACCCTTGTACCCATTTCTTCCATCTTTGAAAAACGTTCGCGAGACTATGACGGTGCCCCCGGTAGGAAAGGTCATAGTATACACTTCTCGATTCGATATGGGTTGCGCTTTAATAACTTTAGAAGGTTGAATCATTTGTTGATTGATGATTAGGGATTACAATGCAATAGGTAAACTACATATACTAGGTGATAAGGATCACCAACTAGGACTAGCTATCCTATGTGCCCAACTTGGTGCACCAAGGTGCATACACCATGTAACATGTACTACATGATATATGCACCATATAATAACCTTATACAATCATCTAATGACATGATAGAAGTAAATGCAAGTGTAAATGACAAGATGCAATGTGAGCATATCAACTTATATACTCTATATTCTCCCATCCTTTTCTTCTTCTTCTCTTCTTTCTTGGAACACATCCTTGATTCCATATAGCTTTAGCAAAGCTAAGTGTTGACTCTTGACCAATGCCTTGGTAAGCAAGTCAGCAAGTTGTTCCTTTGAAGGAATGTAATGGACACCTATGAATCCTTGTTGAATATGATGTCTTGTGAAGTGGCAGTCTAGCTCAATGTGCTTGGTGCGCTCATGGAACATGGGATTCTTTGCAATCTTCACAGCTGCTTGGCTATCTTTGTAGATTGGGATAGGAAGAATGACTTGTATGCCAAGTTCCTTGAGGATTCTTCCCACCCAAAGTGCCTCTTGAATTGCAACTCTTAGGCATCTATACTCTGCTTCAGCACTTGATAGGGAAATTGTGTCTTGCTTCTTTACCTTCCAGGCTATCATAGCTTCTCCTAGCTTGAAACAATAAGCACTCACTGATTTCCTACTAAAAGGGCAAGCAGCCCAATCAGAATCACAAAACAAACTCAAATTGAGCTTGTTGTTGGAAGGATAGATCAATCCTTGCCCTGGAGTGCCTTTAATGTATTTGATGACTCTTATGACTGCATCATGATGGGACTTCTTTGGCTTGTCAACAAATTGACTGAGTCTTTGCACTGAAAAGCTAATGTCTGGCCTTGTCATGGTAAGGTATAGCAACTTGCCAATGATCCTCCTATAAGAAGTGGCATCCTCCAAGAGTGTATCATCAATGTTTGAATTAGTTGCTTTGTCATACTCATGTGTAGTGAGTTTGACATTGAACTCCATAGGGGTTTCAGCAGGCCTTGCAGCCCCTAGGCCAGCATCTTCAATGAGCTCAATTACATACTTCCTTTGGTTGATTACAAGACCTCTATCTGACCTTGCAATTTCAAGTCCTAAAAAGTACCTCAAATCTCCTAAGTCCTTCAATTTGAAGTGTGTTTGGAGTGTGTTCTTCAATTGATTGATCATCTTGGTGTTGGAGCCAGTGATTAGAAGATCATCAACATAGGTGAGAAGAAAAACTTTGTCATCACCTTGTATCTTGGTGAACAAGGAATGATCTGAGGCACATTGTTTGTAACCATTCTTCAATAAGGTTTGAGTGAGCTTGATGTTCCATTGTCTTGAACCTTGTTTGAGACCATATAAGGACTTGTTGAGCTTGCACACAAGTTTGGGATATCCCTCAAGAGACTTGGAATGATTGAAACCTTGGGGAATGTCCATATACACTTCTTCATTTAGATCACCTTGAAGAAAAGCATTGTTTACATCCATGTGGTACAATCCCCATGATTTGGAAGCTGCCAAAGCTAATATGATCCTCACTGTGTCCATTTTGACTACAGGGGAGAATGTCTCATTAAAATCAGTCCCTTCAATTTGAGTGAATCCCTTGGCAACCAACCTTGCTTTGTATCTTTCAATGGAACCATCAGAATTGTATTTGACCTTAAATACCCATTTGCAACCAATTGAAGATTTGCCTTGTGGGAGTTCTATTAGCTCCCAAGTGTTGTTGTTTTGAAGTGCTTGCATTTCCTCCTTCATGGCCAAGATCCATTTTGGGTCTTTGATTGCTTGTTTATATGTGGTTGGCTCTTTGATCTTGTCAAGGGCAGCCAAGAAGCATTTGTATTGTGGACCCAAGTTGTCATAGGAGACATACTTCTCCATTCCAAAGATAGCATTTGAACTTGATCTTTGTTTGAGTTCAGCAAGCCTTGCACTTCTCCTAGGAGGTGGTGGGTGTAGTTGTGCAATTCTAAGACTCCTTCTCAGATTGGAAGGTTGGGGTGCTTCTTCTTCAATTGGTTGTTGAGGTGGTTGATCCTCAATTGGGGGTGCTTGATCATCCATTTGAGGTGTGACAACCTCAATGGGAGGAGTGTTGGTTGATATATCCATGTCAAAATGAAATGGATTCTCAGGTGGGAAATCCTCAAGTGGTTGCTTGACTCCCAAGCAAGATGGAATAAGAGCCTTTAGAGCATCCTTAGACATGCTAAAAGGGAAAATATCCTCATGGAAATGAACATCCCTTGATACATGAAACACTGAGTTTGAAATGTTCATCACAAGGTATCCTTTTTGAGATGTTGAATATCCCATTAGGATGCATGGTTCAGCCCTTGGACTAAACTTGTCATGGTTGTTCAATTTGGTTGAAAAACATAGACAACCTATAGTTCTCAAGTGATGAAGGGAAGGAGTCTTGCCATATAACACTTCAATAGGTGATTTGAACTTCAAGATAGAGGTGGGAAGCCTATTTAGTAAGTAACAAGCATTGAGTATGCAATACCCCCAATGCCTCAAAGGCATGGATGCTTGAAATCTTATAGCTCTAGCAATGTTGAGGATGTCCCTATGTTTGCGTTCCACCCTTCCATTTTGTTGTGGTGTATGCACACAACTTGTTTGATGAAGAATGCCAAATTGAAGAAGCAAACCTTTGCAAACAGAATTGATGAACTCAGTCCCATTATCACTCCTCAAAGTTTTGACCATTGTTCCAAATTGATTCTTCACCATGATTAAGAAATTCTTGATGTGCAAGAAAGTATCACTTTTGTGCCTCATCAAGTAAACCCAAGTTGCCCTTGAGTGATCATCAACAATGGTCAAGAAGTATTGATTGTTCTTGAAGGTAGGCACTTTGTAAGGACCCCATAAATCCATGTGAACCAAATCAAAGGGCTTTGAAGCAATAGAATCACTGGTTGGAAAAGAATATCTAGATTGTTTTGCAAGAGGACAAATAGTGCATTGTTTGATACAACCATATGTCTTATTCAAGCCTAAAACATCCAAATGATTCAAATATTGTTCAGAGACATGGCCCAAACACCTATGCCATCTCAATACTTCATCCTTATTCTCCAAGCAAGCAGCTGCCAACTTCCTTGGGCTTGAAGGCACCACATCCTTCAAAGTGTATAGTCCTCTATTCCATTCCCCAATCACCATGGACTTGCCACTCTGGCCCTGAAGTAACACATGATCACAAGTAAAGATCACTTTGCAATTTAACTGGCTAGGTAACCTAGATACAGAGATCAGATTGAACTTGAAGTCAGGGACCAAGAGTATGTTGGTCAAGGTAAATCCACTTGAGAAAGAACAAGAACCAACATGAGTCACTTTGCATTTGTGACCATTTGGCAAGTGCACATATTGGTGATCTGAATCACTTTTCTTCAAATCATGTAGCCACTCAACTTGATGAGTGATATGGTTAGTAGCACCTGAGTCAACTATCCAAACCATAGAATCACTAGATATACCTCCCATGTTGACATGAGCTTGATCCATATCCTCAAAGCTTAGGGGTGTATGATCAAAGTGATCATTATGGGCAGCAACATGTTGGATTCTTTTGTCAGCTATGCCATGAAATATCCTTTTGTCCTTGGCTGCCACATGCTCAATTGTGCTTGAGTTGCCCTCTTCTTCAACAATGTTGGCTGAATTCCAATTCCTCTTAGGAGCATTTGGATTGGTTTGATGAATTGGGTGATCATATGGGTAGCCATGTTTGATGTAGCAATTGTCTTCAATGTGACCTCTCTTGCCACAATAGTTGCAAGTATTGAGTGGTCTCTGACTTGAAGGATTGAAGTTGCCTCTTCCAAAGCCATTTCCTCTTCCAATGCCATTGCCATTGCCTCTAGCAAAGCCTCTACCCCTTGCATATCCTCTTCCATTGCCTCTACCACCACCATAGGATGTATGCTTTCCAGTGAACAAGGCAGTTGCCTCACCCACATCACCAATGGAACCAGAGATGGTCCTTTGGCTTTCTTCTTGTACCAATACAGAGAAGGCAATGCTAAGGGAAGGAAGTGGTTGTCTCATAAGTAAAGTGCTCCTAATGTGTCCATAGGAGTCATTCAGTCCCAAAAGAAATGCCATCAACTTTTGCTTCTCCTTGTGTTCATTGACAATGGCAATGTCTCCAGCACATTGAAGATCCAAATCATCAATGGAAGCAAGGGCATCCCAGAGTTGCTTCATTTTGGCAAAGTACTCAGTGATAGAGAGCACACCTTGAGATGTTTGATAAATCTCCCTTGTTAATTGGAAGATTTGTGTGCCATCCACTTTATCAAACATCTCCTTCAAGTCATTCCAAATAGAAGAAGCAGTTGTGTTGTAGACCAAACCATTCACCAAATCTTTGGCCACAGTGTTCCTCAACATGGCCTTGACAATTGCATTTGCCCTATCCCATTTCACTCTATCATTGACATTAACATCCAATCTTGTGAATGTGCCATCTATAAAACCAAGCTTGTTCTTCACCAACAAGCCTTCCCTGATTGATGTGCTCCAAACATCATAGTTGGAGGTTCCTTGTAGTTGGAAAGGGATGAGCATATGGCCAGTGGTGTCTCAGGGGTGTATGTAAAGGGGGTCATCAACATTGGTTTCTTGAGCCATTTTGTAACTCAGATAACACAAGTAGGTATGGAATGTGAATAATAGGAATCCAAATCCAAGAAATCAGCTGCCACAATCCAATCAAAATCGCATACACAAGTTGCACTACAAACAAAAGTAGTACACCAAGGTTGTTGATAGTAGGACAAAATCCAGCGCACCCTATGAGATTGCTTGTACAATTCCGCAACAAGATTTGTGATTTTAAAAAGCTTGGAATTCAACAGAAATGGATTAGAAACCATTCTCCATTGATGAAAGCTCAGAATTCTTGAAGATATGAACACAGAGCACAAGGTAGGCACAAATGATCCTCAGCCGAGCAATGTGTAGATAAGGGAAATCAAGCAATGGAAATCCAGATATCAAGCAAGGGGCGCAGCTGAAACATGTTCAAAATCCATATCCAAATGCAGAGAAACAAAGCAAACTCCAGGAAATAGGAATATCAAACACGCAATCAGCTCAACAAGGCTGAATTCTTCAAGAACAAGCAAACTAGTGCTAAGTCATCTTGGCTATGCTTAGTCTAGGTGCAGATCTACTTTATGCGTGTTGAGTTCTTGAAATTCCACTTACTATATGTCCATTCTTAAGTAAGAAATGGATTTTTGAAGTAGAAAAGATGATCCACGAAGCTGAAGTTGCAAATCCACACTTGAACAAGGTGAATGTTAAGGCAAAACTTTGAAGAAACTTGGTCTTCTTTAGCTTTGTGGTTGTGCCGCCATTTGAGGTGGCTCTGATACCATAATAACTTTAGAAGGTTGAATCATTTGTTGATTGATGATTAGGGATTACAATGCAATAGGTAAACTATATATACTAGGTGATAAGGATCACCAACTAGGACTAGCTATCCTATGTGCCCAACTTGGTGCACCAAGGTGCATACACCATGTAACATGTACTACATGATATATGCACCATATAATAACCTTATACAATCATCTAATGACATGATAGAAGTAAATGCAAGTGTAAATGACAATATGCAATGTGAGCATATCAACTTATATACTCTATACGCTTCCCCTATTGCGATGACCTTATCGAACTCTGCCAGTTCTTCAGGATTTCCCTTGTGAACCTTGCCCCTAGTGCTATCCGCGTTCGGGTTGGGTTCCAAGTGTTATGTCAGTGGTATTCCTGGATGTACTCCTTGGTTCTATTTCGGTGTTTCTATCGATTCCAATACCAAAAGAAGGTCGATTTCGCTAGCATGGTGACTTGCTACCCTCCTCTTAGGGATACCCGATTTGAGGACTTGGGGTTGGGCGAAGTCGAGTGGGATAATGACCTCCGCTTTTTGGTCCCTCTCGATAGTCCGTTGGGTCATTGGTCCAAGCACTATTTCTTCGTCACTGATCTCTATGTTACTTGGTCAATTCTTCATGAAAAAAGCTCGGATGGCTGGTCCACCTTTGGGGAATTTTCTCCTTCAGACAGAGACCATGAAGATCATTCTTCAGAGTAATCATACCAAATCTTTTTTTTCTGTGTCTTTGGTGACTGAGATGGATTTGTATGAGGCGGGGATTCACTCGACCCCTCCTCCTGCGAGTTTGGTATGTCATTAGTTCTCTTGTTTTCATTCATATTTTTTTTTCCCTTTGTAGGTTAGTTTCATGGAAAAACGTATAATGTGCAGGCGGAGCGTTCCGAACGCACCGTTGAGTTGAGCAAGAAGAAGGCACTCTCCAGCTCCGCTCCTAAGGTCAATAAATCCTCTAAGAGGGAGAGCTCCAAAGACTTCCAGTATGTTTTTTCTTCCATTCTTTTTCCTTTATGATATGTTTATAACCGTTCTCAAGTTGTTTTCTTTATGTTGTCAGAGCACTCGCTACTGGTCACCGAGCGTGTCCTCCCAGTGAGCAAGAGTTCGAGCCAATCCAAGTCCAAAGCGCGGAAGCCTGACTCTGAGGTCGGGCCCTCGGCTGCCAAGAAGAAGAAAGTCGTTAGAGACTCTACTTCAAGTGCACACTTGCCGACACCCTCTCGTGATAAAGAGATAGTGGTCGAAGAAGCGCCTTCTTTGCTTGACAAAGGGAAGCGACCTTCATATGGTGATCGGATGTCCAAATATCTTGATGCCTCTCCTCCGTCCCTTGCCCCCCAGCCGAGGGGCCGAGTCTCAGGTTTCTTACTATTTCCTAACTTGTAAATGTATTGTTACTTGTTGTTTGTGGTCCTTTTCTAACTTGTTGAGATAGTCCGACTCCCTGCATTGAGCCGCAAAGATTTGGTTCGCCTGACTAACGAGGACATTGTTGGGGCTGAGTGGACTCCTTTTGCTGGATTGAAGGAGTGTCACTACGATAGCCGTTCTTCATTCCATACACTCCCGAGATTGGGGTTCGTGTCTTGCGTAGTGCTGTTCCTCCTGGAGATCGCATCTCCCATCCTAAGTCTCCTAAGGAAACCAGTCGTTTCATTCAAGGAGTCTTATCTCGTTATGCCCTAGTAAGCGATCTCTTTCTTCTCTACTTCGTTCCATGTAGTTGTTTTTTATGTGACTTGATGTTTGCTCATTGTCTAAAGACAAGTCTGATAACGTTAATCTCTCGTCTATTGCATTAGAGTTATTTGGGGAGAACAATGTACTTGAGAATAGTCAAGTATCCTTGAAGGCGGAGCTTAGCAGTGCTGTGGAGCAAACTCACCTTTCTGTCTTGAAGATGCAAGAGCTTCGAGATCAGGTAGCCTCACTTGAGACTACTATTGCTGATTTGCGGCGAAAGGCTGATGTTGATTCTTGACTCCAGGCTGCGGAGTTGAAGAATATTGAGGATAAGTGTCGCACGGAGGAGAGAGTTACTGCAGTGACTGAGTATAAGTCTTCCCCTGCCTATAGTGCTGATTTTCAGGCTCGATCCACCAAGGAGATGAACCAGTTTGGAGAGTATCTTACAGACCAGATATTCAGGATTGATCCTCAGTTTCCGTTTGATGACTTGGGTGATTTTGGTCCTTATGCCGCTTATTATGTTGTTGTTCTTAGGGGACAGGCTGCGCTTGCTGAGAACGTAGTCGATGCCCCTGTGCAGGAGGATACTACACCTATTGATGTCATTGATTCAGGTTACTCTTCATCTTCTTCGAGTTCTATTAGTGGTTCTTCTTCAGAGCATCAAGACCGCAAGGACTCCCCAGTGGCATCCGGTTGATTATCTGACATCCCTATTTTTATACAAATTGTTTGCTTTTCATCCGCTTGCTGGGTTGAGTGGTTTCTCCCCGTGTTGGGTTGAGTTTATTTTGAATGCCTCATACTCAGGAGCTTTATGGATTTGCTACTTGACTTAGTTGTGTTTGTTCTCTTTAAGATGTTTGCTTTAACTTGGATGGTGGGATGACTTGTTACTTGGTTATGATAGCCTCTTGTGGTTGTTTGTGTGGTTCCTTCTTTGCGAGCTCCATTCTTGTGCCTGCATTTACTTACTTGATGTCCTTTTAGCATTCTCATGTATCATGATATCTGTAATGTCATCATGAACAAACTTGCATGTTTCTCATATCATATATCATTGCTTTGTAAAAAAAGAAGGGTTCTTCAAGATACGTTCTTGGAGTCATTTGTAAAAAAATCCACGAGACAGGCTCTCGGATGGCGCGGAATATGTTCGCAAGATAGGCTCTCGGAGAGCGCGAAATATGTTTGCGAGAAAGGCTCTCGGAGGGCGCCGAATTTATTCACAAGATAGGCTCTCGGAGGGCGCAGATTTTTTCAACGAGATAGGCTCTCGGAGGGCGCATAATTTTTTCACGAGATAGTCTCTCGGAGGGAGCAGAAAGTTATCACGAGATTGGCTCTCGGAGGCACAGAAAGTTATCACAAGATTGGCTCTCGGAGGGCACAAAAATTTGTCATGAGATTTGCTCTCGGAAGGCACATAAATTTATCACGAGATTGGCTCTCGGAAGGCACAGAAAGTGACATGCACTTGGTTGTTGTATCTAAGTAAGGAGTTTGTGGCAATAGCGTTATCTCATTCTTAGAAATTTTTTTGATGAACATATACTTCATTGAAAACATTCATGTATTATACACATGGTGGATGTTGTAAGTAGTCCAGGACAACCTTTAGGGAAAACAATAAGTAGCAAAAGAGTTGGAAAAACTCGATGAGCTTCCGCCTCGAGAGTTGTTATGAAAACTAGAAACATAGACATGCATTAAACGAAAGATAAAACCAAGGATATAGTTGTTTCATTGATGACGTTCCTTTAGTGTGTGGTTGATGTCTCGAGTGCTATGTATTCTTTCAATTCTCTTTTGTGGATCATCTCTTCAATCTCAACTTTCAATACCATGCAATCATTTGTCTTGTGCCCCCACGTGCCATGGTAGTCACACCATCCCCTTATGTCTTTTCCAAGGAAGGCCTTGCCTTCCTCCTTGCATTCTGTCAGCTCCTTGCTCATGTGTTTCTTAAAAAGCCCTTCAACTTGCACCTTAAGGGGTGTGAAGTTGAAATTTACACCCCCTCCTTGCATGTAAGCTTTCTCCTCATCTTTGAATGCTTCACCATGTTGCCTCATTTCTTTCTCGAATGCCTTGTCCAACTTTTCTTTAAGTTCGCGCGTCGTGCTTGTCATCACTATCACATAATGACCTCCGAAGTTCTGGAAAGAGGTTGGATGCATGTTTCTAAGGAAAGTTCTTACAGCATCCCTTCTTTTTACCTCCATGTTGGCCCCGTATTCCACGAACCTTTCAAAGTAACTTGCAATGAACTCTCCTGGCATTTGTTTTACACCCCATGTGTCTGAAGCCTCTTTCAATTGCTCTTTTCACTCTCCTTCCATTTCCGTTATCCGGCTGCCAGGGTATGCTTGTTACCCTTACAACCTTATCACCTCTTGTTCTATTGACCATCCTTCCAAACATCCATTTGCTTAGGCGGAGTGTGACTCCTATCCTTTGTTTTTTGTGACCTAACTTTTTTCGCTCTCTTTTTTGATAGTTCATACTCTGTCTGCCCCCTGTCGCTACCATTGCCACTAATTCTGATTGATGTGACCTACGTCTCGTGGAATTGACGTAACACTGCCTTGCGGTGCGTTGATCACCCATGACTTCTCCTACTCCGTTCTCAGTGCTGTACTTCCTTTTCTGATGCACTGTTGAGGGCACAATCTAGTATGATTTTATTGTGGTTCTACCTAGGATCCCGTTGTAGGCTCCTAAGTAATTTACCTCAGCTGTGTTCATCCTTGCCCCCAGTGTCACTAGTAGAGTTATCACACCCAGAGGGTAGCTTGTCGCTCCTGAGAATCCGACTAGAGAAAGCTCACCGGCTTGATATCTACTTGGATATTCCTATCTCTTCTCGCATGCGCAAGTGTAGTATATCTGTCGAGCTCCCTCCATCAACAACTATTCTTTTCACATCAAAGTTGTCAATATCCATTGTTATTACTAGAGCATCGTCATGCTGGAAGACGATGTGGCTCTTATCTGTTGGATCACGGTTGGAACTCCGGTATGTTCTTGACGGAAATCCGAACTCCTTCGCTCCAAGTAATCCTGCAAGAAGGGGATAGACCGGGCGGTGACCCAGAATCCCTCTCCGATGCTTAAATGAGTATCTCGATGAAACTGGCAAGTATCAGTATGTAAGTATGTGAACGTATCAATCCTGAGGTAACTCCTTCATTTATATAGGGGAGGGGTCACCTCAGTTACCTGTTGAGATAACTGCCACGTTCCGTTTATATCGGCACGGCCAATAGCCCACGTTCCGTATTTTCAGGCCACTTCCCCACTATGTTGATAGTGGGCATATTTCTCGGCCTCGTTCTCTGGTGGCAAGTCCCGACGGATGTCGGGGACTCCAGAGTTATCTCCTTTGGTCACCGCTCAGGGCCCCTCGTCATCGGGACAGGGCCAGTATTCTCAGGGATTCAATATCGGTACCTACTTAAAGGCATGTCATCGGGGCCTACTTAAAGGCGTGTCATCGGGGCCTACTTAAAGGCCTATCATCGGGGCCTACTTAAAGGCATATCATCGGGAGCGTTCAGCTCGTATGTCGGTACCGACCTTGTCGGGACCTCTCGTATTGGTCTTCTGAGCCTCTTTTGGGGCCCAGTGGGCCTACTTCGCCGTTTAGTCGCCGTTAATGGGCCTGACGGCTATATCGAAACCCATCATTTGCCGCCAAGACCCGAGGGACTTATAGTTCGTCGTGTCTTCCAACTTCGGACCTTTCGATATTTCGAGGATAACCACCGAATCCGAAAAGATTTCTCGATTACTCACCTATTAAATGCGATGAGTGATGAAGTGACGGCTTGAGTGCCCGTGCCTGCTTTTCTGAAAAAACACTTTATAGCCGTTTTGTCCCTAGTGTTTCGACGATTCAGGTTGAGGCGCTTCATCTTCAACGGTCCAGATCGCAACATCTCTTTGCCTATCCTCTCTCCTTTTCTACAGGCACTATTGAGGACATATAACAAAACGATGATATATAACAACAAATTGGAGAGATCGGGTAGGCCAACCCGATCTCTCCTAGGAGAGATCGGGTTGGCTGACCCGATCTCCCCTAGGGGAGGTCGGGTGTGGCCACCCAACCTCACCTAGGCGAGTTTGACTCGGCCGGACGAGCGCTTCGGCCTCGTCCGAGCCGTTGGTGTTCTCGCGAAGTGTTCGGGTTGAAGTTTCGATTTACAATCATTAGCGGGGTGATAAAAATGGAACAATTCGGAAGTCAACGGGTTCAAATTGGGCGTATATCCATCACATGCCCCCGAGTCAACCAATGGCCTAACCCTTGATTGACTCTATTTTAGGATGGTATGACACGCGCAATTTGAAACCGGGGTTTTACCTTTCATCTGAATGCTTACTTACCCATGGATGTGTGCCTCTGACTCTGCCCCCTGCCTTATGAGATAGAGGAATTGTAAACGTCAGAATAGCACGGATACGTGTCTAAGCACGCATCCGTCTGAGGTGGGAGTAATAAATCTATCTTTGCTACGGGCGTATACTCGAAAAATACATGCTCGCGTAGGGATGCAATACGAATGCAACTAAGTGACTTATGCTTCAATTTCATGCCGTGATTTGCCTAACTGGAGAAAAATTTCAATTTTGGTCCGAAATTTTTCTCAGTATGGGATACTAGAAAATATGCCTATAGGGTGTTAACTAGGAGTGAACATGGACATATCATGAACATGAGGATGTGTACTAGCATACATGCAAGTAGGAACATAAAGATGGGAGTGAGTGGAGACATGCTGCGATTGTAGTCATGAATGTATGCATGAATATATGGCGGCCATGTGCATGGATGTCTAAATGTTTGAACACATGGGAGTGTGTACGTGGGCATGCATATGAGTGCAAGCATGAACATGTGTGTATGTATGGACGGGTTGTGAGTATAAGCATGAGTGATGACATTGATGTACCTGTAGATGTTAATCATGAATATGAGCATAAGTGCAAAGGTGAGAGTATAGACCTCTCCTTTACCTGAGGGTGAGAACTCTGCCACTCAATGGGACACAACGTTCCGCCTCCCTCGTACTAGCGTGGGCATTGTCCATTAACCTCGTCCTTCGGCATGTGTAACATTTTTCCTTCATTCGTTGGAGCGTGTGTATAGTTCTTGACCTTTGGCATGTGTAACATTTTTCCTTCATTCGTTGGAGCGTGTGTATAGCTCTTGACCTTTGGCATGTGTAACATTTTTCCTTCATTCGTTGGAGCGTGTGTATAGCTCTTGACCTTTGCTCTGCAGTTTGTTCCCCATAAAAGTGAGGGTGAAAATGCTTTCAAGCTTTCTTCTTATCGCCGCGAGCGAAGGGGTCTATTGACATGTGTTAAGGGTTGACCCTTCCTTCGGATGTGTTGGAGCGTTGCTCCATTTGGGGAAACTAAAAGTTTGCCCTCTTCCCTTGGTGTTAAGGTTGCCCCCGTAGTAGGCGGATCTCGCCCCTCCATGAGTAAGGGTCGATCTTTGCGTTGGTTGCTCGTATAGATGACTCACTTTTGGGAAGCTTTCTTCTTCAGACAGGGAGACCTTGAAGATCGTTTTCCAAGGTAGTCAGACCAAATCTGACTGTCCTGTGTCTTGGGTGTCCGCGGTGGACTCGTATGAGGCGGGGACTCGTATGACCCCTTGTAGGTTGACTTCATGGAGAAAAATATAAGGTGTAGGCAGAGCGTTTCGAATGTACCGTTGAATCGGATGAGAGGGAAGAACCCTCTAGTTCTGCTTATCAGGCCCAAAAATTTTCTAAGTCAGGGAAGGCTGCTAATGCTTCTAGTATGCTCTCATTCCATTCTCTTTTCTTTGTGATATACTTATGATTGTTCCTATGTTGCTTCTTTCTTGTTGTTAGAGCGTTCTTCCCTGGTTACCGAATGGTTCTTGCGGTGGGCGAGAGTTCAAGTCAATCTAAATCCAAGGCGCGAAAACCTGACTCTGAGGTCGGGCCCTCGGCTGCCAAGGAGAAGGAAACCGCGAGAGGCTCTCCTTCCAGTGCCCCCTTGCTGACTCCCTCTCATGATAAGGAGGTAGTGGTTGAAGAGGCGCCCTCTTTGCTTGACAAAGGGAAACAACCTGTGGCTGGCGATGGGGTGATCATAGGTCTTGATGTCTCTTCTTTATCCTCTGCCCCCCAGCCGAGGGACCGAGACTCAGGTTCATTTCATCTTCATGTAGATTTGACGACTTTCGAAGGTGTCTTTGGCTTTCCTATGGGTTATGTTATTAACCCCTGCGTTGAAAATTTTTCTTTTGGTGATGGGTGTGATCATCGCCTTTCGTTGAGGTTCCTTTCTCTTGCCATGGCTCTGAGTTAGCCTCTACTAGTATCGTAGTTGTGATCGTTGTGGGGATCGTTTTGTTATATGTCCTCAATAGTGCTTGTCGTGATTCTTTGCTTCATGATTGATTTCGTGAGATATGGAGGTTGTCTTCAAAATAAGGACGTCTCCTTCCTGGTATCACCCAGTGGGTTGAAATATAAGTGCCTACCTTTGATGAGCGTACGAAGGGTGTTGTTTTTCCTTTTTCTTGAACCTCCTCCTAAGGCTAGGCGTAGCCTTTTGATGTTCGTGGTCGGGATGGTGTCTTTACAATGCATGTCTTTGACAGATGTTTTATGATGTGCTGCCATGATAATCACTTCGAGGTATGTGGACATGATAGCCACTTCATGATGTGTGGGAGTGATAGCCCTTTTGTAGTGTGTGGACATGATAGCCACTTCAGGGTATGTGGACATGATAGCCACTTCAAGGTATGTGGACGTGATAGCCACTTCAAGATATGTGGACATGATAGCCACTTCAGTGTATGTGGATATGATAGCCACATCACGATGTATGGAGTTGTGCTTTAGTATTCCTTTCTCATTGGAGAGCCTTCTTTGCTATAGTTGCCTTTTGTTTAGGCTATGTTTGTTGGTTTAGGTCCCGATGTCTCGTCTTGTCGGATGTTGTATCCTTTATGCTCTTTAGATGTCTCCTTCATGAGTTGTGCTTGACGATGTTCAAGTCTGATACGAGCATAGGTCGCGTGAAGGCGACATGCAAGACAATAACGTTTGTCGGAGGTTGATTTGTGCGACTTGTAAGGCAATTCTCTTTTTGATGGGTCGAGTTTATTTTGAGAGCCTTGAACTTTGGATTTCATGTCTTTGCTATCCTCCTTGGTGGTGTTGGGTTCCTTTGAGATACTTCTCTTGACTTGTGCTATGGATGGTAGGATAACTCGCTACTTTTCATGATAACCTCTTGTGCTTCTGTGTATGATCCTTTGGTCATGGACTTCTCCTTTGTATATGCTTTCCTTTCCTTATCTTTCTTTTGTGCTTTTCTTCACATCATTCCTGCTATTTCATCAAGAAAAAACATTATGTGTTCTTTATACAACTTTACTTTGAAATTACTTTTTCATGGAATCCTTCTCAGTATGGTGCGATGATCTCTTCTGATACCCTTTAAATGTTATATATGGTACTGTTAGACCAAAGATACGCTCTTGGTGGGCGTCGAATCTGTTCACGAGACAGGCTCTCGGAGGGCGCTTAACGTTTCACAGGATAGGCTCCCGGAGGGCACAGGTTAGACCAAAGATACGCTCCTGGTGGGCGTCGAAATCTGTTCACGAGACTGGCTCTCGGAGGGCACTTAACGTTTCACAGGATAGGCTCCCGGAGGGCACAGGTTAGACCAAAGATACGCTCCTGGTGGGCGTCGAAATCTGTTCACGAGACTGGCTCTCGGAGGGCACTTAACGTTTCACAGGATAGGCTCCCGGAGGGCACAGGTTAGACCAAAGATACGCTCCTGGTGGGCGTCGAAATCTGTTCACGAGACAGGCTCTCGGAGGGCACTTAACGTTTCACAGGATAGGCTCCCGGAGGGCACAAGTTAGACCAAAGATACGCTCCTGGTTGGCGTCGAAACTGGTAGTTTGAAATCTACCTCAAGATACGCACTTGGGGGCGTCGAATCTGGTAGTGTTTTTTCTACCTCAAGATACGCTCTTGGGGGCGTCGAATCTGGTAGGTTGCAAATCTACCTCAAGATACGCTCCTGGGGGCGTCGAAATTCGTAGTTTTTGGAAACCACTCTCAAGATACGCTCTTGGTGCGTCGAAGGTCGTAGTATATAAACTACTCTCAAGATACGCTCTTGGGGGCGTCGAAGGTCGTAGTATGAACACTACTCTCAAGATACGCTCTTGGGGGCGTCGAAGGTCGTAGTATGAACACTACTCTCAAGATACGCTCTTGGGGGCGTCGAAGGTCGTAGTATAAAAACTACTCTCAAGATACGCTCTTGGTGCGTCGAATCTGTTCGCGGGATAGGCTCCCGGAGGGCACAGGGTTCGTAGTTTTAGAACTACTCTCAAGATACGCTCTTGGGGGCGTCGAATGTGTTCGCGGGATTGGCTCCCGGAGGGCTCAGAATATTACTTTACCTTGTGTGTAGGGTGCGTTTTTGATACGCCTTTTAGATCTTTACTTGAGTTTTCTTTCCATGATATTGCCTGTTACCACGCTTTTTCTTCAATGCGGGAGATCCCCTTTCGAGGGCGATGTTTGTGTGTTGCCAACTTAGGACGAGTTCGTATAGGGAGTTGAGGATGTTTTCCTCTTATGTGACTTCTTCTAGGAGAAGTGGTATTGCATGTTCTTGTGATCTTCTGCCTCTAATCTCTTCTTTTGCACTAAGGTGGACTACCAAGCACTTATTCGTTTGGTGCCCCCCAAGTTGCTTGGTGGTCATACCGCCTTTCATATTTGGCCGTTGAATGCCCCTCGTTCATTTTCTTGGTTGGGTACCCCTTATGCTCGGGGCTCCTTTGTCTACTTGGTTGAATGCGATGAGTGTTCCTTGTAGTATTTACTCTTTCTCATGCTTGCTTGTTTCAGTTATAGGCATGGTCTGGATGATGCCTTTGTCGGATGTATCTTTAGAGGTTGGGTGGAGAGCTTTTGCTTTGGGTGGGTGCTGGTCATTTTCATTCTCTTGATAACCGGGATGCGGCAGTGTTTGTATCCTAGGGGTGCTTGTAAATTCTTTCCCCCCCTTCTTTGTGTTTCAGGTTGAAAAGCTCTCTCATAGAATGGTGTCTTGAGTTGTTAATCTTGTAGGTGTGTTTCAGACTAGTCAATCTAATCTATGCTCTTTGCTCGTGCATGGGGGGGTCTGACCGGGCTGTGATAATCTTCTTGGAGTGTTGTGGCATTTATTGTGGTTTGCCTTTTTCTTCACGTTGGAGTATTCTTCAATGCCTTTAGGGGGTGTCGCATTGGTCATGCTCCTTCCACCTTGAATGTTGATTATAGACTTCCTTTGAATTAGGACTTGAATCTAAAAAGGGCGTTTTCCTTTAGGTTTGCAGGTGATGCTCCATGATTTTCCATGGGTTTGCCTCCGTATTGTCTATTCCTTGTTGTATAACTTCATTAGAGGCTGCATTTGTATTGCGTACGTATACATGTTTGAGGTGTGTTGAGCTGACAAGTCCCTCCTTTTTTATTTTGTCATAACCTTCATTCATCATGTATTCGGCGTATGGCCTTAAAGGCGGGATGTTTTTCTAGTGCCCCTTTTATCGGGGTTCTCCTCTTGATGGGATGCCAGAGTCAAATGTCTTATCATTTGCAGACAAGGTGGTTGATCGTGATGTGCGTCTAGTGTGAGGGTCCTTGAAACCTTACTCCCCAAGCTTTTGAGCTCTTCTTTGGTTGGTCTTGTAGAACTATTATCCTGCCCTAAGGCTCTTGATAGGAGATGTATCTCCTTTTTCATACTCTAGTTGTTGCACTATCTCTTTTTCTAATCTTGCATCTTTAGAGTTTCTCTCTTGGTGCATGACTTCAATGACAGGATTTTTTGCCGATGTTTATTCTATTAGGACTTGTATCCTTGGTTGCCTTCCTTTCTTGTGAGATGGCGAAGGAGTGTTTGTGAACACTCCAATGTGTCGTACTTGGTAGAGGTATGCGCCTAATCTTTATGGCGCTGTCTTGAATCTTCGTGTACCTATCTTTGATGAACATGTTATTCATTGCATATATAATACGGAGTCTGATGGATATACGCCCAATTTGAACCCGTTGACTTCCAAACTGTTGTATTTTTATCGTCCCGTTTATGATTGCAAATCGAAACTTCAACCCGGACACTTCGCGAGAACATCGACGGCTCGGACGGGGCCGAAGCGCCCGTCCGACAGAGGCGAACTCACCTAGGTGAGGTTGGGTGGCCACACCCGACCTCCCCTAGGGGAGATCGGGTCAGCCGACCCGATCTTCCCTAGGGGAGATCGGGTTGGCCAACCCGATCTCTCCTAGGAGAGATCGGGTCGGCCGACCCGATCCCTCCTAGGAGGGATGGGGTTGGCCAACCCCACCCTCCCCAGGAGGGGTTGGGTGTCCTCACCCAACCCCTACCCTTGGGGGTCGGATTTCTCCCCCCCCCCAAGGGCCCCGACACCATCTTCAGACGCCCATGCTCGGTCCACTCCGCCTACCTCCTCCGAATCCTAAGGTCTTAATTATGCGCTTAAAGGATAACTAATTGTGTTTAAGGGCTAACGATGTCATTAAGCCACCTTAATGACACCGTTGCCTATAAATACCCCACCTTCACAACTCATTTGATCATCTTGGCCATTTGAACAATTTAGCTCTGACATCTCTCTAGCTTTATCTCTCTAGAAATATAGTTCTGACTTAGGCATCGGAGAGGGTTCACCAGGCACCACCCCCCCCTCCTCCGTGTCTGGTACTGCCCCTTTTGCAGGGCAAAGGGAGAGAAGAAGAGAAGGAACCAAGGGAAGAAGGAAAGGAAGAAGGACATAGGCAAAGACAAGGCGACTCGAGAAGACCGGATCATACACATCCCCCGTAAGGAGTGAGATCGAAGCCGACACCCCGTTGACCTAGATCCCATAACTTAACACTTGGCGCCGTCTGTAGGCTTCGGACAGAAAGCCTGGCTATTACACGAGCTATGACGAACAGTAGGGTGTCCAGGCCCCAACACCCACCCGAGGGCAATGGGCGGAGAAGAGAACCCATACCTCCAGGGAGGCGGCCTGACCCTGGGAAGCAGCCAATGCATCCAGAGCCCCAAGAAATACCACAACCTCCTCAGCAACAGAACAACCAGGAGGGAGGACCTTCACGCCCAGCTGGGGCTGAGTCCTCCACAGCCTCCACCCCCCGGGCAAGAAGGCCACAGAGAGCAAGAGGACAACAGGGAGTGCCTTCCCACAACACGGCACCCCCTGAGGGATACTATTATGAGGAGCAACCACAAAGTTACCCATATGGGATGCCGGAACAAAGAAATGATAACCGCGCCCACACAGCATATGCAAGGCCAGCATACACCCAAGGGACTTACACTGAAGCTCATGAGGAGGAGCAGATCCCGACAGAAGAGCACTACTCGCACCCCCGAGCAGGGCAGCGAGAGGAGCAAAGAAGATATTACCAGGAGCCACCCCCAGAGGGAAGGCAACAATTCGTGCCTCCTAGGCAACAGCAGAACAACAGGGCTTACACCCCGCTTGGGGAGGAAAGACAAGCAAGACCTCCAAGGAGGCAAGACTTCTATGAAGCACCCCAGCAGGCGTATCAAGAGTACACCTACAGCCCATACCAGCAGGGACAAGGGAACCCAGTAAGCCCAGTCTACAACTACAATGGATATCAGAGGGATTATACTCCGGCACAGGTGATGATTACCCCGGAGGAGATAGAAGCCATGATAACCCGGAAATTGAATGAGTCAAAGAAACCCAGCCTGCATTGTCTAAGTGACAAGATGAACCACCCTTTCACAAGGGAACTGGAGATGAACAGGGTGCCAGACTCCCTGCACACCGTGCAAATTGCAAAGTACAATGGGAAGGGAGACCCCCTAGAGCATATCCAACAGCATGAGGCCTCTCTATTCGGGAGGACAACTGACGAAAGATACAAGGCACTCCTTTTCCCAAACACCCTATCAGGGGTGGCCTCACATTGGTTCTTCAGCCTGCCCTCTGAGAGCATCCACTCATGGGAGCAGCTAAAAGCTAAGTTTCTGCAGAGATACCTAGGGGAGAGGAAACTCCTCAAGGGAACAGGCTCCATTGATGACGTAAAACAAGAATACGATGAAACCCTGGCCAGCTACTACACTAGGTTCAACCAGAATATTGCAGACATCCAGGGAGACATCACTGAAGGGGAAATAATCCGAGCCTTTATCAGAAACTTAGGTCGCTTTGGGTCAACATTGGCTGAAAAGATGGCCAAAAAGCCAGCAAGCACCTTAGAGGAGCTTGCAGGAAGAGTTAAAACGCATATTGACCTTGAAAGGCACAGGGCAAGCAAGAAGGCCAAAATCCAGGCAGCAAAGGAGGATAATCAAAGGCCAAACAAAGGCAAGCCACCCCAGGCACCACAGCATGCAAGGCAGCAGGAGTGGCGTCCGCCACAGCAGGAGTGGCGTCCACCACAGCAAAGAAATCAAATGGGTGAACCCTTAAAGGCCAGAGAAATAAACGTCATTAAGTTCATCCCACTGAATGCCACTCCAGCCACCGTACTTAGAGAGATGCGGAACCAAAAGCTATGGTCACCCCCTGCAAGGTGGAGAGCCCCAATGGTAGGAAATCACAAGGATAGATGGTGTGACAACCACGAGGCTTATGGTCACGACACAAATGAATGCTTTAGCTTAAAGCTAAGCATAAACAACATCGTCCAGAGGGGAGAACTGAAGCAATTCGTAGACCATGGGGGCAATAGTATGCAACTGGGGCCACCACAGAAAGACAAGGGCAAGGGAAAGGTAGACCATAACCCTCCACCCAACAAAAGAGGAGTCATCAACATGATACATGGAGGAGCAGCATCAGGAGGCCCAACTGCTAATGCAAGAGAGGTCTATGCATCCAAGCTAAGCTCAGTGCCAAGGTGGAGAAAAAGACCAAGAGAAGGAGAAGAAGTGAAGATAGAGTTCTCGGAGAAGGACAAGAGCCACATCGTCTTTCCACATGACGATGCTCTAGTTATTACTTTAGATATTGATAATTTTGATGTAAAGAGAATTTTGGTGGATGGGGGCAGCTCAGCTGACCTCCTAAGCCTGAGAGTATTGGAAGAGATAGGAAAAACCAAAGCAGACATCAATCCGGTCAACTTCCCCCTAGTTGGCTTCTCAGGGGCAACAAGCTACCCCCTGGGGATGATAACATTGCCAGTGACCATGGGCCAAGGATGGACCCAGCTGAAGGTAAATGTCAATTTCTTGGTGGTTGAAAGCCTGGGAGCCTACAACGGGATCCTAGGAAGGACAACCATAAATCCATATGAAATAGTGCCATCCACTGTTCACCAGAAGCTGAAGTACATCACAGAGAACGGAGTTGGAGAGGTCCTTGGTGATCAACGCACTGCAAGACAATGCTATGTCAATTCAATGAGACATGGATCACACAGGACAGATACAGTGGCTATGGTCATGGCAGGAGCCAACCAGGAAAGAAGAAAGAGGGGAGGGAGACAAAGGCAAAGAAGGAGGAGGAGTGGGGTGACACTCCGTTTGAGCAGGCAGCTTTTTCAAACAGTGCCTACAAGGAAACACAGGAGCAAGGCTGTGAAGGTGACATCCATACCTTGGCAGCCGGACACCATAATAGGGAACAGGACAAGGGACTCCATCCTAAGAGGCTTCCGCCACATAGATGATATCAAGCAAATGCCACAGGAGCCCATATCAAGCTATTTCCAGAGATTCTTCAATTATGGTGCCAACATGGACATCACAAGGGGAGAAGCAGTCAGAGCTTTCATCAGACACATGCATCCAAGCTCATTCGAGGCCTATGGAGGGCTCTATGAGATGGTCATGACGAGCACAATGAGAGAGCTCAAGGCGAAACTGGACAGGGCATTTGAACAAGAGGCGGAACAGTTGGATGAAGTTCCAGAGAAAGGAAGAGAAGCAGACACATTGGGAGGAGGTGTCAATTTCACATTCACACCCCTCACGCTCAGCATAGAAGAAATTTTCCACAAGCGCCTCAAGCAAGAGCTGCCAGCATGCAGGGAGGAAGGCAAGGCCTTCCTAGGTAGAGATGCACAGGGTTGGTGTGAGTACCATGGGACCTGGGGGCATCAAACCAACAACTGCATGGTGTTGAAGGTGGAAGTGGAAGAAATGATCTACAATGGAAGCTTCAAAGAGTACGTGGCAACAGACACGGTGACCACCCCATATCCTTAGTTTCATATCTAGCATTTCGCATGTTTTAGCTTTACAAGCTTTTCAAAAAACAACTCTTGAGAAGGAGAACTCACGAAGTTACTCCAACTCTACAACCATCTTCGATTTCCTACAAAGGATGTCTTGGTGCACCAAGGCATCCCGAGTGTACAAAAACATGAATGCTCCTAAGAGAGTAGTAGTTATTCAAAAGTATTTACCAGTGAATGTGATGTTACAATCACCAAGTTATCCTTACACAGATATGACTTCAAGTCAACAACCTTCGACGCCCCCAAGAGCGTATCTTGAGAGTAGTCTTCGTACTACGACATTCGACGCCCCCAAGAGCGTATCTTGAGAGTAGTGTTCATACTACGACCTTCGACGCCCCCAAGAGCGTATCTTGAGAGTAGTGTTCATACTACGACCTTCGACGCCCCCAAGAGCGTATCTTGAGAGTAGTTATTATACTACGACCTTCGACGCACCAAGAGCGTATCTTGAGAGTGGTTTCCAAAAACTACGAACTTCGACGCCCCCAAGAGCGTATCTTGAGAGTAGTGTTCATACTACAACCTTCGACGCCCCCAAGAGCGTATCTTGAGAGTAGTTATTACACTACGACTTCGACGCACCAAGAGCGTATCTTGAGAGTGGTTTCCAAAAACTACGAATTCGACGCCCCCAGGAGCGTATCTTGAGGTAGATTTGCAACCTACCAGATTCGACGCCCCCAAGAGCGTATCTTGAGGTAGAAAAAACACTACCAGTTCGACGCCCCCAAGAGCGTATCTTGAGGTAGATTTCAAACTACCAGTTCGACGCCCACCAAGAGCGTATCTTTGGTCTAACCTGTGCCCTCCGGGAGCCTATCCTGCGAAACGTTAAGTGCCGTCCGAGAGCCTGTCTCGTGAACAGTTTGACACCCGTCAAGAAGGTATCGGTGGACTAACCTGTGCCCTCCGGGAGCCTATCCTGCGAAACGTTAAGTGCCGTCCGAGAGCCTGTCTCGTGAACAGTTTGACACCCGTCAAGAAGGTATCGGTGGACTAACCTGTGCCCTCCGGGAGCCTATCCTGTGAAACGTTAAGTGCCGTCCGAGAGCCTGTCTCGTGAAAAGATTTCGACGCCCACCAAGAGCGTATCTTTGGTCTAACAGTACAACGTATACCGTGTAAGGGGTATCAGAAGAGATCATCATACCATGTTTAGAAGGGTACCATGCTTAGAAGGATATCATGCTCGGAAGGGTAACATGAGAAAGAAATTTCTAAGTAAAGTAATGTGAAGAACAAGTAATGTTTTTTCTTTATGAAATGGCAGGTAAGACATGAAGGAAAACACGAAAGAAGGATAAGTAAAGGAAACACATCAAGTAAAGAGTCCATACCCAAAGAGCCATACACAAGGCACAGGGAGCCATCATGAGAAGAGATATATACAAAAGCATGAGAAACACTAATGTAAAGGCAAACGAACCACGTAGTCAACAACATAATGCGCCAAAGGAAAGTAACAACAAACACCATCACAGTCTCAAAAGACACTCAACCCGTACAAGGGGAGAAGGAGTGTAATTATATACAAGGATAGTATGAGATAAACAAGTCAGTCAGAACCCTCGGGGGAGTCACCCTCACCCCCTGAAGCTGAACCGCCAGCGGAAATGGATGAAGAGGAGGAGTCTGAGGTACCAATCTCCACAGGTGTAGCATCCACCTGGGCAGGGGCAGGCTCGTCTGCAACGGCAGCCTGACCCATCAGAACAGTCGCGTAGCCAGTGGCATATGGCCCAAAGTCACCAAGGTCACCAAAGGGGAACTGAGGATCAATCCGGTATATGTGATCAACCAGATACTCACCGAACTGGTTCATCTCCTGGGTGAGACGCGTGCTATAGTCGGCGGTGAAGGCAGAGGAGGCCTTGTATTCAGATACCGCGACAGCCCTCTCCTCCGCCCGACACTTAGTCTCCAACCTCCGCAGCTCCTCAGAATGGACAGACGCGGCAACCTCAGCTTCCCGGCGCAAACTGCCCACAGTGGTTTCAAGCAAGGACACCTGGTCCTGGAGCTCCTGCAGTCTCAAATCAGATATACGCGCCTTCTCGGCAGCAGTAGCGACCTCCGCCTTGAGAGAAACCTGGCTGTCTTCAAGGGTCTTCCTCTCGTCAGATAACTCGAGTACGAGCGAGGACATGTTCACCATGTCAGATATGCCCTAACAATTCAAACAAGGGATGAATAACCGAAAGATAGACATTATGAAAGAAATAAGAGGAAAGCAAAGAACAACTTACAGGTGCATAACGAGAAAGTACCCCTTGAACAAAGCGCCGAGTCTCCCCAGGAGACTTGGGCGGAGCAACACGATCCCCAGGGGGAACGGCACCGCGGAGTACGCGGACACCAACCTCGGGAGTCCGCAAAGAGGAAGTGCTATCGAGGTGGAACTCCTTCAGACCAGCGAAGGGAGTCCACTCAGACCCAATAACATCTTCATCAGTGAGCCGTGCGAAATCCTTCCGACTTAAAGTCGGAGGCCCACCTACACAAGCAAAGCAAGTCAAAGGAGAGTATAAACATACAAGGATCAGCACAAGGTAGAGATCATACCTGAGGACCGTGCCCTCGGCTGGGGGGCAGGGGAACCACCACCAGCAGGCCACTTCCCTTTGTCAGCCAGGGAAGGCACCTCTTCGACCACCATCTCCTTATCACGAGATAGGGTCGGAGGACGAGCAGTAGGCGAAGCAGGATCCACAGCCTTCTTCCTCTTAGCAGCCGAGGCCCCGGCCTCAGAATCAGATCGCCGCGGCTTGGACTTGGAAGGTCCAGAATCTCTGCCAACGGAGACGACCCTCTCAGTCACCAAGGGGGAGTGCACTAGCAAGGTAAGAAAAACAAGATAAGGAAAACATAAGTTACATCATAAAGAAGCAAATAGGAGAAAGCATACCAGAGGCCCCAGCCTTCTTCCCAGGCAGGGGGGATTTCTTCAAAGCAGAACTAGAAGGAGCCTTCCTCTTGCTCAGGTCAACAGGGGCTCCCTGCATGTTATAGGTTTTTCCATGAAACCAACCTACAAAGGAAGAGCAGAAGGTAAATAAAGATGGAAAGACCAAGTGACATACCGAACCCCCGGAGTCAGGAGTCAGACTGATCCCGGCCTCGTAAAGATCCGTCTCAGTTATTAAAGACACGGGGCAGTAAGACCGGGTCCTGTTGCTCTCGTAAATGATCTTCATAGTCTTCAAATCATCCGAAGAGAACTCTCCAAAAGCAGGCCAACCATCGGACCGATCCTCATTCAGGACCGACCAAGTGACGTATCGGTCCGTAACGAAGAAGTAATGCTTAGCCCAGTGACTGGCCGAATTGTCAATCTGGGTCACGAAACGGAGGGAGGTATCCCACTCGATCCCACTCAACCCGAAGTCAGAAAATCGGGGATCTTTGAAGGTCGGATGGCGAGTTACGAAACTCGCAAACCCCACCCTCGTCCGGTACTGGAACCGATAGAAACATCGGAATAGAACGAGAGAGTATTTCCAGGAGTACCAATGGCACAATACCCGGAAGCCCACCCAGACGCGGAGGGCACTGGGGGCAAGGTTCACAGGAGAAATCCTGAAGAACCTACTCAACTCTATAAGCTCGTCACAGTAAGGTAGCCTCAGCCCGAATCGGATCTGAGAGGGGTACACGGCGACCTTCCCTATAGGAGGCTCCGTCGCTGTCCCGCGAGTATTCCCTAAGGAGGGGAGAAAAGGATACAGAGGCTCATCTAGGGGACTGACATCTCCTAGGGTGACATGTTCGTTGTAATCGGACCTAGTGATATGATTCTCTGACAGAATAGCAAGACCTAAGGCAAAGATAGCAAGAAACCCCAAAGCACGAATCAAACTTCGACTAACACCCCAGTGAAGGTCACGATACCAAGCTAGCAATAGGAAAGGAAGTAACGCAACCGAAAAGGAAGAGAAAAAGGAACTCACTCATCCTTCGGAGAATACGGCGTCTCTGAAGAGTCTGCGTACGTGGACACCACCAGGAGTATAGTACCTGCCACGACACGACAAATATCAAGATAAGAGAAATTTCCGAGGAACCGGAAATACCCCGACACTCAACCAACGACAACAACCGAGTCAAATAATTTTATCCAAGCCTAAAGTCGGGTTTTGGAAAAAATTACCATTATACCCTCCAACAAAGATTAACACACCAACGGTGGCACGACATCAAATTCAAGACCGGGATAGCCCAATCGGACAAGAAACCATATCCGGACGACCGGCAAACATTTTTCCCCAAAATCCACAACTACCAACGGCTATCTACGGCAATCCCACATTTAATCAAGCGTCGGCAATCAAGCATCGGCAATCAAGCATCGACAATCAAATATCAACGATTCAAAAATCGACGTTTTACGCGGTAATGGAAAGGAAAAGAGCGGACCTTCGGAAAACCCGACCCGATGTGATAAACGGATCCGGATTTCGAATTTGAAGACGCCCGAAAATCAGTCCCTCGCCGGAATTGGGGCCTTGCCGTCGCCGGAGGTGATCTCGCCCGCCCCACCGTCGCCGGAGAGCCCTGCACGTCCCACCGGAATCGTCCCCCGTCGCCGTCGACTGCCCTCGATGGACCAGCTGCCGTCCCCGCCGGCAGCGACCTCGCCGTCGCCTGGCCGTCCCTCCGCTCCGCTGGTGGTTGAGGCTGCCGTCCCAGCCAGCTGCCGCCTCTGTCCGACGCCGGGGTCCCCTTTTCTTGGCCGGTCGGAATTTCTGGTTCACCACTAAAATTCTGGCCGGTCCTCCTCCTTGGGGGTGCTCTCCAACCTTTCTTGCTCTCCAAGGGTAAGTGAAGAAGGAAGATGGTGGCTAGGGTGACTCTTGGAGGTATTTTTCTAACTCTCCTCTTTTATGTTAAAGGATGATAGGGTTTTTTAGAGGGTTTTAATCACCACCATCCATCTAGCCTTAAATAAAATCTAAGGGCCAAGGAAAAACCATTATTTTTATCCCTTTCACCTATAGCTAAGTATATTCCCATACTTAGAAAAATTATCAAGATAGTTTTATTTTTGAGCATTCCATACTTAGGAAATTTTTTGGGCCAAAATAAAAATTTCTCCTTACTTAGATGGAATCCCGGCACGAATTTGAAGCATAAGTTATTTAGTTGCATTCGTATCACATCCCTGTGCAAGTCTGTATTTTTTGAGTGTACACCTGTAGCAGAGATAAGTTTATTACTCCCGCCTCAGACGGATACGTGCCTAGGCACACGTCCGTGCTACTCTGACATTTACAATTCCTCTATCTCATTAGACAGGGGGCAGAATCAGAGGCACGCATCCATGGGTAAGCAGGCATTCAGACAAAGAAGGTAAAATCCCGGTTTCAAATTGCGCGTGTCATACCATCCTAAAATAGAGTCAATCAAGGGTTAGGCCATTGGTTGACTCGGGGGCATGTGATGGATATACGCCCAATTTGAACCCTTTGACTTCCAAACTGTTGTATTTTTATCGTCCCGTTTATGATTGCAAATCGAAACTTCAACCCGGACACTTCGCGAGAACATCGACGGCTCGGACGGGGCCGAAGCGCCCGTCCGACAGAGGCGAACTCACCTAGGTGAGGTTGGGTGGCCACACCCGACCTCCCCTAGGGGAGATCGGGTCAGCCGACCCGATCTCCCCTAGGGGAGATCGGGTTGGCCAACCCGATCTCTCCTAGGAGAGATCGGGTCAGCCAACCCGATCTCTCCTAGGAGAGATCGGGTTGGCCAACCCGATCTCTCCTAGGAGAGATCGGGTTGGCCAACCCGATCTCTCCTAGGAGAGATCGGGTCGGCCGACCCGATCCCTCCTAGGAGGGATGGGGTTGGCCAACCCCACCCTCCCCAGGAGGGGTTGGGTGTCCTCACCCAACCCCTACCCTTGGGGGTCGGATTTCTCCCCCCCCCAAGGGCCCCGACACCATCTTCAGACGCCCATGCTCGGTCCACTCCGCCTACCTCCTCCGAATCCTAAGGTCTTAATTATGCGCTTAAAGGATAACTAATTGTGTTTAAGGGCTAACGATGTCATTAAGCCACCTTAATGACACCGTTGCCTATAAATACCCCACCTTCACAACTCATTTGATCATCTTGGCCATTTGAACAATTTAGCTCTGACATCTCTCTAGCTTTATCTCTCTAGAAATATAGTTCTGACTTAGGCATCGGAGAGGGTTCACCAGGCACCACCCCCCCCTCCTCCGTGTCTGGTACTGCCCCTTTTGCAGGGCAAAGGGAGAGAAGAAGAGAAGGAACCAAGGGAAGAAGGAAAGGAAGAAGGACATAGGCAAAGACAAGGCGACTCGAGAAGACCGGATCATACACATCCCCCGTAAGGAGTGAGATCGAAGCCGACACCCCGTTGACCTAGATCCCATAACTTAACAGAGTCCAAGGATCTCCGGGTTAGGATCATATTTTGAGAACAGAGATATAGTCATCTATTAGATAACCTCTTTATCTACGGAGTTTATTTTTGCAAGAATAAATGCAAGGATACTTGTAAGGATATGTGTTCCATCCTTATTCCTGGTTCCTTTGCAGTGCCGTGTCCCTAATGGGTGTGTTGATGTTCTGACCACCTTTACTAGTAGGGGGTCCTTTGGTATTAGGTATGCCTGACTCTTCTCTAGTATCATCAATGGTTGGTCATGGGAGATGTCTGACTGACTCCCTTCATGCACTATGGTTCTCTTCATATCAAAGTTGGTGGTTCCCTCTCTTATGACTAATATATCCTTGTGTGGAAATACTATGTTCTCCGTATCTCTTTTTAAAAGCTTGATGATGGTGTCACCATTCTTCCTTTGCTAGGCTTGGTGTCCTTGAGAGTTTTTGATGGAAGTGTATTCCATTACCTAGGATGAGCTTACTAAGTGTAGTTGTATCTCTTGGCTATTTTGTGAAATCATAAAGATCCGCTGAAGGTGTTTGGTTCTGATGGTGGGCGTTGTCCATGTGATATGGTTTCCTCCATTTTTGGAGGGATGTGTTCGCGGCTACCCCCTCTCATGCTAATGGTCGTTTGTGGGAAGGGCATGTTGCGACTGGTGCCCCCCTTGCATACCAATGCCAGATGGGATCCTTTGATGGACTTGGCCCTAGGATGATTTGTGGAAGGTTATAGTAGGGGTAATCCTTTGTGACCTTCATGGTAGTTCCTCTATAGGATGTTGGGAGTGCTCAACGTATTTTTGGAAGTGAACCATCCCTCTTGGTGATCTTTCCCAGAGTCTTGACCTTATAGGTGCCCTTTGAGATTGAGAGATCTGTTCCTTGTGTATCTTTTGGATCGCGGCGGCGTTTTATGGACTCTTCTAGTGGTCCACCTGTGTATATATATATATATCACGGAGCCCGAAGGCGTCCGGTACGGTCTTTCTTGGAAAACATGTTGATATCAAGTATCAAAATATACCCCTTTTAGGGAGTTGACTTGTTATGCAGTTAAATTAAATAAGAGGATATGGGAAGGATATGAGTGTGGGGTGTTGATACCCCTTGCTTCCTTGGTAATGTAGCTGTCTTCCTCCAGTAGTCTGTGTGTATTCATTCCACTTGAGGAATATAAGGTCGCATCCTTGCAAGGCGGACTAGGTGGAGGTGTATCCTTCATGTATGCTATGTGTGGTCTCACTCCACTATGTCTCTCCATGAGACTTCCCATTGTAGTAGCTATGTACTAACATGGTGTGGTACTCTATGAATCCCCGGTTCAAATTCTTTTCTTTTCGAGTGCTCCCCTGTCCCATGGGGATGTGTGCCAAGGGTTGTAATGCATGAGGGGTTTGGCCCTGTCGTGCTGTATCATGGGTAGGTGGTTGCCTTGTTATGTTGTTGGGACTATGTCCCTCCCTTTGAGCTTTCCTTGGTATGTCCCTTGGTCATGTCTGTGGTGATACGGACTGTATGTGTACATTGCCAGGGTGGATGTTGGAACTCCTATATCCTTGTTGGTCTGGCATGTATGTCCTCCCTTAGTGCAGTGTATGTCCCTGTTGGGGTACTTGGTTGAATTCATGCCTCCTTGGAGGTCTTGCCTGTCTATCTGCCCCCAGAGGGGTGTATGCCCTGGCATCCTATTGTGTCTGTTGCTGCCTTGGAGGCGCAGACTGCTGCCTTCCCCCTGGGGGTGGGCTTTGGTTGTCTCTCCTTTGTTCTCCTCGCTGCCCTGTTCGAGGGTGCGAGTGGCGTTCTTCCGTTGGGATTTACTCCTCTTCATGAGCTTCTTCTCCTTCCTGTCGGTGTTGCCTTTCCTGCCTATTCCTTAGGGTCTCTCTGTAAGCTAGTAGCTCGTCTGAGGCGTTCATCAGCCCTCGAGTCACTGTATGTGCTCCCTGTGTGTATGCCGGCCTTGTGTTGGTTGTGTGGGCACGATTGTCATACCTTTGGGTCAGTATTCCATATGGATACCCTTGAGGTTGTGCCTCATAGTGGTATCCCTGTGGAGGTGCCGTGTGTTGGGATGACACTCCTTGTTGCCCCCTGTCCCTGTGGCTTCCTAGTCAATGGAGTTGAAGCTGTGGAAGCCTCCTAGCCAGATGGGCGTGAAGGTCCTCCTCTCTGCTTGTTAGGCTGGGGTGCCTGTGGGGTTACCTGAGGCTCTGGGTGTGCAGACTGTTTCTCTGGGTTAGGCTGCCTTGCTGGAGGTATAGGCTGTCTTTCTTGCCTATTGCCCCCAGGTGGGCGATTATCTCTAGACACTAAGTTGTTCGTCATCGCTCTCGTGATTGCCAGGCTTTCTGTTCGAAGCCCACAGACGGCGCCAAGTGTTAGGTTATAAAGTCTAGGTCAACGGGTCGTCAATCTAGAATTTATCTCCCACTAATGAAATGTCGGGTTCAGTGTTCCTAAGGCTAGTCGTTCTGATCCATGCCCTTCTACTCCCTTGGGGTAGTCGTTCTGATATATGTCCTTCTCTTCTCTCCTTCTGACCTCCTCTCCTTCTCTCCTTCTGACCTCCTTTCCTCCTCTCCTTCTGACCCCCTGGGGCTTGTCCTTCTGCTCTATGCTCTTCTGCTTCCTTGGCTCTCTTCTCCTTGCCACCCTGCAAGAGGGGCAATACCAGGCATAGAGGGGGGGGGGGGTGGTGCCTGATGAACCCTCTCCGATGCCTAAGTCAGTACGGTTTTAGAGAGATAAAGTTAGAGAGATGTCAGAGCAAAATTA
This sequence comes from Clarkia xantiana subsp. parviflora, assembly GCA_036873135.1. Classification (NCBI taxonomy): domain Eukaryota; kingdom Viridiplantae; phylum Streptophyta; class Magnoliopsida; order Myrtales; family Onagraceae; genus Clarkia; species Clarkia xantiana. Next base: position 603,511 of record JAPTYO010000021.1, on the reverse strand, counting down.
TGCAACTTGCCAAGATGATCCAATGAATAGTGGAGGTGGGGTATTTATAGGCAACGGTGTCATTAAGGTGGCTTAATGACATCGTTAACCTTTAAACACAGTTAATTAACCTTTAAACGCATAATTAGGACCTTAGGATACGGAGAAGGTAGGCGGAATAAACCGAGTGTGGGAGTCCAAGGGTGGTGCCGGGGCCCTTGGGGGGAGGGAAATCCGACCCCCAAGGGTAGGGGTTGGGTGAGGGCACCCAACCCCTCCTAGGGAGGATGGGGTTGGCCAACCCCATCCCCCCTAGGGGAGATCGGGTTGGCTGACCCGATCTCTCCTAGGAGAGATCGGGTTGGCCGACCCGATCTCTCCTAGGAGAGATCGGGTTGGCTGACCCGATCTCCCCTAGGGGAGGTCGGGTATGGCCACCCAACCTCACCTAGGCGAGTTTGACTCGGCCGGACGAGCGCTTCGGCTTCGTCCGAGCCGTTGGTGTTCTCGCGAAGTGTTCGGGTTGAAGTTTCGATTTACAATCATTAGCGGGGTGATAAAAATGGAACAATTCGGAAGTCAACGGGTTCAAATTGGGCGTATATCCATCACAAAGTGTTAGGTTATAAAGTCTAGGTCAACGGGTCGTCAATCTAGAATTTTCTCCCACTAATGAAATGTCGGGTTCAGTGTTCCTAAGGCTAGTCGTTCTGATCCATGCCCTTCTACTCCCTTGGGGTAGTCGTTCTGATATATGTCCTTCTCTTCTCTCCTTCTGACCTCCTCTCCTTCTCTCCTTCTGACCTCCTTTCCTCCTCTCCTTCTGACCCCCTGGGGCTTGTCCTTCTGCTCTATGCTCTTCTGCTTCCTTGGCTCTCTTCTCCTTGCCACCCTGCAAGAGGGGCAATACCAGGCACAGAGGGGGGGGGGGGTGGTGCCTGATGAACCCTCTCCGATGCCTAAGTTAGAACGGTTTTAGAGAGATAAAGTTAGAGAGATGTCAGAGCAAAATTATGCAACTTGCCAAGATGATCCAATGAATAGTGGAGGTGGGGTATTTATAGGCAACGGTGTCATTAAGGTGGCTTAATGACATCGTTAACCTTTAAACACAGTTAATTAACCTTTAAACGCATAATTAGGACCTTAGGATACGGAGAAGGTAGGCGGAATAAACCGAGTGTGGGAGTCCAAGGGTGGTGCCGGGGCCCTTGGGGGGAGGGAAATCCGACCCCCAAGGGTAGGGGTTGGGTGAGGGCACCCAACCCCTCCTAGGGTTATATGTCCTATCACGACAAGCACTATTGAGGACATATAACAAAACGATCCCCACAACGATCACAACTACGATACTAGTAGAGGCTAACTCAGAGCCATGGCAAGAGAAAGGAACCTCAACGAAAGGCGATGATCACACCCATCACCAAAAGAAAAATTTTCAACGCAGGGGTTAATAACATAACCCATAGGAAAGCCAAAGACACCTTCGAAAGTCGTCAAATCTACATGAAGATGAAATGAACCTGAGTCACGGTCCCTCGGCTGGGGGGCAGAGGATAAAGAAGAGACATCAAGACCTATGATCACCCCATCGCCAGCCACAGGTTGTTTCCCTTTGTCAAGCAAAGAGGGCGCCTCTTCAACCACTACCTCCTTATCATGAGAGGGAGTCAGCAAGGGGGCACTGGAAGGAGAGCCTCTCGCGGTTTCCTTCTCCTTGGCAGCCGAGGGCCCGACCTCAGAGTCAGGTTTTCGCGCCTTGGATTTAGATTGACTTGAACTCTCGCCCACCGCAAGAACCATTCGGTAACCAGGGAAGAACGCTCTAACAACAAGAAAGAAGCAACATAGGAACAATCATAAGTATATCACAAAGAAAAGAGAATGGAATGAGAGCATACTAGAAGCATTAGCAGCCTTCCCTGACTTAGAAAATTTTTGGGCCTGATAAGCAGAACTAGAGGGTTCTTCCCTCTCATCCGATTCAACGATACATTCGGAACGCTCTGCCTACACCTTATATTTTTCTCCATGAAGTCAACCTACAAGGGGTCATACGAGTCCCTGCCTCATACGAGTCCACCACGGACACCCAAGACACAGGACAGTCAGATTTGGTCTGACTACCTTGGAAAACGATCTTCAAGGTCTCCCTGTCTGAAGAAGAAAGCTTCCCAAAAGTGAGTCATCTATACGAGCAACCAACGCAAAGATCGACCCTTACTCATGGAGGGGCGAGATCCGCCTACTACGGGGGCAACCTTAACACCAAGGGAAGAGGGCAAACTTTTAGTTTCCCCAAATGGAGCAACGCTCCAACACATCCGAAGGAAGGGTCAACCCTTAACACATGTCAATAGACCCCTTCGCTCGCGGCGATAAGAAGAAAGCTTGTAAGCATTTTCACCCTCACTTTTATGGGGAACAAACTGCAGAGCAAAGGTCAAGAGCTATACACACGCTCCAACGAATGAAGGAAAAATGTTACACATGCCAAAGGTCAAGAGCTATACACACGCTCCAACGAATGAAGGAAAAATGTTACACATGCCGAAGGACGAGGTTAATGGACAATGCCCGCGCTAGTACGAGGGAGGCGGAACGTTGTGTCCCATTGAGTGGCAGAGTTCTCACCCTCAGGTAAAGGAGAGGTCTATACTCTCACCTTTGCACTTATGCTCATATTCATGATTAACATCTACAGGTACATCAATGTCATCACTCATGCTTATACTCACAACCCGTCCATACATACACACATGTTCATGCTTGCACTCATATGCATGCCCACGTACACACTCCCATGTGTTCAAACATTTAGACATCCATGCACATGGCCGCCATATATTCATGCATACATTCATGACTACAATCGCAGCATGTCTCCACTCACTCCCATCTTTATGTTCCTACTTGCATGTATGCTAGTACACATCCTCATGTTCATGATATGTCCATGTTCACTCCTAGTTAACACCCTATAGGCATATTTTCTAGTATCCCATACTTAGAAAAATTTCGGACCAAAATTGAAATTTTTCTCCACTTAGGCAAATCACGGCATGAAATTGAAGCATAAGTCACTTAGTTGCATTCGTATTGCATCCCTACGCGAGCATGTATTTTTTAAGTATACGCCCGTAGCAAAGATAGATTTATTACTCCCACCTCAGACGGACGCGTGCTTAGGCACACGTCCGCGCTACTCTAACGTTTACAACTCCTCTATCTCATAAGGCAGGGGGCAGGGTCGGAGACATGCATCCATGGGTAAGCAAACATTCAGACGAAAGGTAAAAACCCCGGTTTCAAATTGCGCGTATCATACCATCCTGAAATAGAGTCAATCAAGGGTTAAGCTATTGGTTGACTCGGGGGCATGTGATGGATATACGCCCAATTTGAACCCGTTGACTTCCGAACCGTTGTATTTTTATCATCCCATTAACGATTGTAAATCGAAACTTCAACCCGGACACTTCGCGAGAACATCAACGGCTCGGACGAGGCCGAAGCACTCGTCCGGCCAAGGTAAACTCACCTAGGTGAGGTTGGGTGGCCACACCCGACCTCCCCTAGGGGAGATCGGGTCAGCCAACCCGATCTCCCCTAGGGGAGATCGGGTGGACCAACCCGATCTCTCCTAGGAGAGATCGGGTCGGCCAACCCGATCTCTCCTAGGAGGGATGGGGTTGGCCAACCCCATCCTCCCTAGGAGGGGTTGGGTGCCCTCACCCAACCCCTACCCTTGGGGGTCGGATTTCTCCTCCCCCCAAAGGCCCCGGCACCATTTTTGGACTCCCACACTCGGTTCACTCCGCCTACCTTCTCCGTATCCTAAGGTCTTAATTATGCGCTTAAAGGTTAATTAATTGTGTTTAAAGGTTAACGATGTCATTAAGCCACCTTAATGACACCGTTGCCTATAAATACCCCACCTTCACAATTCATTGGGACAGCTTGGCAATTTGGATTATTTTGCTCTGACATCTCTCTAGCTTTATCTCTCTAAAAACGACACTGACTTAGGCATCAGAGAGGGTTCACCAGGCACCACCCCCCCCCTCTCTGTGTCTGGTACTGCCCCTTCTGCAGGGCGCAAGGAGAAGAGAAGCGACAGAAGGAAGGACGCAAACTAAGACAGAGCAACCCGAGAAGACCGGATCATCCACCCCTCCAGTGAGGAACGAGATTTGAGCCGACCACCCGTTGACCCAAATCCCGGAACCTAACACCGCTGCTTTGGGTATATCCTGGCCTTGGAGGAGGCCCTGAAGGAGGAGCGAGCCAAGGCGGCCCCCGAGGTCTTGGCCAAGCTCGAGGAGGATCTGGCTGCCTCCGAGTCGTCAAAGGGGAAGTTGGTTAAGGAGCAGGCCCTCTTTAACCAGAAGACTCGGGACCTCCTGAGGCAGGTCCACGATTTTGAGAGGTTGCTGAAGCAGGAGCGCCAAAGGCTCTAGGAAGAGCAGCAGGGGCGCGCGGAGGATCGGGGCAGGTATGTCCTCGAGAAGAAGGCTCTGGAGGATGACCAGGCGGGGCTGGAGGCTGAGAAAGTCCTCCTCGCCAACCGGTCCCGACAGCTAGAGCGGGAGGTTGCTGAGTTCCCTGCCAAGCTGGCTGAAGCTGAAGCTAAAGGTAGGGAGGATTATCGGGGCTCCGAAGCTTTTCAAGCGGACGCGGTGAAGTTCTGTACGGCGGAGGTGGAAAACACCCTGCTTAATGTTGTCGAGGAGCTCCATCTGGAGTATGGTGGTGCCATCGACTTCACCAAGTCTCAGACTCTCGCCCCCTTCGCGGAGAGGTATTTCAGCCTTTCTGAGGAGAGTGACGGGGTCAACACCCCCGAGGGGACTGTGGGTGCTGAAGGCACGGTGGAGCCTCCAAGTGCAGACATCCCGACGACAGAGCCCCCGATGATCGACCTTCCCGCGGCTAATCCTTCAGAGTCCGATCCACCCGCAGCCAATCTTCCAGGGTCCGACCCTCCAGTCGCGGAGCTTTCTGCCACAGATCTCGTGGACACTGCTCCCTTCGACGCCGCCAAGGATCGAGCTTGATTGCTTTATTTTCGAATCCTTGTAATTTCCCTCTTTGTTGCGAATCTCCCAGATCTTTATAATATCAATCTTTTTTGGTTCCGATCATCACTTGCACCACTTAAGGTGAATTAACTACGCCACCTAAGGCCATTCGATCATATCACTTAAGAGTAATTTCGACGCGTCACTTAAGACATTTTACCCACACCACTTAAGGCGATTTAATCGTGCCCCTTAAGGCAACTTTTCCACACCACTTAAGGCGATTTAATCGTGCCCCGTAAGGCAACTTTTTCACACCACTTAAGGCGATTTAATCGTGCCCCTTAAGGAATCTTATCTACACCACTTAAGGCGATTTAATCGTGCCCCTTAAGACAACTTATATACACCACTTAAGGCGATTTAATCGTGCCCCTTAAGGCAACTTATCTACACCACTTAAGGCGATTTAATCGTGCCCCTTAAGGAAACTTATCTACACCACTTAAGGCGATTTAATCGTGCCCCTTAAGGCAACTTATCTACACCACTTAAGGCGATTTAATCGTGCCCCTTAAGGAAACTTATCTACACCACTTAAGGCGATTTAATCGTGCCCCTTAAGGCAACTTATCTACACCACTTAAGGCGATTTAATCGTGCCCCTTAAGGCAACTTATCTACACCACTTAAGACGATTTAATTGGAAGCAACCTCTTTATTCATTGATGGCTCAACACGATATATAACTTGCACCACTGAAGGCGACTTAATAAACAACTTGCACCACTGAAGGCGACTTAATAGACAACTTGCACCACTGAAGGATACTTAATAGATAACTTGCACCACTGAAGGCGACTTAATAGATAACTTGCACCACTGAAGGCGACTTAATAGATAACTTGCACCACTGAAGGCGACTTAATCGACAGCTTGCACCACTGAAGGCAACTTAATATCAAACATGCCATCGAGGTCTGCCACTAAAAGAATGCTTCAACACATTGCCATCGAGGTCTTCCAACTTATACGCATTCCGAGCTGGCATCCCCACGACCTTATATGGCCCTTCCCATTTTGGTGACATCTTGTTGATCCGATCCAAAAGGGTAAATTCGTTCCGACGCCACACCAGTTCCCCGACAAAGAACTGTCGAGACTTGACTCGTCGATTATAATATCGGGCCGTGGCCAAGCGCATCCGAGCCTGGACCTCCTCGGCACTCCGCCTCTTCTCTTCGACCAAGTCCAAGTCCAGACGCCTCATTTCATCATTCGACAGAGGTTCGTAATACCTCGTCCGATGGGATGCCACAGCTATTTCGACGGGAGCAACTGCCTCCGTGCCATAGACGAGGCCAAACGGAGTCTCCCTGGTCGATCTTTTGGGTGTTGTTCTAACAGCCCAAAGTACATTTTCCAGCTCGTCCAGCCATTTGCCCTTCAAGGCGTGGACCCTCTTCTTCAGGCCGTCCATCACGATCTTGTTGGCTGACTCCACCTGTCCATTGGTTTGAGCATGACGGACAGAGGTTGTCCGATTCTCAATTTTCAGTTCCTCCAAGTACTCCTTCCACTGGGCCCCGTTAAACGGAGGGCCATTATCGCTGATCACCACCTTGGGGATCCCGTATCGGGATATGATATGGGTCTGGAGGAATTTGAGGATGTGGTTCCCCGTTGTCTTGGCCAACGCCTTGGCTTCTATGCATTTCGAAAAATAATCAATAGCCTCAACTAAGTATCGACACTGACCTTTTGCAACTGGAAGGGGTCCCACCAAGTCGATTCCCCATTGCGAGAAGGGCCAAGCACTCTTGATGGACGTCAGATCGGCAGCTGGAGCTACGATGTTCGGGGCGTACTTCTGGCAAGCGTCACAAGATCGGACTAGCATCGTTGCCTTTTTGTTCATCGAGGGCCAGTAATAGCCCAAGTTCAACACTTTCCTCACGATAGATCGGGCACCCTCATGACAGGCCAAATATCCTTTGTGCACCTCCCTAAGGATCCGACCGGTGTCGAGCTCGGCCACGCATTTCAGATAAGGAGTTAAATACCCCTTTTTGTACAGCTGATTGTCCACCATCACATAATTGGGCGCGATTCGGCGTATTTTTCCTGCTGCCACTTCCTCATTGGGGACTGCCCCCGTAGTCAGATACACGGCTATTGGGGTCATCCAAGTGGGCTCCTCCGATCCGATCTCAATGGCACAAACCTCTGACTTATCGGTGGTTGACAGGATCACCTTCTCCAAGAAATGCACCTTCCGACTTTCATCGAGGGGTGCCTCCAAGGCGAACTTGCTCAAGGCATCTACTTCCGCATTATCCTCCCTCGTGATCGCCTCAATATCGAAGCTCTTGAAACTCTCCTTCAGGGTTTGTACCTTGCGAAGATACTTTTTCATCATCGGGCTCTTTACTTCGTATCGCCCTTGGACTTGGTTCACGATCAGGCTAGCATCGCACTTCACCTTTAAGTGACCAACTCCCGTTCCTTTAGAAATCTTAAGGCCAGTGATGAGAGCCTCATACTCAGCTTCATTGTTGGTGGCTCTAAATGTCAAGGCCAAGGCATATCGGAGGGGCTCGCCTCCGTCTTGTGGTATCAGTACGAAACATGCTCCCGATCCTTCTGAATTTGAGGAGCCATCGGTGTACATTTCCCAAGTATTTTCGGCGTCGGGCTGTTCTGTTATCGGGACCTCCGTGGTTGCCCCTCTACAGGACCCGCTTCTTCTAGATCGGGGGCTGTAGACTCTGCTATGAAATCTGCCAACGTCTGGCCCTTAATAGCCGTTCTCGGAGCAAAGTGAATGCGGAACTCACTAAGCTCGACTGCCCATTTCACTAATCTCCCTGACGCATCAGGTCGGTTCAAAAAATTTTTCAAGGGCTGATTCGTCAAAACAGTAATTTCATGTGCGTGGAAGTAAGGCCTCAGCTTCCGAGCAGTAACAATCAATGCATAGAGATACTTCTCAACGGCGGGATAATTCATTTCAGACTTGGCGAGTGCCTTGCTTACATAATAGAAGGGGACTTGGCTACCCTCTACAACTTTTACTAAGACAAAGCTAACAGCAAATTCAGAAACAGCCAAATACAGATAGAGTGGCTCGCCTGGGATGGGCTTCGCCAATGGCGGGAGGGTGCGAAGGTGCTGCTTGAGTGCCTGGAACGCCTCTTCGCACTTGGCAGTCCATTCAAACTTCTTGTTGGCCCTCAACACTTCGAAGAACGGCATGGATCGGTCGCTCGCCTTGGACAGGAAGCGATTCATCGCGGCTAATCGGCCATTCATCACCTGTACCTCCCGATGGTTCGTCGGTGACTTCATCTCCTCGATGACCCTCAGCTTCTCAGGGTTCACCTCGATTCCCCTCTGGCTCACCATGAAGCCCAGAAACTTCCCTGAGTCTACTCCGAAGGCACACTTGGTCGGGTTCAAGCGAACCTGATGGAGCCTCATTCGCTCGAATGCTGTGGCTAAGTTGTGAACATGGTCCTCGGCTTGTCGGGACTTCAAAAGCATGTCGTCCACATAAGCCTCCATTGTTTTCCCCAACATGTCCCCAAACAACTTGTTCACCATCCTCTGATAAGTTGCGCCTGCATTGATTAGTCCAAAGAGCATAACATCATAATGATAGATGTCGCTATCAGCATAAAAAGCGGTATGGGGGGCATCCTCCTTGGACATTTTGATCTGGTTGTAGCCAGAGTATGCATCCATAAAGCCTAGCAACTCATGTCCTGATGTGGCATCCACCAGCTGGTCGATCCTCGGGAGCGGATAGCAATCCTTCGGGCATGCTTTGTTCAGGTCGCAGAAATCAACACACATCCGCCACTTACCATTGCTCTTCTTCTCTAGGACTGGGTTTGCAACCCAGGTCTGGAATCGGAGCTCCTTAATGAATCCAGCATCGAGCAATCTGCCCACCTCTTGCTGGATCGCGATCTTCTTGTCGGCACCCATTGGGCGCCTTCTCTGTGTGACCGGCTTGATCGCGGGGTCAATCTTCAGCTCGTGAGTAATTATTATGGGGCTGATTCCTGGCATGTCGCTCGGGGACCAGGAAAATAGCTCCTTGAACTCCTTCAGCAAATCAATCAGTTCTCGGGCAGTCTCTTCCGACAGAGCGGACCCGATTTTCACCTTTCTTTGAGGTCCATCAATCTCGAACTCCTTCAAATCTTCCATCGGGGCGGGACGCCCAAACTCCTCTCGGGGATCAGTGTCAGTCTGGAAAACATTCATAGCCTCCCGATTCCTCCATCGAGTGGCATTGACATAGCACCTCCTGGAAGCTATCTGATCGCCCTGGACCTCCCCGATTCCGTGGTCAGTCGAGAACTTCAGCTTCTGATGGACAGTTGAGGCAACTGCCCCCAGCGGGTTGATGGTAGTCCTCCCGATAATTGCATTATATGTCCCCGCGGACTCGACCACCACAAATTCCACGTTCGTCTTCTCCGACTTCCAGCCACTACCGAACTCAACCGGTAAAGTAATCATCCCCACCGGGTAAGAAGTGGAGCCAGAAAATCCGACCATCGGGAAGTCTGCGGGCTTTAAGTCCTTCCTGGTTTTTCCCATGGCCTCCAGTGCATCCATGAACAGAATATCGGAGGAGCTCCTTCCGTCAGTCAGGATTCGCTTCATCTCGTACCCATCCACGTTCAGGGTCACGACCAAAGCATCATCGTGCGGGGTCTCCACGCCTATCAGGTCCTCCGCTGAGAAGGGAATCACCATTTCTTCTTTCGGAGTCCAATTTCGGGCCCTCTTGCCCAGTACCACAGCAATAGGAATCCGAGAAGCATAGACCTCCCGAGCTGCCGTAGTATCTCCTCCTGCAGCAAGTCCTCCGTGAATCACATTAATAGTTCCCAGCTTCTCCTTGCGGGCATTGGAAGACTCGGGCTTATCCTTCTTCGGTGATCGACACGGGATCGGGAACGGGACCGCGATCGGGACCGGGAACGGGATCGGCCCCGTTGTCCAGCCACAAATTCCTTGAGCTTCCCCTTCTGGATCAGCTTCTCAATCTCTTTCTTCAACTCCCGACAATAGTTAGTGTCGTGACCGTTGGCACGGTGAAAGCAACAATACCGATCGGTGCGAGCTCCCATGGACCCTCCATCTTTTTTCGGGGGATACCTGGCGATACCCTGTCGGTCCATCACCGCCAGCACAGCACCCATGGAACAAATGAGAGGGGTGTAGTGGTCCTCCCGCTTGTCCGACTTCGAGGAACGCTTGTCTTCCCTCCGATCGGGACGACCTCGACCCCGACTATTATCGGGTTTATCTTTCCTCGTGCGATCGTCCGAGGGTTTGAACGACTGCTTCCCCTTGTTTGATTTTGGAGGATCGAGGTCTCCGGCAGCTATCTTCGACTCTTGGACGTCGATTTGCTGCTTCACCCTCTTCTGCAGAGCCTCCATATTCCACACAGCCTTCTCAGCCACGCTGTGCATCAGGTCGGAACCATACGGTGCAGTCAGGTTCCGAATGAAGGTGCGGATGGTCTCCCCCTCCGTCATTTCCTCATCAATTTCGGCCACGCTGGCAGTGTACCTCCGGTAGTAATGCGCCAGAGATTCGTCGGGTCTCTGTACCACTTCAGCCAGAGACCTCGCGCTTTTTAGGAGACGCCGACGGCCCTGGTATTGCTGGATGAAGCGATCATGCATCTGGGTCCAGCTAGAGATGCATCCTGGGGGAAGGCTGAAGAACCACGTCAGGGCCCTCTCGCCAAGTGTGCCAGGAAACAAGACGCACACTATATCATCATTCGGGGCTCTACCTAGACAGGCCATGACATGTTTCTGGACATGCCGAACTGGATCTCCCTCACCATCATACTCCTTGATTGTCGGGATGCCCAGTCCTGGTGGGGCAGTGGTGTTCACCAATTGGGGAACAAAGGGATGAGTGGATCGATCCCTCAGCTCCGACATCATCTTCTTCTGATCCCCCATGCAAATGTTTACGATCTTCACCACTTGATCGGGGGTGATAGGGCCATTGAGAGGAATGGTCCTATGTTGCACAGGTCCTGGCCCATCGATCACGAACTGTTCCGACTGGGCTGGCTCATTGCCCTTGTCCTGGTTCTCCATCGGCGGAGGTGGAGGCAACTCCTCCTCCTTCTTCTTGGCGGCCTCCCTTCGGTCCAAGAGAGCCTCCATAACTTCCAAAAATACTGGCATGGAATCCATCACAGCCTTCGCCAAGTCCGGCTTTGCGGGTGCATCCTGGTCCCTCCTTGGGATCTCTTCCCGGCTCTCCGATGAGTTTCGGATAGAATCTTCACGATCCTCATGATGCCCCCTTGTTTGGGAAACAGCAGGGGGAGGATCATTCTGATCAACAGTGCGTTCCGGCAGCCCTGAATTCAGAGTTCCAGCAGGGTGACGGGAACCACCAGATTGTTCTTGTCTCTTTTTTTGCTTGCCAGCCATCGATCGGGTACAAACCATTTTAGCTTTTCGCTTCGTTCCCACAGACGGCGCCAATGTTGGATCACGGTTGGAACTCCGGTATGTTCTTGACGGAAATCCGAACTCCTTCGCTCCAAGTAATCCTGCAAGAAGGGGATAGACCGGGCGGTGACCCAGAATCCCTCTCTGATGCTTAAAAGAGTATCTCGATGAAACTGGCAAGTATCAGTATGTAAGTATGTGAACGTATCAATCCTGAGGTAACTCCTTCCTTTATATAGGGGAGGGGTCACCTCAGTTACCTGTTGAGATAACTGCCACGTTCCGTTTATATCGGCACGGCCAGTAGCCCATGTTCCTTCTTTTCAGGCCACTTCCCCACTATGTTGATAGTGGGCGTATTTCTCGGCCTCGTTCTCTGGTGGAAAGTCCCGAAGGATGTCGGGGACTCCAGAGTTATCTCCTTTGGTCACCGTTCGGGGCCCCTCGTCATCGAGACAGGGCCAGTATTCTTAGGGATTCAATATCGGTACCTACTTAAAGGCGTGTCATCGGGGCCTACTTAAAGGCGTGTCATCGGGGCCTACTTAAAGGCATATCATCGGGGCCTATTTAAAGGCATATCATCGGGAGCGTTCAGCTCGTATGTCGGGACCGACCTTGTCGGGACCTCTCGTATTGGTCTTCTGAGCCTCTTTTGGGGCCCAGTGGGCCTACTTCGTCGTTTAGTCGTCGTTAATGGGCCTGACGGCTATATCGAAACCCATCATTATTATTCCTAGAAAATTCAACCACCATTTCCTTTTCCTCTCTTGGTCTCTTTCTCCACTTTATTGTCATATCAATCTTGGAGGCATACACCTCTCTTGCATTTGTCGTTGGTTCGCTTGCCGCGACTCCACTATTTATCATGTTATTCGTTCCTCTTTTGTTAGGCAAAGGATTGTAATCAACCTTCTCCTTGCCTTTGTCCTTTTGCATGGGCCTTGCGGGTGCACTGCTGCCCCCGTGATCTACAAATTGCTTCAGCTCTCCTCTTTGTACCGCATTGTTTATACTTAATTTTAAACTGAAGCATTCGTTGGTGTCATGGCCATGTGCTTCATGGTTGTCGCATAATTTTTCATTTTCATTTCCTACCATCGGGGCTCTCCATCTTGTTGGGGGTACCCATATCTTCAAGTTCCTCATTTCTCTCAATACGACTGTCGGGGTCGTATTCAATGGTACATACCTGATGATATTAATATCCTTTGCTCTCAACTGCTCGCCTGTCTGGTTCCTTGGCTGGGGCGGACACCAATCCTGTTATCTGATTTGTTGGGGAACCTGAGATTGTTTTCCTCTATTTTGCTTTGTGTTCTCATCTTTGTGGCATGAATCTTTGCTCTATTGCTTATTCTATGTCTTTCTAGATCCATGTGGGTTTTCACCCTTGCTGCCAGCTCCTCCAGTGTGCTTGCGGGTTTCTTAGCCACTTTTTTCTGCCAAGGTTGAGCCAAAATGTCCAAGGTTCCTTATGAAAGCCCTTATGATCTCGCCCTCAATTATGTCCCCTTGTATATCAGCTAGGTTCTGATTGAACCTTGTGTAATAGTTTGCTAGTGTCTACTCATGCTCTTATTTTACATCGTCAAGCGAACTTGTTCCCTTGAGAAACTTCTTTTCTCCTGAGTACCTTTGGAGGAAATTTGCTTTCAGTTGTGCCCATGAATGGATGCTCTCATTTGGTAGGCTAAAGAACCAGTGCAATGCTACCCCTGATAATGTATTTCGGAACAATAGTGCCTTATAGCGATCATCTGTTGTCCTACCCAGGAGGGAAGCTTCGTGTTGTTGGATGTGCCCCAAGGGGTCACTCTTGCCATTATACTTGTCTATCCTTATCATGTGCAACGCGTCTGGCACTTTGTTGTTCTCCAACTCCCTTGTAAAGGGGTGACTTGTGCTATCACTCAACCAGTGTAATCCATTCGTCTTAGATTCATTCATCTTTTTCGCGATCATTGCCTCTATATCTTCTTGAGTTAGCATCACTGTTGATGGACTATAATTTCTTTGACTTCCGTCATAGCTGATCACCAGGCTTTCGTGGATTCCGTGTCCGTGATGATATGGACTGTAGGTGTAACGTGGATATCCCTGCGGAGGTGGATGCTGAAACTCTTGTCTCCCTGGCTACCGAGGCTGTGTGTTATCCCTCAATAGAGTGTATGTCCATGCACCTTGCGGTGCTTGGGGTTGCACTGGAGGCACAGACTGCTGCATGTCCCTTGGGGGTGGTACTTGCTCATTCCTGCCTTGATTTTCACGCTCCGTGTTTGAGGGCGTGTGTGTTGCTCTTCCTCCGGAAACTCCTCTGCCTGTTGGTGCTGCTCCTCTATGGGTATTGATTCGCCTGCGGGTGTTGCTCCGCTTGCGTATACTGCCTCTCTTTCCAGTTTCTCAAAGCCTCCCTATAGGCCAACAACTCATCTAATGGATTCATGAACCCCAGAGTCACTATTTGTGCTCATTGTGAATACATAGGCCTTGTATTGGTGGCATGAGCCCGGTTGTTGTTTCCTTGTGTTGGCATTCCATATGGATACTCCTGAGGATGTGTTCCATAGTGGTACCCCTATGGAGGTGTCGTGTATTGGTATCCTTGAGACGGTACTTCTTGTTGCACACCCTGCCCCCGTGGTCGTCGAGTCATAGGGGTCGAAGCAATGGAAGACTCAGCCCCAGCTGGGCATGACGGTCCTCCTTGGTTGTTTGCCTGAGGTTCTGGTGGGGTCGTATGATGTGCAGGGGGTGCAGGCTGCTCCTGCGGAGTAGGTTGTCTTGCCGGGGGTGCGGGTTGTCGTGGTGGATGCGCAGGCTGTCCTCCTTGATTGTTTGGCGCCTGTTGTCCCCCGATGGACGGTTGTCCCTAGATGGTAGACTGTTCATCATAGATCTTGTGATAGCCAGGCTTTTTGTTTAAAACCCACGGACGGCGCCAAGTGTTAAGTCGTGTGTATCGGGTCGGCGGGTCTTCGATCCGAATGACACTTATCACGGGTGAATTGTTCTCTTCGGTTATCCGTCAGCTCAAAAATACGATATGTTGCCCAACTCCTTGCAAACCTGCACAAGGGGCGGTACCGAGCACGGAGAGGGGGGGGGGTGGTGCTCGGTGAGCCCTCTCCGATGCCTAAGTAAGTTCGGTATTCTAGAGAGATGAAATCTAGAGAGAAGGAAGAGCTAAAAGGAGTAAAGATGCAATGTAACCCAAATGAGCAGAAATTGAGCACTATATATAGACTGTCAGGGGATTAAGGTGGCTTAATGATACCGTTAATCCCTAAATGCACTTAATTAACACATAACGACATGATTAAACCCTCAATGGCACAGAGAGGTGGATGAAAAATCCTAAGTGTGGGTCGGATAAAAAAGGTGTCGGGACTCCATGGGAAGAGGTCCGGGTGACAAAGTTCGGGACGTCGCACACGCCCGTAGGTGTGGGGGGGGGGGGGGGGGGGGCGTACTACGTCCGGGCAGGGTCTCTGGACCTTCAGGGTTAGATAAAAAATCCGACCCCTAGGCTCTGGGATCGGTCCAGACTGGACCAATCTCCCTAGGAGAGATTGGCCCAGCTGGACCGATCTCCCCTAGGAGAGATCGGGCCAGCGGACAGGTCCGGGCGAGTATTTTTGCTCGTCCGGGCCGTTCGCGCTGTGGGTAAAGTGTTCGGGTCAAAGTTTCGAATTATAATCGTGAGTGGGGTGGCCAAAATAAGACAATCTGAATGGAATCGGGTTTAAATTGGGCGTATATCCATCATTCCATATCTTTCTTTGAGAATTGGATGACCATGTCATCTATATCCCCGTTTCTTTTTCCCCAAACTTCTTTGTGGTCTACTTGTGAGGCATAGACTTCTCTTCCATTGGACGAATTTCCTCTAGCTCCCCCATGGATTACATTGATTATGCCTTTCTTGGGTGGTGGCCCCATGTCGTCCAATTTTTCCTTCCCTTTGTTTTTAGGCTGGGGAGGTGGTGGCGAGCGGTCTCTCTTGCCCCCATCATTCATGAAACGTATAATGTTTCCCCTTTGCATTTCGTTGTTGATCCTTTGTCTTAGGTCGTGACATGAGTTCGTGTGGTGGCCGCGAGCCTCATGGAAGTTGCAGAACTTGTCCATTTCCTTGCCCATCGGGCCTTTAGGTTTGATTACGGGTGGCGACCATAAACCTTGATCCTTCATTACATGTAAGATTCTTGTCATGGGTGCGTTCAGAGGAACAAAATTAATAGCATTGATGCTATCTTGACTGCGCGGGTCGTTGAAGTTTCTTCCTCCTCTTGGGGGGGGGGGGGGACTCCATTCCTTTGGTCTTGTCCCTTGTGGCCCTGGGGAAGGCTTTCCCTTTGCTGGTATTTTTCCTCCAATTGCTACCTGTTGGGGATATTCCTTTTGCCTCCTGACGGTTCTGATCCTTTCCAAGTCTATGTGTGCTTTGACCCGTGCAGCCAGCTCTTCAATTGTATGAACGGCATCCAATGCCATACTATTCGCTAAGGAGGTTCCAAAGCGCCCCAAGTTGCGCATGAATGCGCGAATGATTTCTCCCTCTGAGAGGTCCGTTTGAATTTCTGCTAGGTTTTGATTAAAGCGCGTGTAATAGCTTGCTAATGATTCCTCGTATTCTTGGCGGACATCATCAAGGGCATTTGCGCTCTTTGGGAGCTGTCTCTCTCCTATGTATATTTGAATGAATTTTTCTTTCAGCTGACCCCATGACACTATCGAGCCTTTTGGCAACCCGGAGAACCAATGTGATACTGGTCCTATAAGCGTTGTTGGGAATGACAGGGCTATGAATCTCTCATCACTCACTCGACCCATTAGGGATGCTTCATGAAGTTGTATGTGCTCCATCGGGTCTCATTTCCCATTGTATTTTTCTATCCTTCTGGGCGTTACTCCGTCGTGAAAGCGCATGTCTATCAGCTCTTGTGTGAATGGGTATGATGCATTATCGGTTAGGATGTGCAATGTCGTACCTTTGGCTTCCAATAGTTTTCTTGCCATGAGTGCTTCAATATCCTCCATTGTCACTGTGGCCTGTGGGGGGTTGAGGGGCTCATTACGGTTTGCTTGTTGGCTTGTCGGGAATTGCTAAGGTTGAGATGGCTGATGGTACTGACTTTGTTGGTAGAGCTGCTCATTTGGTGGTTGCCCCCTTTGTGGTGGAGGTGCTTGGTCCTCCCTTGTCATATATGGTTGTTGCCTTGTTGGGGTCGTGTGATATGGGGGTGGTATGGGATGTTTCCTAGCATGTTGATCCTGAAATTGTTGTGGTGCAACATTGTTTGGTGGTGGTTGTCGTGCCGGGTGAGGGATTGGTGATTGCTCATGTTACTGTGGAGCAGGCTGTTGCCTGTCTTCCTGTTCTTGCGGATGCCTAGCATGCTGTGGGGTGTGGATTCCCTCAGCCCGTGTGGTGTATCCATTTTCCCCTGGGTGAGCAAAATAGCCTTGTCCGAAGGGTGGCGATCTGAAGCCTCTTGTTCTTATGGCCTCCCTGTAAGTCATCAAATCATACATGGCCGACATGTATCCTGCCGTGACAGGGGGTGCACTTTGGGAGAACAATGGATGGCATGCTGGCGCATAGGTGTGCCTTTCAAACACTAGAGTATTGTATGATGGTATATCATAGGGGGGCATTCCATATTGATGATTTTTAGGGGGTCTGCTATGATGTGGTTCCTGCTGAGGAACTTCACCTTGCGGGTCCTGCGTGCCTTCTTGTGGCTCTTTACTCGAGTGTCACATCCTTATCGGGGTTGAAGCCGTGGATGACTCCTCTTGTGGAGTGTCCTATGTGATTACTTGGGTGATTGCCTGTGGAATTTTCTTCTTCAGGGGCCGGGGTGGCCTTGAGCTCTCCGGAGGTGGGTCGTTCCTTGCTGGGGGGGTCTCCCATTGAATGTCCACTTGCCGTCATCCTTCGTGTTATTGCCAGTCTTTCGTACTGAAGTTACTTGTAAGATGTCAAGGTTTTTCGTTCTAATCCCAGAGGACGGAGCCAATGTTGGATTAAGCCCGTCGAGGTTCGTCCTAGAGTGCGCCTTCGAGGTCTTGATCCGTGGGTGTGCTTGCCTTCTCCTTATGCTCCCATGAACCTGCAAGAAGGATTGCGCCGGAGGGGGGTGGTTTCCGGCGAAGCCTCTCCGATGCTTAAGTAAGAACTCAAATTTAGAGAGATAAAGAAGGGAGAGGTCAAAGCTCTTAGAATTACTTACCTTAAATGAAGAATATGAGGGGAGTATTTATAGAGTTTTGGGATTTGGCCACGTGGGGCACGCTGAAGGGTGGTAAGGTCCGCGAAATATTCCCTTTGGGGATAGGGAGAAAAGGTATGCCCGTAGGTCGGGGATGTGTAATTCGGTCGTGCAGATGTCCGGGTGTTTGTTTGCATTACCCGGACCTAAAGGGCCGACTATAGGGGTATGTCGGCCCTATTTTGCCGGGCTAGTCCGGTGTCTCGAGACGGACTAGTCCGGCGTCTCGCGCCGGACTAGTCCGGCGTCTAGCGGCAAACTAGTCCGGCATTAGCCGGATCGGTTTGGTCGGGGACTTTTGGGTGTTTTCGTCGGGGCGTCTGTCTTGGTTTTTACCTGTGTTTGAATAAGGGTGCGCCCCGATAAGGTCCTAATGGGTGTATATCCATCAGTGCTATGAGGGCAGGAAGTTAGAATTGACCAGATCCTGTGACGCCGACAATGGTGGCGATCCGGGTGATCGTAAGTCCACCACAGGAGGAGTGTTTCTCCTTGCTGATGCCGTCATTTCATGGACGAGCAAGAAGAAATCCTGTGTCGCGCTGTCTACGATGGAATCGAAATTCGTTGCTCTCTCTAAATATGCACAGGAAGCGGTCTAGCTAAAAAGACTTCTTATTGCGCTGCTTGATGGCGATGTTGAGAGTAATCCTATGAAGGTGTTCTCTGACAGTCAAGCAGCGATTGCGGCAGTAAAGAATCTGAAGTACCATAATAGGACTAAACACATTGATATGAAATATAATAATGCTAAATCTATGGTAGAAGATAATATAATCACTTTAGAATACTCGCCCACTGATGATAAAGTGGCGGACCCACTAACTAAACCATTACGTGGAGAGATATTTGAAAAACATATGAAACTGCTTGGATTGCGTAGGATTTAAATGTGGGCATGTATCTGTGATAACATTTTGATGAATTGGAAGTTACATTTTGATAAATGAGAGAATTGCAATTTGAGTTTATGATTTATCGACGTCATGATATTTGATTACATCGGATTGTACGGTCGATAAACTAAGTCGTAGGAGGACGCAATCCTCTGCATAAATTATGTCGAATGTGGGTCTTGCCTTGTCACACGGGCACGGTCGTCTTGTAGAAGAGGAGGACCTCTTCCGAAGCAAGACTGACTAAGAACCAGTTGGAAAACTTGGTTATGCAAAACGATTATTTGCCGGTGATGAACTCTGTTTGTCATTAACCACATTTTGGGCCATATGAAAGTCTACCATAGCATCATTGACATATCCCACACCTGCAACGTTCGGCTATGCTATCGACGCGTGCTTCATACTACGCATGCCATGTTCGACCACGGGGTCATGCTCGGTTGTGCTAGATAGAATCCTCGTTATTCGGACGGGCGCAAACTTCTTCACCTCGAGCGTGTGAATTATCCTGGGAGCCTTATGAAGAGGCACCCGAAGTATCCTCATGGACTCAGAACTCAATCCTAAGGTCAGGCTCAATGTTCCCTTCCCGGCGTATGAGCGCAGTGTTTAAGAAAAAGACCAAGTTACCACGTCTTTGGAAACCGGTATGGTTTGACTAAGGGTATGAGCAATGGGGATTTTCAAGTTCACATGTAATTCACCCGACTCTTGTATTCACTAGGTGGCCACAACCGGATATTAGTTGAAGGTTGTGAATACTTGTGCGGATGCCCTGGAGAAGTATTCCTATGTGAAAATTGGGCAACTGGAGAATTAACAGTGGACCAAGGATACATCGCGTTACAGATTGATGTTTTTAGCAGGTTGATTTGAGATAGGGAATGAAGGTTCCGTGGGCGCTACAACACTCCTAACAGATGAGTAGCACGATGTATGTCGTATCCGCTGGTCGCACGACAAACCTCGTATGAACTATTCAGAAGCAGGGGCAGGATCAGAAGAGTGGAATGTTGATTGCGATTTGGAAAACAATACATTAACAGGCACCCTCCCATTCCGGCAAGTGGGAGCGGTTAGTGATGGATATACGCCCAATTTGAACCCGTTGACTTCCGAATAGTTCTATTTTGATCACCCCGTTAATGATTATAAATCGAAACTTCGACCCAAACACCCCGCGGAAACACCAACGGTCCGGACGAGGCCAAAATACTCGTCCGGACCGCGGCAAACTCACCTAGGTGAGGTTGGGTGGCCACACCCGACCTCCCCTAGGGGAGATAGGGTTGGTCAACCCTATCCTCCCTAGGGAGGGGTTGGGTGGCCACACCCAACCTCTACCCTTGGGGATCGGATTTTCTCCCCCCCCAAGGGCCCCGGCACCGCTTCCCGACTCCGATACTCAGTTTATTTCCGCTGACTTTCTCCGTGCTTTAAGGTCTTAATTACGTGATTAAGAGCTAATAAATTGTGCTTAAAGGTTAACGATGTCATTAAGCCACCTTAATGACACCATTGCCTATAAATACAACCTTTCCACCATTCATTTGATCATCTTGGCTAAGTGTGCAATTTAGCTCTGACTTCTCTCTAGCTTTATCTCTCTAAAATTGACGTTCTGACTTAAGCATCGGAGAGGGTTCATCAAGCACCACCCCCCCCCCCTCCGTGCTTGATATTGCCCCTCTTGCAGGGTGGCAGGGAGAAGAGAGCCGTGAAATCAGAAGAGCATAGAGCAAAAGTACAAGCCTCAGGGGTTTAGAAGGAGAGAAGGAAAGGAGGTCAGAAGGAGAGAAGGAAAGGAGGTCATAAGGAGAGAAGAGAAGGACGTATATCAGAACGACTACCCCTAGGGAGCAAAAGGGCATGGATCAGAACGACTAGCCCTAGGAGCACTAAACCCGACATTTCATTAGTGGGAGATAAATTCTAGATTGACGACCCGTTGACCTAGACTTTATAACCTAACACTTGGCGCCGTTTGTGGGCTTCGAACAGAAAGCCTGGCAATCACGAGAGCGATGACGAACAACTTAGCGTCGAGAGATAATCGCCCACCTGGGGGCAATAGGCAAGAGAGACAGCCTATACCTCCAGCAAGGCAGCCTATCCCAGAGAAACAGCCTGCACACCCAGAGCCTCAGGTAGCCCCACAGGCACCCCAGCCTAACAATCAGGGAGGAGGACCTTCACGCCCAGCTGGGGCTGAGTCTTCCACAGCTTCAACTCCATTGGCTAGGAGGCCACAGAGACAGGGGGGGGCAACAAGGAGTGCCATCCCAATACACGGCACCTCCACAGGGGTACTACTATGAGGCACAACCTCAAGGGTATCCATATGGAATGCCGACTCAAAGGAACGACAATCGCGCCCACACAACCAACACAAGACCCGCATACTCGCAAGGAGCACAGACAGTGACTCCGAGGTTGATGAGCGCATTGGATGAGCTGCTAACCTATAGAGAGATTCTGAGGAACAGGCAAGGAAGGCAACACCAGCATGAAGAAGAAGAAGTTCATGAAGAAGAACAAGTTCCAGAAGAAGAACACTACGCGCACCCTCCAACAGGGCAGCGAGAAGAACAAAGAAGAGCAAGAGCCACCCCCAGATGGAAGGCAACAATTTGTGCCTCCAAGGCAATAACAAACACGGCAAAGAGCTGGGACATACACCCCACTAAGGGAGGACATGCAAGTCAAACCACCAAGGATATAAGAGTTCCAACATCCACCTCAGCAAGGTACACATACAGTCTGTATCACCACAGACATGGCTAAGAGACATTCCAAGGAAACCTCAAAGGGAGGGACATCGCCCCGACAACACAACAAGGCAACCACCTACTCATGATACAGCACGACAGGTCCCAACCTCTTGTGTATGACAACCATTGATACACATCCCCCTAGGACAGGGGAGAAGTCGAAAAGACAAGGATTTGAACAGGGGACACATAGAGTACCACACCATGTTAGTACATAGCTACTACAATGGGAAGTCTCATGGAGAGACGTAGTGGAGTGAGATCACACATAGCATAAATGAAGGATACACCTCCACCTAGTCCGCCTTGCAAGGATGCGACCTTATATTCCTCAAGTGGAAGGAATACACACAGACTAATGGAAGAAGACAATTACATTACCAAGGAAGCATGGGGTATCAACACCCCCACACCCATATCCTTCCCATATCCTCTTATTTAATTTAACTGCATAACAAGTCAACTCCCTAAAAGGGGTAGATTTTGATATTTGATATCAACATGTTTTCCAAAAAAGACCATACCGGACGCCTTCGGGCTCCGTGGTATATATATACACAGGTGGACTACTAGAAGAGTCCATAAAACTCCGCCGCCAACCAAGAGATGCACAAGGAACAGATTTCTCAATCTCAAAGGGCACCTATAAGGTCAAGATTCTGGGAAAGATCACAAGATGGAAGGCTCACTTACAAAACTAAGTTGAGCACTCTCAACATCCTACAAAGGAACTACCATGAAGGTCACAAAGGATTACCCCTACCATAACCTTCCGCTAAGTACCTTAGGGCCTAGTCCGTCGAAAGGCGCCATCTGGCATCGATATGCAAGGGGGGCACCAGTCACAATGCGTCCTCCCCGAAAATAAATAGATTATCTATTAGCATAAGAGGGGGTACCCACGAACACATCCCTTCAAAAACGAAAGAAACCATACCACATGGGCAACGCCCACCATCAGAGGCAAACACCTCCAGCGGATCTTTATGATTTCACAAAATTGTCAGGAGATACAACTACACCTAGTAAGCTCATCTCAGGTAATGGAATACACTTCCATCAAAAAACTCTCAAGGACACAAAGCCTAGCAAAGGAAGAAGGGCGACATAATCATCAAGCTTTCAGAAAGGGATATGGAAAATATAGTATTTCCACACAATGATATATTTGT
This sequence comes from Clarkia xantiana subsp. parviflora, assembly GCA_036873135.1. Taxonomy (NCBI): domain Eukaryota; kingdom Viridiplantae; phylum Streptophyta; class Magnoliopsida; order Myrtales; family Onagraceae; genus Clarkia; species Clarkia xantiana. Next base: position 580,888 of record JAPTYO010000021.1, on the reverse strand, counting down.
CATAAGAGAGGGAATCACCAACTTTGACATGAAGAGAACCATAGTGCATGAAGGAAGTTCGTCAGACATCCCCCATATCCATCTATTGATGATACTAAGAAGGAGACCGGCATATATAAAACCAATCGACCCCCTACTAGTAAGGGTGGTCAGAACATCAATATACCCATTAGGGACACAGCACTGCAAATGAGCCTGGAACAAGGATGGAACACATATCCTTACAAGTATCCTTGCAAAAATGAAATCCCTAGATAGATGGGTTATCTAATAGATGACTATGTCTCTGTTCTCAAAATATGATCCTAACCCGGAGATCCTTGGACTCCGTATTATATATGCAATGAATAACATGTTCATCAAAGATAGGTACACGAAGATTCAAGACAGCGCCATAAAGATTTGGCGCATACCTCTACCAAGTACGACACATTTAGAGAAACTCTAAAGATGCAAGATTAACAAAAGAGATAGTGCAACAACTAGAATATGAAAAAGGAGATACATCTCATATCAAGAGCCTTAGGGCATGATAACAGTTCTACAAGATCAACCAAAGAATAGCTCAAAAGCTTGGGGGGTAAGGTTTCAAGATCGACCCTCACACTAGACGCACATCCGGATCAAACACCTTGTCTGCGAATGATAAGACATTTGACTCTGGCATCCCATCAAGAGGAGAACCTCGATAAAGGGGGCACTAGAAAAATATCCCGCCTTTAAGGCCATACGCCGAACACATGATGAATGAAGGTTATGACAAAATGAAAAAGGAGGGACTTGTCAGCTCAACACACCTCAAACACGTATACGTACGCAATACAAATGCAGCCTCTAATGAAGCTATCCAACAAGGAATAGCCAATACGGGGGCAAACCCATGGAAAATCATGGAGCATCACCTGCAAACCTAAAGGAAAACATCCTTTTTAGGTTCAAGTCCTAATTCAAAGGAAGTCTATAATCAAGATTCAAGGAGGGAGGAGCATGACCAATGTGACACTCCCTAAAGGCATTGAAGAATACTCCAATGTAAAGGAAAATGCAAAGCACACTAAGTACCATAACACTTCAAGAAGATTATAACAGCCCAGTCAAACCCCCCCATGCCCGAGCAAGAAGCATGGATCAGATTGACTAGTCTGAAACACACCTTCGAAATTAACAACTCAAGACACCATTCTATGAGAAAGCTTTTCAACCTAAATACAAACCCTTCCAAGATACGTTACTCCTGCTCTATCATCACCGCAAAAGTGTTTTTTCTAAAAAAACACAAGGAAGGGGGGGAAAGAATTTACAACCACCCCTAGGATATAAACACTGCCACATCCTAGTTATCAAGAGAATGAAAATCACCCCCACCCACCCAAAGCAAAAGCTCTCCACCCAACCTCTAATGATACATCCGACAAAGGCATTATCCAAACCATGCCTATGACTGAAACAAGAAAGCATGAGAAAGAGTAAATCCTACAAGGGACACTCATCGCATTCAAACAAGCAGACAAGGGAGCCCCGAGCATAAGGGGTACCCAACCAAGAAAATGAACGAGGGGCCTTCAGCGGCCAAATATGAAAGGCGGTATGACCACCAAGCAACTTGGGGGGCACCGAACGAATAAGTGCTTGGTAGTCCACCTAAGTGTAAAAGAAGAGATTAGAGGCAGAAGATCACAAGAACATGCAATACCACTTCTCCTAGAAGAAGTCACATAAGAGGAAAGCATCCTCAACTCCCTGCACGAACTCGTCCTAAGTTGGCAACACACAAACATCGCCCTCGAAAGGTGATCTCCCACATTAAAGAAAAAGCGTGGTAACAGGCAATATCATAGAAGGAAAAGTCAAGTAACGACTCGAAAAGCATACCAAAAACGCATCCTACATGAGAAGGGACACAAGGTAAGGTAATATTCTGAGCCCTCCGGGAGCCAATCCCGCGAACACATTCGACGCCCCCAAGAGCGTATCTTGAGAGTAGTTCTAAAACTACGAACCCTGTGCCCTCCGGGAGCCTATCCTGCGAACAGATTCGACGCCCCCAAGAGCGTATCTTGAGAGTAGTCTTCATACTACGACTTTCGACGCCCCCAAGAGCGTATCTTGAGAGTAGCTTCCAAAAACTACGACCTTCGACGCCCCCAAGAGCGTATCTTGAGAGTGGTTTCTAAAAACTACGAACTTCGACGCCCCCAAGAGCGTATCTTGAGAGTGGTTTCTAAAAACTACGACCTTCGACGCCCCCAAGAGCGTATCTTGAGGTAGATTTCAAACTACCAGATTCGACGCCCCCAAGAGCGTATCTTGAGGTAGATTTCAAACTACCAGATTCGACGCCCCCAAGAGCGTATCTTGAGGTAGATTTCAAACTACCAGATTCGACGCCCACCAGGAGCGTATCTTTGGTCTAACTTGTGCCCTCCGGGAGCCTATCCTGTGAAACGTTAAGTGCCCTCCGAGAGCCTGTCTTGTGAACAGATTTCGACGCCCACCAAGAGCGTATCTTTGGTCGAACACCTGTGCCCTCCGGGAGCCTATCCTGTGAAACGTTAAGTGCCCTCCGAGAGCCTGTCTCGTGAACATATTAGACGCCCACCAAGAGCGTATCTTTGGTCTAACACCTGTGCCCTCCGGGAGCATATCCTGTGAAACGTTAAGTGCCCTCCGAGAGCCTGTCTCGTGAACTGATTCGACGCCCACCAAGAGCGTATCTTTGGTCTAACAGTACCATATATACCATTTAAAGGGTATTAGAAGAGATCATTGCACCATACTAAGAAGGATTCCATGAGAAACTAATTGCAAAGCAAAGTTGTATGAAGAACACATAATGTTTGTTCTTGATGAGATAACAGGTATGATGTGAAGGAAAACACAAAAGAAAGATAAGGAAAGGAAAGCATATACAAAGGAGAAGTCCATGACCAAAGGATCATATACAGAAGCACAAGAGGCTATCATGTCCACATACCCTGAAGTGGCTATCATGTCCACATACCCTGAAGTGGCTATCATGTCCACATACCCTGAAGTGGCTATCATGTCCACATACCCTGAAGTGGCTATCATGTCCTATGAATGAGAATGCTTCATTAATCAACTAGGTATTACAAAGCAAGTGTTACAATATATATACTAGGCAAAACTAGGATCACCAACTAAGGCTATACAATAAACTATGAACCAGGTGCATACATAGTCTAGTGTGTATGCATTGTGTAGTTAGGTGCATGCATAGAGTGTGGAATACACTTCTATATTCTCCCATCCTTTTCTTCTTCTTCTTCTTTTCCTTCTTGAAACACATCCTTGATTCCATAGAGCTTCAATAAGGCAAGATGTTGATTCTTAACTAATGCCTTGGTGAGTAAGTCAGCCATTTGAACTTTTGAAGAAATATGATAGACACCAATCATCCCCGAGTTGATATGGTGTCTTGTGAAGTGGCAGTCAAGTTCAATATGCTTGGTGCGCTCATGGAACATGGGATTTTTGGCAATCTTTAAGGCTGCCTCACTATCTGTGTGGATTGGGATTGGCAAGGTAACTTGCAATCCAAGATCCTTGAGGATTCTGTTCACCCAAAGTGCTTCTTGAATAGCAACTCTCAAGCATCTATATTCAGCTTCAGCACTTGAAAGGGAAATGGTGTCGTGTTTCTTGACCTTCCATCCTATCATAGCTGATCCAAGCTTCACACAATATGCACTCACTGAATTTCTACTGAAAGGGCAGGCTGCCCAATCTGAGTCACAAAAGATACTCAACTTGAGAGAATTGTTGGAGGGATAGATCAAACCTTGACCTGGAGTTCCCTTGATGTATCTAACCACCCTCATTGCTGCTTCATAATGGGACTTCTTGGGCTTGTCCACAAATTGACTAAGTCTTTGAACTGAAAAACTTATGTCTGGTCTTGTCATGGTAAGATATAGCAATTTACCAATGACCCTTCTATAAGAAGTGGCATCTTCCAAGAGTATGTCATCAGGATTGAAGTTGGTGGCTTTGTCATACTCATGTGTGGTGAGCTTGATGTTGAATTGCCTTGATGCTTGTTTGAGCCCATATAAAGACTAGTTGAGCTTGCATACTCTCTTGGGGAATGCTTCAATGGACCTAGATGGGTCAAATCCTTGAGGAATGTCCATATATACTTCCTCAGATAGATCACCTTGGAGGAAAGCATTGTTTACATCCATGTGATACAATCCCCATGATTTGGCAGCTGCCAATGCCAAGACAATCCTCACAGTGTCCATCTTGACTACAGGTGAGAATGTCTCATTGAAATCAGTACCTTTCACCTGATTGAATCCTTTGGCAACCAATCTTGCCTTGTATCTTTCAATAGATCCATCAGAGTTGTACTTGATTTTGAAGACCCATTTGCAACCAATTGAGGATTTTCCTTGAGGTAGGTCTACTATCTTCCATGTGTTGTTGTCTTGGAGAGCTTGTATCTCCTCTTTCATAGCCACAATCCAGTTTGGATCTTTGATGGCTTGCTTGTAAGTGCTTGGTTCTTTAATCTTGTCAATGGTAGTCAAGAAGCATTTGAATTGGGGGCCTAGAGTATCATAAGATATATATCTTTCCATTCCGAAAGTGGCATTGGAACTAGGCTTGTTTTGAAGAGCAGCAAGCCTTGCACTCCTCCTTATTTGTGGAGAGTTTCTTTGGGCAAGTCTGAGGCTCCTTCTTATGGAAGGAGGTTGTGGGACTTCCTCTACCACTTCCTCTATTGGTTGGGGAGGTTGAGGAGAAGAACTTTGTTGAGGGGATCCATTTTGTTGTGGTGATGCACTTCCTGCTCCTTGTAATAGAACTACTTCTTCTTCTATTGATTGGGGAGGTTGTGAAGAAGCATTAGGCTCAATAATGGGAGCATGACTTGGAGTAAGTTCATCAAGGAGCATTGGCAACTCTGGTGAAGAGTCAAGTATAGGTGGCTTGGGTGCCAAGCAAGAAGGTATTAAGGCTTTTAGGGCCTCTTTGGACATGGCAAATGGAAAGATATCTTCATGGAAGAGTACATCTCTTGAAACATGAAAGACTGAATCAGAAATGTTCATTACAAGGTATCCTTTTTGTGAAGTGGAGTACCCCATAAGTATGCATGGTTCAGCTCTTGGACCAAACTTGTCATGGTTGTTTAGCTTTGTTGTGAACCAAAGACAACCAATAACTCTTAAATGTTGAAGAGAAGGCACCTTCCCATATAACACTTCCATAGGTGACTTGAACTTCAAGATAGAGGATGGTAGCCTATTGAGTATGTAACAAGCATTTAGAATGCAATATCCCCAATGTCTCAAAGGCATTGATGCTTGAAACCTAATTGCTCTAGCAATGTTTAGGATGTCTCTATGCTTGCGTTCCACTCTTCCATTTTGTTGTGGTGTGTGCACACAACTAGTTTGGTGATGGATGCCAAATTGGAGAAGCAACTCCTTGCATATTGAGTTAGTGAACTCAGTGCCATTGTCACTCCTTAAGGTCTTAACCATAGTGCCAAACTGATTCTTCACCATGAGTAGGTAGTTCTTGATGTGCGAGAAAGTGTCACTCTTGAACTTCATTAAGTACACCCAAGTTGCTCTTGAACAATCATCCACTATTGTCAAGAAGTATTGATTGCCCTTGAAGGTTGGCACTTTGTAAGGACCCCATAAGTCCATGTGAATAAGATCAAAAGGCTTAGAAGCAATAGAGTCACTTATTGGAAATGAAAATCTAGATTGCTTGGCAAGAGGGCAAATTGTGCATTGTTTGATACAACCATAAGATTTATTCAAATTCAAAACATCTAAATGGTTGAGGTAAGTCTCAGAGACATGGCCCAAACGCCTATGCCATCTCAACACCTCTTCCTTATTCCCCAAGCAAGTGGCTGCAATCTTCCTTGAGCTTGAAGGCACCACATCCTTCAAGGTGTATAGGCCTCTATTCCATTCCCCAATCACCATGGACTTGCCACTCTGGCCCTGGAGTAACACATGATCAGAAGTAAAGATCACCTTACAATTCAATTGGCTAGGAAGCCTAGATACTGAGATCAAATTGAATTTGAAATCAGGGACCAATAAGATGTTGGTCAGAGTGAATCCACTTGAGAAAGAGCAAGAACCAATATGAGTTACTTTGCATTTGTGACCATTTGGTAAATGAACATATTGATGATCAGAGTCACACTTCTTCAAATCAAATAACCACTCAATTTGATGTGTGATGTGATTATATGCTCTGATACCAAATTAACGTTTATAATTGTAGATGGGTTGGAGAGAATGAAGAGAGCAGGAGGGAGTTCTGATCCTCCGGTCGGAATTCGTACAAGTTCTTCGTTAGAAGAAGTCCTACGCGGTGTAAGCTCCACAACAAAGCCTCTGATTGATTCTTCAACGGGGACAGAACCTCGTATTGAATGCTCGAAAGCAATTTGGCACACCAATGATGGTGCTATAGTGGCCGGCCGAAACTAGGCCAGAGAGAAAGGAGTTTCTCTCAAATCACAACTTAAGAGGAGTTGTGATCAAGGTGTGTTTTAGGAGTGACCCCAAGACCTCCTTATATAGTGGGGGGAGGAGGAAATCCTCCTCCCTCCCTATCTAGGGTTTCGACCGACCTATGTGGGTGGGAGGCCCAACTTTGGGGTTTGGGTCTGGCCCAGTTAGCCCTAATGTGACATTTACCTAATTATCTTAGGCAACCACATATATTAACGGGCTACCAATTACGGCGCCACGTCACCATATGCTAACAGCTAGTTGCAGCCATCTATATTAACACATTGACAATCATGCAAAGTTTAGGAAGAGAACAACATTTTGACAGTTGCAAATATCGGATTATCTATTATGATGGAATACGACGAATAGTGATTCTTCAGTCACTAAACCAAACCAACCTTCAGTAAACCAAGGAATGGGGTGTCGTGAAAGAATTCACACAATTGTCGTTTTCAATCTAATAGACCAGTCTTTTTGAAAACGATTATTCTACTGCAAATTACCGGAACGGGAATTTTCAAATAAGCATACCCGATCTTGGCTTTCCCAAGGCCCTTATAATTTTGTAAAATTATCCGATAATTTACGCATGCATATTTATAATTATACTACTTCTAGCAAATCATCATACCATGCCATAAATATCGAACACAACATGCTTACGCGTCATGCGTCTAATGTTCCTAGCATACATAATTCTACGTAAAGTAAATTATCACATGCGTTCTATTGCGAACATCCTAGCATACGCGTCAAAACATGCAATAACCTCACACATCATGCATTATTGGCGACTGGAATTTTCGGTTTTATAAAAAACTTTGAAAATATTAGGGGCTGTTTTGCAATTCATGCTTACAATCAATCATGCGAATTTCTAGACATGGATTCTAGGCATTTACAATCAGCATAGCATGTCTATCCTATTGCGCAAACCATATATTTAAATCCCATAGCTCAATGCTCGCAATATAATATCCAGCTAGCTTGACTAAGTCAAGACGACAGTTCTAATTATATCAAAATATATGATGAAGAAAGTAAACAATTGCAAATCAGCCCACTAATTTAATCCAGTCCCAAAAACATGCAAGTCCGAGATCCATCCCCATAATCGAAACGAGGCATTACGGTTTTGATTGAAATAGTGTATTAAAACACAAACCCTAATAGCACTGTTTAGGCTAATTTTAAAGTTCGAAAACATTTTGGATTTAAAATTTGACATCCTATTTTATTGAAAAATTTAAAATTTCCGAAAATTTTAAATAGGTTCGGTCCAAATTTTAAAATCCGGTTCAACTCGATATGATTTTAAAAATTCCGGTTTGGTCCGAAACGGTTCAATAAAATAAGATAGTGGTTCGGTTTATCACTCAAAACCGGTTAGGTTAGGTTCAATTTAGTTACTATGGTCCGACCCGACCCGATTAAGAAAACCCGTATAGGTTTATCCCGATCCGGTTTAGCAATTGGACCGGCTCATGAACCCTAGGGTTCGGCCGAAATAATTCTATAGGCTAAGTAGGGTTTTAAAATCCACCATAAAACTTAACTTAGCCATCAAGAATTATTAATTATATAAAATAATTTCCAATAATGCTTATATATATATATATATATATATATATATATATATATATATATATATATAAAAATTCGGCATATGTATATATATTTATATAAATATTATCAAGATTCTATCTTTGAGATGTAAATCAATCAACAATATAAATAAATATTAATATACAATTTTGGCCGAATTATATATATATATATATATATATTGTCAAGATTCTATCTTTAAGATATAAATCAATCAACAATATAAATATATATATTAATATATTTTCAGGCGAATTAAATATATATATATATTGTCGAATATATCTTTTATGGATTAAAATATGTAGACAATATATCTTCTTAATTGTTTAATAGTAACTAAATCTATCAATATATATATTAACCCTATTTTAATCCATATATATTGATAGTTAATATCTTTTACAATATTATATTAGAACCTATCCTTATTTCCAACTTCTAGATATAGTTACCTATTAATAAAATTTAAAAATGGCAACCTATATCTATTATAGATTGTGCTGAATTTTTAATTGCTTGGTGGCCAAGAAAATTTATTTTTTTTACCTAAAACACCCCTAGGAATTTTCGGCACTAACAAGAAAATTGGAAAAGTTGTCAAATTTTAAGATCAAACTCTAACTTGATCATGAATCCAAAACATGTTCTTGATAAAACTAATGGTGTTCTTGAAGATCATGAACATCAAACTTAAATTGATCATGAAAAATTAAGTTTTGATCTAGAAAAACATGTAAATTTGAAATTATTAAGTTTTTAAAGATCAAACACATGAAATCTACTTAAAAATTTTAGATTCTTCATGGTGTTTATGAACATAAAAAAAATTCGGTTTTAATGAACATCAAGAACATCAATTTATCAAAATTTTAAGAATTCCTAACACAGGCTCTGATACCACTGTTGGATTACGGGGACGTAATACTACGGAATGCTAAACGTGTACTAGCAAGAAATCTAATCTACGCAGCGGAATTAGTACACATACCTTTAGCTTTCCTGCCCAAGAACGATGTGGAGGAAGTTCTGATCCTCCGGTCGGAACCACGTGCAAGTTCTTCGTTAGAAGAAGTCCCACGCGATGTAGCTCCACAACAAGACCTCTAATCGATTCTTCAACGGAGATGGAACCTCGGACCAGATGTGATGGTGCCGAAATTTAACAAAGGGAAACAAGTGTTCTCAATGGAGATCCTTGTTATTATGAATGAGTGAATAAACCCTTAGCAGACACCCCTATATATAGTATTGGTGGAGTTGCCAAAAGGAAACTCCAACCAATGTGGTATAGGGTGGCCGGCCGAATTGTATGTATAAGGGGGAGGCCCAATTTTGGGCCTCTCTTGTCAATTACTAATTGGATTTGGCTCAGTTAGCCCAGATTGACAACTACCTAATTAACTTAGGTAATTCCCTTAATTAAAGGGCTCCTATTACGGCGCCACGTCACCATATGCTAACAACACCGCCTGAGGCTCGCCCTCGAAGGCCATTCCCACACACTTAAACATATTAAGCTTACCTACGGTCGAACCGAGGTCAAATGCACCATATTTACGGTCAAGGCCAACTTATATTACAGAACTGCCACAACCAGACAAGGAAAGCACTGGAACCGGGGCGGTTCAATAGAAACTCTATAAATAAGAGCTCTCCTCCCACCATTCAAAGGTAATCTTGCTATCTCTCTCTAGCACTTACTTTCTCTCTCTAAAAGCCTATACTCATTTAAGCATAGAAGATGGCTCATCGAGTACCACCCCCCCTCTTGTGGTCTCGGTATTGCTCCTTTTGCAGGTATCTCGAGGAGAAGGAAGGACGGAGTTCTGAAGCAAGAAGGCACTCAGGACACCGTGTGCAAATAGTACATACTTACTTAGCACTTTCACAAGGGTCGTACTATCAATGCGTTATTCATACATCGTGTTGGGACCTGAACCACTTGGGGCGTCGGGTCCTTGTGAGGTAGGTAGAAGTGTTCGTCGGGTCGTTGGGTTGTTGTACGTGCCTTGTACGCGCGCTCCACCTGAGACCTGCACACGGGGCAGTATCGACACCACGAGAGGGGGGGGGGTGGTGTGCGATGAGCCCTCTCCGATGCTAAAATGAGAAATCTTAGAGAGATAAAGCTAGTGAGAAGTCAGAGTTCTCTTGCCAAGATAAGTTATGAAATGGGTGACCAAGGTTCCTATATATAGGGCACCTTGGGATCAAACTCGGTTTTAAGCGGTCCAACCCCGGTTAGTAGAAAAACGTGAGCCAAGTGTGGATTTGAGTAAAATTGGCAAAGGAAAGGCTCGTGTGCAGTGTAAGTATACGGGGATACGCATGTCCTGATGTGACATCCCGAACCTTCGGATTGCGTTGACAATCCGAAGGTTCGGGTTTACTTAGACAATACGGAGGTCCGGATTGTCAAGGAAAATCCGGACGGGTTACGATTCGAGTATGCGCGTGTCGCGCGTTCGGACTGTTTTAACCCGTTATTGGCGTTTGTAAACTGTTGGTGGGTTTCGCGTGTTGACGAGGCCCGAATGTAAGACTAACCCGAATCAGACGTATATCCATCGTTTGCACCCGAATCAAGTAATGGCGTAACCCTTTCTTGACTCTATTTTTTGATAGAATAGACGTCCGATTTAAGTTCGGGAGTTACCTCATAATAGACTTACTGTTTTCTGGCACGTGGGCCTCGATATCGTGTTTTCCATCCTTAACTCAACGAACAGGATCACAATTGTTGACATGGTTAGTGCAGCGAGTATACATGTATAACATATATATATGCGTGGCAATATATGTGTACGTATGTAACATGGACGTAAACGCTGACGTTTAAGCAAACATGGTGTATGCACGTGTATAAGTAAACGTATGACACGTGATTATTATGCAATCAGAGATATAAATATAGAAATAAATATGCAATGATATACATACAAGTATATATTTAAAGAGGCCGTGACAATAAATATATGTCGTATATGTATGTGTGTAAACACAGTGTATGGTATGTAAGGGTGTGTATGCATGTTGTCAACTCATAAAGGAGTTTAAAAAAATTAGGGAGAGGTAAAGCCTTACCCACGCCCTATATAGAGGAGAGAGTATACACACCTCCCATACTTAGTCTCCACACCAAAGGTTGTCTCCTCCTCCTTTCTTGAAGAGTAAGATACTTGGGGTCCAACTTTCTTGAGGACCAAGAAACTCCGGCCAACCATTCACCACCCATGGCGGCGCGACCACCTCCGACGAGGGAGACAGCAGCGGCGATGGGCGTGATAGCGGCGGCGGGGACGGCGGCGGCTGCAATATTTTTCCGGTGACGACGACATTTTTCACGGCGGTCGGACTTCCCGAGTTGAGTAAGGACCATTTCCAGGTATGGCAATGTCTTGGACCACCTTAATTTGGCCAATCCTTACCTTGGATAGAACTTGGTTTTTCACGCACACCAAATGTTCGATGAAATTTCTAACACACATCAACATAGTGTAAAATGCAAGAAAAATGGCTAAGTGTTTAGAAATGTTGTATGTATAGTCAAAAGTGTTACTCCCCTTGTTGATTGCATGTGTTAGGTTTTCAATTCCTTGTCGTTCTTGATTTGCTTACTTATCCATTTTTTGACTGAAATTGTCGATCGATAGAATCCATGTAGTAATTTGTGTTGCGACATGACTTGTACCTACATGCTCGTTAACATGATAGTGCTTGTAGTTGTGGGCGTATCTCGCATTCCGCTCGTTAAGGATATACACATAAGCATGTATAACCTGTCATCATAGAATGATATACACACGTAGGTGTTAGCATCATAATTGCATTTATATTGTTACCTCAATCATTCGTGGTAAGCCATGTAGGCGCGAGTAGGTGCGTGTAAGCACGAGTAGGTACGTGTAGGACGAGTAGGTGCACGTAGGCACAAGTAGGTTCGCGTAGGCACGAGTGGGTGCAGATAGGCATATGTGGACTGTATAAGTATTGGGACGAGGCCCTTACTGACATAGAGTTGCCCCGGTATAGAGGATGTTCGCTATGTAGTAGTTTCGTATGCGCGGAGTTGCACCCAGACTTGCAGGACTTGCAGTTTGAGAGTTACGGGGTGAATAGTTCAAACGAGGTTTGCCGTGCGACCGGCGAACACAACGGGCATCGTGCTACTCATCTGTTAGGAGTGTTGTAGCGCTCGCGGAACGTTGATTCCCTTTCTTCAATCAACTTGTTATAAACAATATAGTGTCGCGTTGTATCCTAGGTCAACTGTTAATTCTCCATTTTCCTAGTCTCCGCATAGGAGCACTTCTCCAAGACATCCATACAAGTATTCACAACCTTCAATTAATATCCGGTTGGTGGCCACCTAGTGAATACAAGAGTCGGTGAATTACAGGTGAACTTTACCATCCCCATCGCTCATATCCTTAGTCAAACACAACATGTTTCCAAAGACGTGGTCACTGGGCCTTTTTGTTCAGCACTACGCTCGTACGCTGAGAAGCGAGCATTGGGCCTGACCTTAGATATGAGTTCCGAGTCCGTGAGGATACTTTAGGTGCCTCTTCATAAGGCTCCTGGGATCAATCACACGCTCGAGGTGAAGAAGTTTGCGCCCGCCAGAATCACGAGGATTCCTTCCTAGCACGCGTCGATAGCATACCTGAACTTTTAAGTTGACATGAATGGGATATGTCAATCATGATATTGAAGATTTTCATATGGCCCAGAATGTGGTTAAATGACGAATGGAGTTCATCACGGCGATTTGCAAAACGAAGATCATGTCGAGTTACTTCGAAACTAGATAATCATCTTGCGTAATCAGGTTTATCCCCCTGATTCTTTGCAAGCCTTGCTTGGTAGAGGCCTCCCTCCACTGCAAGACGACCGTACCTGTGTGACTAGGTAAGGCCCACATTCGACATAGTTTGGCAGAGGATTGCGTCCTCCTACGACTTAGTTTATAGACCGTAAATCTGATGTATTCAAACAATATGACGTCGATGGATCACAAACTCGATTACAATTCTATCGTTTATTAAAAATGTAACTTTCAATTATCAAAATGTTATCACAGATACATGCCACTTTTAAACCCTACGCAATCCAATCAGTTTTACGTGCTTTTCGAATATCTCCATGCGTAGTGGTTTAGTTAATGGGTCCGCAACCATGTTATCAGTGGACAAGTATTCCAAAGTGATTGTATTGTCTTCTACCATAGATTTAGCATAAAAATATTTCTATCAATGTGTTTAGTCCTACTATGGTACTTTGGATTCTTAACTGCCGCAATAGCTGCCTGACTGTCAGAGTATACCACGACGGGTTTACTCCCGTCTCTGACATCAAGCAGTGCAGTAAGAAGCCTTTTCAGCAAGACCGCTTCCTGTGCGCTTTTCGAGAGAACTACGAATTCCGTTTCCATTGTAGACAGCGCGACACAGGTTTTCTTCTTGCTCGTCCATGAAATGGCGGCATTAGCAAGGAGAAAGACTCCTCTTGTGGTGGACTTACGATCATCCGGATCGCCACCATGGTCGACGTCACTGTAACCGTTCAATTCTAACTTCCTGCCCTCATAGCACAGTGCGTAGTCGGCAATACCTTTCAGATAACGAATAATTTGTTTTTACAGCCTTTAAATGTTTATAGCCAGGATCCGATTGGAATCGTGTTACTAGGCCCACGACGTAACAGATTTCCGGACGGGTGCATTGCATGGCGTACATGAGACTACCGACCATGCTTAAATACTATGCACCCTTCATCTGTTCTCGCTCTGCCAGGTTCTTGGGGCCGTCACGTTTTGATAGTGTGCTCCCAAATACTACCGGCGTATCCACGGGTTTGGCATCTTGTAATCTGAACCTTTTCAACAATTTGTTGATATAAGCTTCTTGATATAGACATAATTTCTGGGTAGCGCAATCTCTAGCAATTTTAATTCCTAAGATGTATGTGGCCTCTCCCATGTCTTTCATCTCGAATACAGATGCTAACTAGGACTTTGACTTGTTTATAAAACTCACGTCGTTTGCGGCAATGAGTATGTCGTCCACGTATAAGGTTAAGATGACATACTTAGACCCGGAGGTCTTATAATACACGCACGGATCCTCGTGTAGATTCGTGAATCCGTTTCCTACGATTTTCTCGTGGAATCTGCGGTACCATTGCCGAGACGACTGTTTAAGACCGTAAATGGATCTCCGGAGTTTGCAAACTTTACGTTCGTTACTAGGAGTTATTAAATACTCCGGTTGCTCCATGTAATCTCTTTCTCCAGGTTTCCGAGAGAAACGCGGTCTTTAACATTTATTCGGTGCAACTCGAAATCGAGACCTGCGACCAGGACCACGAATGGCCCTAACCGTAGTTTTACGTACAGTCGGTGAGTATTTTTCGTCAAAGTCCACTCCGCGAAGTTGGGTATGTCCTTTCGCTACATGTCGGATTTTGTACCGCCTGACCTTTTCCATCAGTGGTGAGTCTCTTTTTCAGGACTCACCGTATCCTTGTGCCCCTGTGGTTAGCAGGTAAATCAACTGTAGAATATAATGTTTTTCATTTAGGCGATCTCTCTCTTTTATTGTTTTCCTCCATTTCTCCACTCGAGGCCTTTCCAATGCTCGTCAACAGTTGTTATAGTGAGGTTTTCACCCTTCTCGATGGGATACTTCTTGGGAGAAGTTCGATGCCTTTGACATTCATCTAGGCAGGTTAATCCCATCTTGAGTCTGAACGTTTCTCCCACTCGGAATGATGCTTCTTGTCGGAGCATCACCCCCATTAGGAACAAGAGCAGTGCTTGAACCTTTACCTACAACTTTTCCTCTGAAGACCTCTCGGTCTCGAGGTTTTACTTCCGAGATGAATTCCTTGATCCCTAGGACCTGGAACCAAGTTGGTTTGGTCACTCCCATTGGGAACAATGGGTAGTATAGGTGGTTGTGGCATTTTGGATTTTCAGCAACATGACTATCAGGTTCAACTTGATTCGTCTCTGCAGCAACAGTGATTACATGTGGTAGGGTTTATTCCTCCCACTGGATTTACTATGAAAATGTTTCCATTATAATTTACCATGTCATTCACTTTAGTTGCTGGTTCAAATCTCCCACTCGAAGTAAGTGGGACCTGATTGTCATAATAATCCTGCTCCGGTTTAATCAAGACTACATCTGTTTGAAACTGACCATGCATATGAAATTCGTCCTCAAGTGATGTAAAGTCTCATGTTCGATCACGACACCATTTTCCCAAGCTGTAAACAGGTATCTTCTAAGAGTAGTTAGCGCACTCTTGGTCCAAATACGTGTTTAATGCGCAAATTAATTATCGCATGATGATATGATTTAAATCATTATCACTCTTTAGCTTTTATGGCTACGTGTCTTACCGATTTCATTGGAACACAGTTTTACATATATGTGAATCACCTTCCTTCATCCCATAGGGAACGTCTGGTAGAATGACTCTAACATTATGTTTATAAACTGTGCTTCTTGAAGTGTGTCATTTGATTTGAATGCCTAGCATGACTTATCGTTTAAGACGTATAGAAAGAAAATCGTTTAACCGACTTCATCCTTCTTCGTTTGCAAACTTATCTCGGAGATTTCATCCCATCTCCGAACTGAGCATTTTGGGTTTTCACTTTATGCATCAGTTGATACTTTTATAAGGTCGTGGTAGCTTCTGAAGCATACTTCTTACCGATGTAAACGTTATCAATAAGTTGTTTCCGAAGGGATGCAAACGAAAATTCAGCACTTAGTCATTAAAACACTTCATCATTAAACTCGTATTTTGAAACGATGTGTTCCATCTTTCGAGGTCCACACGCGCGTGGCGCTATTTACCAAAGGTTTAACTCATGGTTAAATCGTTTCATTTCTAAATTTAATTCAATTTAATCAAATCGGTTTCTCACATGATCATCATTACAGATTATTTCATTCAATGGAGTACTAATAATAAAGAAAGATTTATAATCGGTTCATTCTTAGAGCTACGCAATAGATGGATTTTAATGGCATTTTGATTTTACCCAAGGAATTAGATGTAGGAGAGGATGTATGGATTTGTTTGATTCGGCCATTTTAAATAGCCTTAATACTTTTTTTTAGTTGTATTTTCGGATCGATCCCGTTTAACCGAGTTGATTTATCTTTATAAGCAAAACTCACTTCAAATCGAATGGTGACTACTTTATTCAATAAATCCGAAATATTATCAACCAAAATTCAAACATAAAATTGAACAATAGGAAATACAACATAAACAATACTGGGGTCTCAGATCTCAAACTTGAAGCAATCACGAAGTATAATGATGGACATGTTGTCATAACCACGTTCAACAGCTCACCTGAAAAGAAATTCACAAGTGAATTTTATCAGATGACTTGCGTCAAATAAAACGTGGTAAACGAGTCGTACCTTGGAGGTACAGATATCATGGTGATTATCGCACCGGATCATCGTTTAGAAGTTTTGTTGCAGGGGGTTGCCAAGCTTTTCAGCATATCAATGAATCTGTCATCGAATGCCTCGAGTTCTTTCGTAAAGTTTCCTTCTTTATGATCCGCTTCGAATAGGTATATTGTCTTCTTAATTGATGTGATCAGACGCGTGAGCCCTTTTTGGTCAACAAACCATAAAAGAGGAAACATCCTCATTACTTTCCGAGCCCTTGTCCATACGTCTAACTCGTCAACGGGATCATGAATGACTATTACACCATCATCATTGCACAGAATACTATAGTATTCTTCCATTAAGGCTCTTGCTTCAGCGGCCTTACCTTTACCGAAGCGAAGGTATATGGCACACAAAAGATGCAATGCGCTGAGTTGTATATGTAAGCATATGGTGATGGGCGCCATAATTGGTAGCCCATAATATGTAAAGTTTACCTAAGAAAATTAAGTACATGTTACATTAGGGTAATTGGGACAGACCCAAATCCCAATTGACATGATAAGCCAAAAATTGGGCCTCCCTATGCATAGTGGCCGACCGAAATTATGGTGTGGGCAAAGTGGACTTTTGTCCACTTTGCTCCTCCTATAAATACATGGTGTTAGGGGATTTTTAGGGTTAATCACTATTCCCTCATTAGAGTGTTTTAGAGAGAAAAACCCTCCACCACACCTAGGTATTTCGGCCGAACCCCTCACCCAAGGTGTGCCAATTTGTTTTCTAATCAAACACTCCAGAGATTTGTCCTTGTGCCAAGAATCGATCAGACGCTTTGCTGTGGAGCTTGTACTGCGTAGGGCTTCTCTAAGAAGAACCTCTACGGGTCCCGACCGGAGGATCGTGAACTCCCTGCAGAAGGATCTAGGGACTACGGATCATCTTTGAGGTATGTGCGAATCTTTCGCTGCGAAATTTCGATTACTAGCATGTACCATGATTTAGTATCCGTAGTGATTACTCCTCGTAATCTATCACTGGTATCAGAGCATGTGTTAGGAGTTCATGATTTTGATAAATTAGTGTTCTTGAAGTTTATAATAAAAAACCAAAATTTTTAAAAGAAAATGTTAATTTTTTTTTTCAATTTTTTGGGGTTGTTCGAGAATCCGAAATTTTCATGATGTTCTTGGTTAATTTGATGTTCATGATCTTCAAGGAAAGGTGTAATATTTATCAAAATCAAACATTGGGTTGTAGATCTTATTAAAATCTGATCTTAAAATTTGACCACTTGTTCCCAATATGGTGTTTGTGCCGAAATTCTAAGGAATTTACTGGGTAAATTTTTTAATTTCTTGGTCACCAAGCTAGTAAATTTCGACCACAAATTTTTAATTATATTGTTTACCATAATTTAATTTTTAATCAAGGTAACAATATATCTATAATTGGGAACATTAGGATAGATTCACATTAATATATAGAAATACATATAACTATCAATATATCTAAATATTTAATAGGGTTAAAGATATTATTGATAGATTTAATTGCCTAAAAGATTGAGAAAATATATTGTCAGTATATTTGTTACCCTATTTAAGATATTGAAAATAAATATATATTATATATTATATATTGTGCCGATTTTTACATATATATATATATATATATATATTGTTGATTGATTTAATCTTATAGATAGAATCTTGGCAATAAATATATATATGTTTGTAATTTGGCTGATATATATATATATTTAATATTGGAAATTATTTTATATAATTAATGTTACTTGGTGGCTAAGTTAATTGGACTTTAAAACCATACTTGGGCCACAAGTAAACATTTCGGCCCAACCTTTGGAATTTTAATTCTTGGGTCAGTCCAATATGTCAAACCGGGACGGATTTAAATTGAACCGGGTTTTCTCAATCGGTTCGACTTAATGGAACCCTATTTTGTTGGACCGGTTCGGACCAAACCAGATTTTAAAATTTAAAACCGGACCGGATTTGCCGAACCAAACTGAACCGGATTTGCCGGACCGGGCCGAATCGAATTTTCTGAACCGAACCAAACCGGACCAAAACGAACTAAAATTGACTGAATCAAACCATGTTTTCAAAAATGAATTCAAGTCAATTAAATAGGGAGGTCAATTTTTAAAATCCAAATATGTTTGAACCTCTAAATGGACTACACAGTGCTCGTAGCGTTGCTAACCTTTATGCCTTGTTTCGACTACGGGGATGGATCTCGGAGATAAATGTTTTTGGGACTGGATTAATTAGAGGGTTGAATTGCAATTGTTTATTATTTAATATATATATATATATATATTAATGCATGATTAGAAATGTTGTCTTGATTTAGTCAAACTAGCTGGATATTGCATATTGTGGGCGGAGCCCTAGTTAAATATATGGAATGCGCATTAGGATAGACATGCTGTGATGGTTGGAAATGCTTAGGATTCATGTCTAGAATGTTGCGTAATTGAATATAAGCATGAATTGCAAATCAGCCCCTAACGTTTAAAATTATTTTAAAATCGAAAACCAGTCGTCAAATATGTATGATGGATGTGAATTGTTAGGTTCTAAGCCCTAGGTCAACGGGTCGTTGATCTAAAGCTTATTCCTCACTGGTGAACTGACGGATTCAGTACTCTCGGGGCTAGTCGTTCTGATGCAAGTCCTTCTGTTCTCTTTGTCTCCTTCTTCTCGGGGTCCTGCACAAAGGGCAGTATCAAGCACGGAGGAGGGGAGGGGTGGTGTTTGATGAACCCTCTCCGATGCCTAAGTCAGTACATCCCTTTTTAGAGAGATAAAGTCTAGAGTCTAGAGAGAAGCTAGAGCTAAAATTGCATAAGTAGCCAAGATGATCAAATGAATGGTGGAAGGGTTGTATTTATAGGCAACGGTGTCATTAAGGTGACTTAATGACATCGTTAACCTTTAAACACAATTAATTAGTCCTTGATCACAGAATTAAAACCTTGAAGCATGGAGGGGTTGGCGGAAATAATATAAGTCCGGGAGTCGGGAAACGGTGCCATGGCCCTTGGGGGCGGAGAGAAAATCCGACCCCCAAGGGTAGGGGTTGGGTGTGGCCACCCAACCCCTCCCTAGGGGAGATGGGTTGGCAAACCCGATCTCCCCTAGGGGAGATCGGGTGTAGCCACCCGATCTCACCTAGGTGAGTTCGACGCGTGGCCCGGATGAGTATTTTTGCCTCGTCCGGACTGTTGGTGTTTCAGCGGGGTGTTCGGGTCAAAGTTTCGATTTACAATCATTAACGGGGTGATAAAAATAAAACGATTCGGAAGTCAACAGGTTCAAATTGGGCGTATATCCATCACATGCCCCCGAGTCAACCAATGGCCTGACCCTTGATTGACTCTATTTTAGGATGGTATGACACGCGTAATTTGAAGCCGGAATTTTACCTTTTGTCGGAATCCTTACTTACCCATGGGTGTGTGTCTCTGACTCTGCCCCCTGTCTTATAAGATAGAGGAATTGCAAACGTCAGAATAGCACGGACACGTGTCCAAGCACGTGTCCGTCTGAGATGGAAATAATAAATCCAATACCGTCACGAGCTTATACTCGGAAAATATACGCATGTGTGGGGATGCAACATGAATATGGTTAAGTGAGTCCATGCTTCAATTTCATGATGGGGTAAGCCTATGTGGGGAAAAATTTCGATTTTGGTCCAAATTTTTTTCTAAGTATAGGATACTAAAAAATATGCCTATAAGATGTTAACTAGGATAGTAATACTCCTAACCTTAGTTAAAAAAGGAGAAGATAGTAGTTTTCTATCTAAGCCCTTGGATCTCCTTTTAATTGATGGATGGTTGAGATTATGTCATCTAAAAAACCCTACACCCTTCTCATTATAAGGAGGAGTTAAGAAAATTAGCTCATTTGAAAAAAGTTGTCATCGTTTCCTCATTTTCCCACACTTGGAGGCCAAGGGAGAAAATTTTGCACACCAAGGGAGGGGGGCCGGCCGAAATTCCAGCAAGGGCCAAAATTCCGGCCAGCAACGTGGTGGCCTTCGGACGGAGCGGAGGCGCGGGGAGGCAGCGGCGGCGTGATGATCGCTGGTCGGGACAGCGACCCAGCTTGTGACGGCGCGGAGGACGGCCAGGACGGAGACTGCAGCTCGCCACGGCGACGGATTTCTCCGGACCAGCGGAGGGCGACGACTGCGAGCGACCGCAAGGGCTCCTGCGACTCCGGCGAACGACAGCGGAGGCGGGGCAGGCGGGACCTGCACTCCGACGCCGGCAAGGTGTCGATTCCGGGCCCGTTTACCAAATCGTGTCGGGTTTTCCGAAGGTCCAATCCTTTTCCCTTCCATTACAGTACAAAATGTCGATACTTGAATTACCGATATTTTATTGCCGATGTTTGCTTGAATGCGTGATTGCCGTAGATAGTCGTTGATTAGGGAAATATTTTTTGCCGTTTGAACCTTTCCCGCTTGAATTTGACGTTGTGATGTCATTCGCATGTTGATTTCCGTTGAGGGGCATAATCGTTGTTAGGTTCCGGGATTTGGGTCAACGGGTGGTCGGTTCAAATCTCGTTCCTCACTGGAGGGGTGGATGATCCGGTCTTCTCGGGTTGCTCTGTCTTAGTTTGCGTCCTTCCTTCTGTCGCTTCTCTTCTCCTTGCGCCCTGCAGAAGGGGCAGTACCAGACACAGAGAGGGGGGGGTGGTGCCTGGTGAACCCTCTCCGATGCCTAAGTCAGTGTCGTTTTTAGAGAGATAAAGCTAGAGAGATGTCAGAGCAAAATAATCCAAATTGCCCAGATGTCCAAATGAATTGTGAAGGTGGGGTATTTATAGGCAACGGTGTCATTAAGGTGGCTTAATGACATCGTTAACCTTTAAACACAATTAATTAACCTTTAAGCGCATAATTAAGACCTTAGGATACGGAGAAGGTAGGCGGAGTGAACCGAGTGTGGGAGTCCAAAAATGGTGCCGGGGCCCTTGGGGGGGAGGAGAAATCCGACCCCTAAGGGTAGGGGTTGGGTGAGGGCACCCAACCCCTCCTAGGGAGGATGGGGTTGGCCAACCCCATCCCTCCTAGGAGAGATCGGGTTGGCCGACCCGATCTCTCCTAGGAGAGATCGGGTTGGTCCACCCAATCTCCCCTAGGGGAGATCGGGTTGGCTGACCCGATCTCCCTTAGGGGAGGTCGGGTGTGGCCACCCAACCTCACCTAGGTGAGTTTACCTTGGCCGGACGAGCGCTTCGGCCTCGTCCGAGCCGTTGATGTTCTCGCGAAGTGTTTGGGTTGAAGTTTCGATTTACAATTATTAACGGGATGATAAAAATACAACGGTTCAGAAGTCAACGGGTTCAAATTGAGCGTATATCCATCACATGCCCCCGAGTCAACCAATGGCCTAACCCTTGATTGACTCTATTTTAGGATGGTATGACACGCGCAATTTGAAACCGGGGTTTTACCTTCTCGTCGGGATGCTTGCTTACCCATGGATGCGTATCTCTGGCTCTGCTCTCTGCCTTATGAGATAGAGGAGTTGTAAACGTTAGAGTAGCGCGGACGTGTGCCTAAGCACGCGTCCGTCTGAGGTGGGAGTAATAAATCTATCTTTGCTATAGGTGTATACTCAAAAAATACACGTCCGCATAGGAATACAATACGAATACACCTAAGCGACCCATGCTTCAATTTCGTAACGGGATTTGCCTAAGTGGAGAAAAAATTTCAATTTTGGTCCAAAATTTTTCTAAGTATGGGATACTAGAAAATAAACCTATGGGATGTTAACTATGGTGAGTGTGAGTTAAATCGTGGTTAATGGGAACTAGTTTTTGAATCTGTCCCTTGAAATTTTCCTTTCTAAAAATCAACGGTGTCGATTTGGCGACTTTGGAAAAACCCTAATCCTTTGTACTATAAAAGGGTAAGTGATTACCTCATTCTCGTTGTCCTTTTCTCTTCTCTTCTTTTTGACGGTGGGATTTCTGGTCAGGCTTACTTCTCGGGGCGCGCGTCGCATTGAGGTACGTATTTTTTTTGTGTAAGCATTGCTCTTGAGGGACTTAATCCCGCTTCTCCTTCAATCGTTTCCTTACTTGTTTCATTCTTGATTTGTATGTCTTCATGGTAATATAGTCCTGTTTGATTCGTCCTTTTTCCATCTTTTTGCCCTCATGTTTCCGCTTACTGGCGGGCGAAGTCTTCTATATTGGGATTATAATTATCTCCTTTTTCCCCCTGCCTCTGCCTGTTGTCCAGTGGGGTCTCTCTATGCTGGGGGTTATGACTATCTCCCCCTGCCTCCCTGCCTCTGCCTGTTGGCTAGTGGGGTCTCCTTATGCTGGGGGTTATAACTATCTCCCCCTGCCCCCCTGCCTCTGCCTGTTGGCTGGTGGGGTCTCTCTATGCTGGGGGTTATGACTATCTCCCCCTGCCCCCTGCCCCTGCCTGTTGGCTGGTGGGGTCTCCCTATGCTGGGGGTTATGACTATCTCCCCCTGCCCCCCTGCCCCTGCCTGTTGGCTGGTGGGGTTTCTTTATGCTGGGAGTTATAACTATCTCCCCCTTGCCCCCTGTCTCTGCCTTTTGGCCGGCGGGATTTCTCTTGTCGTCTTTCTATTCTTGTCTTTTGGCTTTGTACCTATCATTTTAGGGAAATGAATTTGTATCTTTTGTCCACTGTTCGCTTCCTGTTTTCCTTGGGCTAAACTTGTCTTTTTTCGATCAGCAGAACTCCCCGGCGACTGATGAGGAGTAAGAGGCCAGTACGTGTGGGGGTAGTTAATTCTGGGACCGGACCTTCGATTGCAAAGAGATCGGTTTTCTATGGTGCGGGGAAGTGTCCTCTAATTGGAGGTAAGGGTGGTGATGTTAGGGTGCCGTCTTCTTTCTATATTGATGCCCCCCAATCGAAGGTCCGGGAGCCATCTTTTCCTTCTTCCTTGTTTGGTGAGTCCTTGAACATCTGAGTTTCCTTAATGTATATTGGTATTTACTCTGTGCTTTGTTATAGGTAGACTTCGCCTTCCGCGTCTGAGTCGGAAGGAGCTGTCTCGTCCACTTGTTGATGGAATTGTTGGGTCTGAGTGGGCGCCTTATTATGGGCGTGGGGCTCGTTTTGACAATCAATCTTCTTCGCAAATTCCTGAGGTTGGAGTTCGTGTTCTGCAGTCTGCTGTTCCTCCTGCCGATCGTGTGTCCCCGTCTAAAGGGTCGGAGGCAACTTATGAATTGGCTCGTGATGTGTTGGCTCGCTATGCTCCTGTAATTTTTGTTAACCGTGTTATCCTTTAGCATATTTCTTTTCCGTGCGTTATCTGTCTCATCCTTTGTTTTTGTTGCAGGGTATGGCCGACCTTGTTAATTTGTCCACCCTTGCTATTGACCTTGCTGATGAGAGAAAGGTGTACGAGGACATTTGTGTCTCCCTTAACTCCAGGCTTATTAGTTGTTTGGAGCATAGTCGCATCACAGATTTGCGTTGCCGAGACTTTGAGGGTCGCATTGCTCTTCTCAAGGAAGAGGTTGAGGCCTTGAGACAAAGGTTTTATCGTGATGAGGCACTCCGGGCTGCTCAGTTGGTCTCTCTGGAGGAGATGCTTCGTGTTGAGACGAAAGAGTGTGCCGTCGCTGAGTATAAGGCCTCTTCCTCTTATCAGGCTGCTATTGACGTTCGTTGCTATGTGGCTAAACGTATTTCTTTGAAGGAGATTCTCGAGCGTATTTACATGATTGCTCCTGACTTTCCTTTTCCTCGACTTGGTGATTTGTCAGATTTTGCTGTTAAGCATATTGCGGAGATGAAGAAATAGTACCCCTATCTCTTGTGGTAGTCTCGTGAGTTTGTGACTTGAGGTTCTTCTCCTGGTGTCTTCTTACTATTGTTTTTGTTTGTGAGTTGTGGTTGTCTTTAGAGTTTGAAACTCCACCTTTCTTAGTGTTGCCATCTTTGTTTGATACACTTATCTTTACTCGTTGTATACATGGCAGTGTGATTATATCTCTTCTCGTGATGTTTTCCTGTGCCTTGTCTGTGGCTCTTTGGTTATGGACCCTTCCTTTGATGTGTCTCCTTTACTTATCCTTCTTTTGGATTTTCCATCATTTCATACCTGCTATTTCATCAAGAAAAAACATTATGTGTTCTTCATATGAATTTACTTTGAAATCACTTTCTCATGGGATCCTTCTCAATAATGGTGTAATGTTCTCTTCTGATACCCTTTAAATGGTATATGTGATACTGTTAGACCAAAGATACGCTCTTGGTGGGCGTCGAATCTGATCACGAGACAGGCTCTCGGAGGGCACTTAACGTTTCAAAGGATAGGCTCCCGGAGGGCACAGATTAGACCAAAGATACGCTCTTGGTTGGCGTCGAAAACTGTTCACGAGACAGACTCTCGGAGGGCGCTTAACGTTTCACATGATAGGCTCCTGGAGGGCACATGTTAGACCAAAGATACGCTCCTGGTTGGCGTCGAAAACTGTTCACGAGACAGGCTCTCGGAGGGCGCTTAACGTTTCACAGGATAGGCTCCTGGAGGGCACAGGTTAGACCAAAGATACGCTCCTGGTTGGCGTCGAAAACTGTTCACGAGACAGGCTCTCGGAGGGCGTTTAACGTTTCACAGGATAGGCTCCTGGAGGGCACAGGTTAGACCAAAGATACGCTCCTGGTTGGCGTCGAAAACTGTTCACGAGACAGGCTCTCGGAGGGCGCTTAACGTTTCACAGGATAGGCTCCTGGAGGGCACAGGTTAGACCAAAGATACGCTCCTGGTGGGCGTCGAAGCTGGTAGTTAGAAATCTACCTCAAGATACGCTCTTGGGGGCGTCGAATCTGGTAGTGTTTTTTCTACCTCAAGATACGCTCTTGGTGGCGTCGAATCTGGTAGGTTGCAAATCTACCTCAAGATACGCTCCTGGGGGCGTCGAAATTCGTAGTTTTTGGAAACCACTCTCAAGATACGCTCTTGGTGCGTCGAAGGTCGTAGTGTAATAACTACTCTCAAGATACGCTCTTGGGGGCGTCGAAGGTCGTAGTATGAACACTACTCTCAAGATACGCTCCTGGGGGCGTCGAAATTCGTAGTTTTTGGAAACCACTCTCAAGATACGCTCTTGGGGGCGTCGAGGGTCGTAGTATGAATACTACTCTCAAGATACGCTCTTGGGGGCGTCGAGTGTCGTAGTATAAAAACTACTCTCAAGATATGCTCTTGGGGGCGTCGAGTGTCGTAGTATAAGAGCTACTCTCAAGATACGCTCTTGGGGGCGTCGAATCTGTCGTTGACTTGACGTCATATCTGTGTAAGGATAACTTCATGATTATATCATCACATTCATTGTAAAATACCTTTGAAGGAAATTATACTCTCTTAAGAGCATTCATGTTTTTTGTATAGATGGGGTGCCTTGGATGGGTCAAGACACCCTTTGGAGGAAATCAAAGATAGTCGTAGAGTTGGAGTAACTTCTTGAGTTCTCCTTCTCAGAAGTTGTTTTTGAGAAACTTGGAAAGCTTGAACATGCGAAGTGCTAAATATGAAACTAAGGATATGGTCTTTTGCCTGTGCTTTCTTCTTAGACATAGTACTTCTTTAGGTGCTCCCCACTGAAGGTGTTTGTGGAGATATACCCCTCCCCATCCTCGAGGCAGTAAGCATTTGCGTAGGGAACCGACGCTATCTTGTATGGTCCTTCCCATTTTGGAGATAATTTTCTGACTTGGTCTAAGTGTGAGAATTCGTTCTTTCTGAGCACAAGTTCCCCTACGTGGAATTGCCTTTCCTTGACTTGGCGGTTGTAGTATCTTGCTGATACAAGGCGCATTCGTGCCTGTGCCTCTTCTGAATTCCATCTCTTATCCTCCACCATGTCTAAGTCTAGAAGCCTTGCTTTGTTGTTCTCATGCTCTTCAAAGTACGTGGTCCTTAGGGATGATACTGCCATTTCTGCTGGCGCTACCGCTTCAGTCCCGTACACTAGGCCAAATGACGTTTCTCCTGTGGATATCTTTGGTGTTGTCCGCACTGCCCATAGAACATTTTCCAGCTCATCTACCCAACTTCCCTTGGTAGCGTGGGGTCGTTTTTTTAGGCCATCTAGCACTATTTTGTTTGCCGACTCTACCTGTCCGTTTGTCTGAGGGTGCTTTACTGATGCGAAACGGTGGTCTATATTCAGTCTTTCGCAATACCACTGCAGTTTCTTGCTCTTGAACTGTGGGCCATTGTCACTTATTATTGCTTTTGGCACTCCGTACCTTGAGACAATGTGAGATTGGATGAAATTGACGACTTGGTCGTCTGTTGTCTTCCCCATTGCCTTTGCTTCTATCCACTTGGAGAAGTAGTCTATTGCTACAATTATGCAAGTCTTCTGACCTTTTGTTCTCGGTAGGGGGCCTATCAGATCTATCCCCCATTGTGCGAATGGCCAGGCTCCTGAGATGGAGCTTAGCTTTGCTGCTGGGGCTGTTATATTCCTTGAATATCTTTGGCAGTGATCACATTTTTGTACCAAGTCTGCTACTTCTTTACTCATTGATGGCCAATAGTATCCTAGGTTGTAGACCTTTCGGCTTATAGATCGTGCTCTCTCATGGCACCCCACATCTCCCTCATGGAGTTCTGCAAGCACTCTCTCTGTTTCTGGGTATGTTATGCATTTGAGGAAAGGCGTGGAGTAACCTTTCTTGTAGAGTTCATTGTCCATCACTGCGTAATTCCTAGCCATCCTTTCAATCTTGACTGCCTCCACCTTATCCTTTGGGAGCTTTCCTTCCATGATGTATTGACGCATTGGGGTCATCCAGGCTTCTGCTTCATCTATTACTAGAACCTCCATTTGTTCTATCACTGATTGCATTCTTTGTTCTACAAAGTGAACCTCTTTGCCTGCTTCTACCCCTAGAGCTAGTTTACTTAAGGCGTCTGCCTCTTGGTTTTGTTCTCTTGGGACTGACTCAATGTCGAAGCTTTGGAAGCTCTTTATTAGGTCTCTGGCCTGCTGCAAGTATTTCTGCATGTTTTCGGACTTTGCAGTGTATATTCCTTTCACTTGATTGACAACTAGTTGAGAACCGCACTTGACTCTTAGATGCTTTGCCCCTACTCCTTTGGCTATTCTCAGGCCAGTTATCAGTGCTTCGTACTCAGCCTCATTGTTTGTTGCCTTAAAGGTGAGCGCCATGGCATAGCGCATAGGTGTATCGCTGTTTGGTGGGTATAGTAAGAGGCCTGCCCCTGAACCTCCTCCGTTGGATGACCCATCGGTATGCATCTCCCATAATTCTTCTGGTTGTTTCTCCTGACTACTACTTGCCTCGCTTGTAGTTCTGACTTCTCCCAAGTCTTCGTCTGGATTGATTCCGGTGAATTCGGCAATAAAATCTGCTAGAGCCTGTCCCTTTATGGCTGTTCTTGGGGCAAAATGAATACGAAACTCACTTAGCTCAATTGCCCATTTGGTCAGTCTTCCCGATGTGTCTGGTCTCTGGAGGAGGTGTTTCAGTGGTTGGTCTGTGAGGACTGTTACTTCATGCCCATGAAAATACGGTCTCAACTTTCTTGCTGATATAATCAGTGCATAGAGGTACTTTTCTATTGGCAAGTAGTTGATCTCGTACTTTGCCAATGTTTTGCTTACGAAGTATACCGGCAATTGTACCGCGTTTTCTTCTTTAATTAGCACTGAGCTTACTGCCACGTTGCTCACGGAGATATAGAGGTAGAGGGGCTCCCCTGGTGTAGGCTTTTCTAAGGGTGGTAGTGTCTTTAGATGTTGTTTGAGTTGCTGGAAGGCCTCCTCACATCTTGGTGTCCATTCGAATTTCTTGTTTGCCCTTAGTACCTCAAAGAAGGGTAATGCCTTGTCTCCTATTTTGGATAGGAATCTGTTAAGGGCTGCCAACCTCCCATTCAGTCGTTGAACCTCTTTGTGTTTCGTAGGTGACTGCATTTCTTCGATTGCCTGGAGTTTTTCGGGGTTTACCTCTATGCCTCGCTGGCTTACCATGAAGCCTAAAAATTTCCCTGATTGCACCCCAAATGCGCATTTTTTCGGGTTTAGGCGGACTTGGTATTGCCTCATCCTCTCAAACGTTGAGTGAAGATTCTCCACATGGTCTTTCTTCTCTTTGGATTTGACGATCATGTCGTCTACATATGCCTCCATTGTCTTTCCTATCATGTCCCCGAAGATTTTGTTGACCATTCTTTGGTATGTTGCTCCAGCATTTATGAGTCCGAAAGGCATCACCGTGTAATGGTATATCTCGCTATCAGCATAGAATGCTGTGTGAGGGGCGTCCTCAGGGGCCATTTTTATCTGGTTATATCCTGAGTATGCATCCATGAAGCTCATTAGTTGATGACCTGATGTTGCATCCACTAACTGATCTATTCTTGGTAGCGGATATGAGTCCTTAGGGCATGCTTTGTTTAGGTCACGATAGTCGATACACATTCTCCAACTTCCCCCCGGCTTCTTTACCAGTACTGGGTTTGCCACCCATGTATGGAATCTGATTTCCTTGATGAACTTTGCCTTTAGTAGCTTTTCTACTTCTTCTTGGATAGCTATCTTTTTGCTTCCTCCCATTGGTCTCACCTTCTGTGTTGTTGGTCGCGTTGCCGCGTCTATATTGAGCTTGTGTGAGATTACTTCTTCTGATATTCCTGGCATATCGCTTGGTGACCAGGCGAACAGATCCTTGTATTCCCTTAGTAAAGCTACTAAGTGGTTTTCCTCTTCCTGAGATAAGGCAGTCCCGATTTTGGCCTTCCTATCGGGTTCTTCTATGAGTATCTCTTTTAGTTCCTCCATGGGGGCTGGTCTTCCATAATCTTCTCTTGGGTCCTCATCTATTAGTAGGACCTCTCTTGTTTTCTTCCTCTTGCCTAGTGCTATCCTTGCACATTTCCTTGCTACCTTCTGGTTACCTTTTACTTCCCCTATTCCTTGGCCTGTGGGGAATTTCATTTTCTGATGTAGGGTTGATGGTACCATACCCCACTTGTTGATTGTAGTGGTACCCAGGACTCCATTGTATTCCTCCATTTCTTCTGTGATGAAGAAAGGGACATCAATCTTTAGCTGCCTCTGGCCTGTACCCAGTGTCACAGGTAGTGTGACTGCCCCCAGTGGGTATGTTGGCTTTCCTGAAAATCCCACCAAGGGGGAGTGAACCTGTTTTATGCTACTTGGCCTTACTCCTAGTATGTTGAGGACTTTCTTGCTAATGATGTTGGGTGAGCTTCCACTGTCTACTAGGATTCTTCCAATGTCCATATCAGTGATCTTCATTGTTATGATCAGGGCATCCTTGTTGTCTGGTAACACATGCTCCATGTCTCTTCTTGAAAATTCTATTATGTCTTCTCTCTTTCCTTCTGCTTGTTCTTCCTTTGGCTTAGGGTCCCCTAACTCTGCCATATATGCTTCTCTGGCATTCGCTGACACTCCTCCAGCTCCATAACCTCCATGGATGACATATACGTTTGCCGTGTGCTGGGATGGCATTCCCTGTTGTTCTCTTTCTCTCTGTGGCCTTCTTGCCCGAGGTGTGGAGGCTGTGGAGGACTCAGCCCCAGCTGGGCGTGAGGGTCCTCCCTCCTGGTTGTTCTGTTGAGGAGGCTGTGGTATTTCTTGTGGTTCTGGTTGCATTGGCTGCTTCCCAGGGTTAGGCTGCCTTCCTGGGGGTATAGGCTCTCTCCTTCTCCCATTGCCCCCTGGTGGGCGGTGGTGCCTAGACACCCTGCTGTTCGTCATTGCTCGTGTAATAGCCAGGCTTTATGTCTGAAGCCCGCAGACGGCGCCAAGTGTTAGGTTCCGGGATTTGGGTCAACGGGTGGTCGGTTCAAATCTCGTTCCTCACTGGAGGGGTGGATGATCCGGTCTTCTCGGGTTGCTCTGTCTTAGTTTGCGTCCTTCCTTCTGTCGCTTCTCTTCTCCTTGCGCCCTGCAGAAGGGGCAGTACCAGACACAGAGAGGGGGGGGGGGGTGGTGCCTGGTGAACCCTCTCCGATGCCTAAGTCAGTGTCGTTTTTAGAGAGATAAAGCTAGAGAGATGTCAGAGCAAAATAATCCAAATTGCCCAGATGTCCAAATGAATTGTGAAGGTGGGGTATTTATAGGCAACGGTGTCATTAAGGTGGCTTAATGACATCGTTAACCTTTAAACACAATTAATTAACCTTTAAGCGCATAATTAAGACCTTAGGATACGGAGAAGGTAGGCGGAGTGAACCGAGTGTGGGAGTCCAAAAATGGTGCCGGGGCCCTTGGGGGGGAGGAGAAATCCGACCCCCAAGGGTAGGGGTTGGGTGAGGGCACCCAACCCCTCCTAGGGAGGATGGGGTTGGCCAACCCCATCCCTCCTAGGAGAGATCGGGTTGGTCCACCCGATCTCCCCTAGGGGAGATCGGGTTGGCTGACCCGATCTCCCTTAGGGGAGGTCGGGTGTGGCCACCCAACCTCACCTAGGTGAGTTTACCTTGGCCGGACGAGCGCTTCGGCCTCGTCCGAGCCGTTGATGTTCTCGCGAAGTGTTTGGGTTGAAGTTTTGATTTACAATTATTAACGGGATGATAAAAATACAACGGTTCAGAAGTCAACGGGTTCAAATTGAGCGTATATCCATCACTCGTAATTTTGCTCGGAAATCGGTTTTTTGATCCGAGTAAAATTGCCCGATTTTTATCGTCGTAGGGTTCTTAGCATGTATTCGTTACCTTCGTTGGGTGCCTTTGAATTTTCGGTTGTTGCTTGTCGGGTGCCGGGGTATGCCCGGATTTTTCGGAGATCTTCTTATCTTAACACCCGTCATGCTATGACAGGTATTGTACTCGTGGTGGTGCCCCCGTACACAAACTTGGCAGAGGCGCTACATCCTTAGAAGGATGAGTAAGTTTTTCTTTCCCTCTGTTCGTCGCGTTATTTTCTTTCCTGGCATTAGTTCGGAGTCGGATTCTGAGTCGGATACTGAGTTAGGGTATTGGTCGGAGCCTGATTCGAGCTTGGAATTCCTCAGTGCCTTTGATTTAGGTCTTGTTACCTTGTCGGAGAACCATTTGACTAGGTCCGACTATAATGAGCATGTCACCTTAGGCGACATTTGTCCTTTAGACGAGCCTTTGTACCCCTTCCTCCCTTCTTTGGAAAACACTCGCAAGACAGTGACAGAGCCTCCTAGGGGGAAGGTTGTCGTCTATCCTTCTCAGATTCGGTTTGGGTTACGCCTGCCCTATTGTGATGAGCTCGTAGAGCTGAGCAGATTCTTTAGGTTCTCCCCGGTGAACCTTGCCCCCAGCGCTATTCGCGTCTGGGTGGGTTTCCTAGTGCTATGCAAGTGGTATTCCTGGAAGTACTCCTTGGTCTTGTTCCGGTGCTTCCTCCGATTTCAGTATCAGAAGAAGGTAGGCTTCGCGAGTTTCGTGACTCGCTATCCTTCCCTCAAAGATTCCCGATTTGCTGATTTCGGGTTGAGCAGGGTTGAGTGGAATGCTTCTCTTCGTTTCGTGGCTTAGAGCGATAATTCGGCGAGCCATTGGGCCAAACACTACTTCTTTATCACGGATCGATATGTTACCTGGTCGGTTCTGAATGAGGACCGATCGGACGGCTGGCCTACCTTTGGGGAGTTCTCTTCGTGGACTTGGAGACCAAGAAGACTATCTACGAGAGCCACAAGACCCAGTCCTACTGCTCTGTGTCCTTAGTGACCGAGACAGACCTCTATGAGGCAGGGATTAGTTTGACTCCTCTCTCTGGGGATTCGGTATGTTACTTAGTCTTCTCATCTATATTTATTTTCTGTTTTTCCCTTGTAGGTTGGTTTCACGGTAAAACGTATAACGTGCAGGCAGCGCCAGTTGACTTGAGCAAGAGGAGGGCTCCCTCCAGCTCTACTCTGAAGAAGTCCCCTATACCTGGGAAGACTGCTGGGGCCTCTGGTATACTTCTTTCTTTCTCCTCTTATGGTATACTTGTGCTTTTTCTCATGTTATTTTCCATGTGTTGTTAGGGCACTCTCCCTTGGTGACCGAGAGAGTCGTCTCTGTGGGCAAGGGCTCTGGACCTTCTAAGTCCAAGTCACGGAGGTCCGACTCTGAGGCCGGGGCCTCGGCTGTCAAGAAGAAGAAGGCTGCAGATCCTCCTCCCCTCTGGTGTTCGTCCCCCGACCCTGTCTCGCGACAAAGAGATAGTGGTCGAAGAGGCGCCTTCCCGGGCTGATAAAGGGAAGCGGCCTGCTGGCGATGGTGGGGTGGTCACTGATTCTCCATCTCCTGCCCCCCAGCTAAGGGCACGGTCTTCAGGTTCGTTTATTCTTTATGTCATTGATGCATCTATGCTTGTGTTTTTCTTTACTTTGCTTTTTTTTTTTTGCATAGGTGGGCCTCCGGCTTTGAGTCAGAAGGACTTTGCGCGCCTCACTGACGAGGATATTGTGGGAGCTGAGTGGACTCCCTTTGCTGGATTGAAGGAGTTCCACTTTGACAGCGGTTCCTCCTTGCGCACCCCGGAGGTTGGCATTCGGGTACTTCGCGGTGCCATCGCTCCCGGTGATCGTGCTCCTCAGCCCAAGTCCCCTAAGGAGACCCGGCGCTTCATCCAGGGGGTGTTATCCCGCTATGTCCCTGTGAGTGGTGTTTCTCTTCCTTTTCTATTTTCATGTGATTGCTTGCTAAGTCATTTACCGCTTGTTGATTTTTCAGGGTATGTCCGACATGGTGAATTTGTCGTCTCTTGCGCTTGAGCTGTCAGATGAGAAGAAAGCCCTTGAGGATAACCAGGTATCCTTGAAGGCGGAGCTTGCTACTGCCGCTGAGAAGGCTCGCCTGTCCAACTTGCAGATGCAGGAGCTTAGGGGCCAGGTAGCTCTACTTGAGACTACCGTGGGTGGTTTGCACCGTGAGGCTGATGTTGCCTCGTCACACCATGCTGAGGAGTTGACAAAGCTTGAGGCGAGGTGCCGGGCGGAGGAGAGAGCTGTTGCAGTAGCTGAGTACAAAGCTTTCCCTGCCTTTGCTGCTGATTACAGCGTTCGGTTGAACCAGGAGATGAACCAGTTCGGGGAGTATCTTGTCGATCATATCTTCAGTATTGATCCCCAGTTTCCCGTCAATGATCTGGGTGACTTTGGGACATATGCTGCTGGCTATATGGCCGTTCTTAGGGGTCAAGCTTTCGTTGCTGATGAGCCTGCCCCTGCACAGGTGGATGCTATACCCATGGATGTTGATAGTTCAGGCTCTTCCTCATCTTCTTCGAGCTCTGTTAGTGGTTGTTCCACAGAGGGTCAGGACCGTGAGGACTCTCCAGCAGGTTCTGGTTGATATGTTGATATCTCTTTATCCTTGTACATATGACTCTACCTTTCCTCCCCTTTTAATGGGTTGAGTGTTTCTCCCCTTGATGGGTCGAGTTCATTTTTGGGATTGTACATATGAATTTGTGTTTCTCCAGAGTGTTACTTTTGATGGTTGCTTCATATGCTTCAGTATATATTCCTTTGATCATGGACTCTTCCTTTCCTTGTGCTTCCTATACTTAGCATTTATTTTGTGTTTTCCTTTATCATTATACCTGTCATCTCATCAAGAGTAAACATTAAGTACTTACCATATCTCTTTGCCTTGTAAAGGATTGTTCCATGGTGTTCTTCTTTGTATAGTGTAATGATCCCTTCAGATACCCTCATAGGGGTGTAGTGAATATTTCACGATATAGGCTCTCGGAGGGCACTGGAGTTGGACCAAAGATACGCTCTTGGTGGGCGTCGAAATCTTTTCACGAGATAGGCTCTCGGAGGGCACTTAGCGTTTCACATGATAGGCTCCCGGAGGGCACAAGTTAGACCAAAGATACGCTCCTGGTGGGCGTCGAAAACTGTTCACGAGACTGGCTCTCGGAGGGCACTTAACGTTTCACAGGATAGGCTCCCGGAGGGCACAGGTTAGATCAAAGATACGCTCCTGGTGGGCGTCGAATCTGGTAGTTTATATCTACCTCAAGATACGCTCTTGGGGGCGTCGAATCTGGTAGTTTTATATCTACCTCAAGATACGCTCTTGGGGGCGTCGAATCTGGTAGTTTAAAATCTACCTCAAGATACGCTCTTGGGGGCGTCGAAGGTCGTAGTTTTTAGAAACCACTCTCAAGATACACTCTTGGGGGCGTCGAAGTTCGTAGTTTTTGGAAACCACTCTCAAGATACGCTCTTGGGGGCGTCAAAGTTCGTAGTTTTTGGAAACCACTCTCAAGATACGCTCTTGGGGGCGTCGAAGTTCGTAGTTTTTGGAAACCACTCTCAAGATACGCTCTTGGGGGCGTTGAAGGTCGTAGTATGAAAACTACTCTCAAGATGCGCTCTTGGGGGCGTTGAAGGTCGTAGTATGAAAAATACTCTCAAGATACGCTCTTGGGGTCGTTGAGGGTGTTGTTGACTTGGAAGTCATATCTGTGTAATGATAACATAATGATTATATCACCATCTTCTTTGAAAGACACTTTTGAGTGACTTCTACTTCATTAGGAGCATTCATGCTTTATGTACATATGGGGTGCCTTGGATGGATCAAGACACCCTTTAGAGGAATTCAAAGATAGTTG
Source organism: Clarkia xantiana subsp. parviflora (assembly GCA_036873135.1). NCBI lineage: Eukaryota > Viridiplantae > Streptophyta > Magnoliopsida > Myrtales > Onagraceae > Clarkia > Clarkia xantiana. The sequence goes on along the minus strand of JAPTYO010000021.1, from coordinate 545,680 downwards.
CAGAGTCGGAGTGACTTCTTGAGTTCTCCTTCTCAAAAGCTATTTTTGAAAGACTTAGAATGCTTAAACATGCAAAGTGCTTAATATTAAACTAAGGATATGGGGTGGTGAGTGTGTCTGTTGCCATGTATTCCTTTAGGCCCCCTTTGTGAATCATCTCTTCCACCTCTATCTTCAAGACCATGCAATTGTTGGTTTGATGCCCCCAGGTCCCATGGTACTCACACCAACCCTGTGCATCTTTCCCCAGGAAGGCCTTGCCCTCCTTGCATTTTGGTAGCTCTTTTTTGAGGTACTCTTCAAAAATTTCTTCTATCTTTGCCGTGAGGGGTGTGAATTTGAAGTCTTCAACTCCTTCAAGTATGTTGTTCTCTTTTTCTTCTTCAAGGACCTCTTCACATTGCCCTATCTCTTTTGCGAATGCCCTGTCCAGTCTCTCTTTGAGCTCCCTCATTGTGCTTGTCATGACCACCTCATAGAGCCCTCCATATGCTTCAATTGAGGTTGGATGCATGTTTCTAAGGAAGGCCCTTACGGCCTCACTTCTTGTGATGTCCATGCTTGCACCATAGCTGAAGAATCTCCCAAAGTATCTTGATATGGACTCCTTTGGCATTTGCTTGATGTCGTCTATATATCGGAAACCCTTTTCAATGGAGTCCCTTGCTCTCTTTCCTTCTGCATTCTCTGGCTGCCAAGGTATGCTTGTTACCCTTACAGCCTTACTTCTCTGCTTCTTCTTAGCTAGTCCTTGAAAGAACTGCTTACTCAGGCGGAGTGTAACTCCCTTTTTCATCTTTCCCTGCCTTAGCCTTTTCATCACCTTCTCTTTGTCTTGGATGGCCCTAGTCATGACCATAGCCACTGTGTCTGACTTGTGTGATCCATGTCTCATGGAGTTAACGTAGCACTGCCTTGCAATGCGTTGATCACCCAAGACTTCCCCAATTCCGTTTTCGGCGATATACTTCAGCTTCTGATGCACGGTAGATGGCACAATTTCATATGGATTTATGGTTGTTCTTCCTAAGATCACGTTGTAGGCTCCTAGGCTTTCAACCACCATGAAGTTGACGTTTACTATTAGCTGTGTCCATCCCTGGCCCATGGTCACAGGTAGGGTTATCATTCCTAGGGGGTAACTTGTTGCCCCTGAGAAGCCAACCAGAGGGAAGTTGACTGGTTTGATATCCGCCTTTGTTTTTCCTATCTCTTTCAGGACCCTTAGGCTTAGGAGGTCTGCGGAGCTGCCTCCATCTACTAGTATCCTTTTTACATCGAAGTTATCGATGTCCATCATGATGACTAAAGCATCATCGTGCGGGAAGACAATATGACTCTTGTCCTTCTCCGAAAACTCAACCTTCATCTCCTCTCCTTCTCGTGGTCTCTTTCTCCACTTTGGCACTGAGCTCAGCTTGGATGCATAAACCTCCCTTCCATTGGCTGTTAGGCCACCCGATGCCACTCCTCCATGTATCATGTTTATAGTCCCCCTCTTGTTAGGTGGGGGATTATAATCTACCTTGTCTTTGCCTTTATCCTTGTGTGATGGCCCTGGTTGTGTGCCATTGCCACCGTGATCAACAAACTGTTTCAGCTCCCCTCTTTGGATGATATTGTTGATACTTAGCTTCAAGCTAAAGCATTCGTTTGTATCATGCCCATACGTCTCATGGTTATCACACCATCTATCCTTGTGTGTCCCTACCATTGGGGCTCTCCATCTTCCGGGGGGCGACCATAATTTCTGATTTCGCATCTCTCTCAGGACCACTGCTGGGGTGGTGTTCAATGGTATGAACTTGATAACATTTATTTCTCTAGCCTTCAATGGCTCACCCATCTGATTTCTTTGCTGAGGCGGACGCCATTCTTGTTGCCTTATGGGTTGAGGTGCCTGAGGTGGCTTTCCCCTATTCTGCTTTGTAATTTCCTCCTTTGCTGCCTGAATCTTGGCTTTCTTACTCACTCTGTGCCTCTCTAGGTCTATGTGAGTTTTCACTCTCCCTGCCAACTCCTCTAAGGTACTTGCAGGTTTTTTTGGCCATCTTCTCTGCCAATGTGGACCCAAAGCGGCCAAGGTTCCTTATGAAGGCTCTTATTATTTCACCCTCGGTGATGTCGCCTTGTATGTCTGCTATGTTCTGGTTGAACCTTGTGTAGTAATCAGCCAAAGATTCATCATTCTCTTGCTTCACATCATCTAGGGAGCCTGTCCCTTTGAGCAGCTTCCTTTCTCCTAAGTATCTCTAAAGAAACTTCGCCTTTAGTTGTGCCCATGAATGGATGCTCTCAGTAGGTAGGCTGAAAAAACAATGTGAGGCCACCCCTGACAGGGTGTTTGGAAATAAGAGTGCCTTGTAGCGGTCATCAGTTGTTCTCCCGAATAGAGAGGCTTCATGCTGCTGGACGTGCTCTAAAGGGTCTCCCTTGCCATTGTATTTTGCTATCTGTATTGTATGCAAGGAGTCTGGCACTTTGTTCATTTCCAACTTCCTCGTGAAGGGGTGGTTTGTGTTGTCACTCAGGCAGTGCAATCCGTTTCTCTTGGACTCACTCATCTTCCTTGCTATCATAGCTTCTATCTCCTCCGGGGTTATCATCACCGGCGTTGGAGTATAGTCTCTCTGATATCCCATAATTGTAAACTGGGCTTACCGGGATCCATTGTCTGTGGTGGTACGGACTATAAGCGTATCCTTGATATCCCTGTTGGGGTACTTGGTAGAATTCCTGCCTCCTTGGAGGTCTTGCCTGTCTATCTGCCCCCAGCGGGGTGTATGCCCTGGCATCCTGCTGTGGCTGTTGCTGCCTTGGAGGCACAAACTGCTGCCTTCCCTCTGGGGGTGGCCTTTGGTCATCTCTCCTTTGTTCTTCTCGCTGCCCTGTTGGAGGGTGCAAGTAGTGTTCTTCTTCTGGGACTTGTTCTTCCTCATGAACGTCTTCTTCTTCATGCTGGTGTCGCCTTCCCCGCCTGTTCCTCATAGTCTCTCTATAGGCTAGCAGCTCATCCAATGCGCTCATCAACACCGGAGTCACTGTCTGTGCTCCTTGCGAGTATGCGGGCCTTGTGTTGGTTGTGTGGGCGCGGTTGTCGTTCCTTTGAGCCGGCATTCCATGTGGATACCCTTGAGGTTGAGCCTCATAGTAGTACCCCTTAGGAGGTGTCGTGTATTGGGATGGCACTCCTTGTTGCCCCCCTGTCTCTGTGGCCTCCTAGCTAATGGAGTTGAAGCTGTTGAAGACTCAGCCCCAGCTGGGCGTGAAGGTCCTCCTCCCTGATTGTTAGGCTGGGGTACCTGTGGGGCTACCTGAGGCTCTGGGTGTGCAGGCTGTTTCTCTGGGTTAGGCTGCCTTGCTGGAGGTATAGGCTGTCTCTCTTGCCTATTGCCCCCAGGTGGGCGATTATCTCTAGACGCTAAGTTGTTCGTCAACGCTCTCGTGATTGCCAGGCTTTCTATTCGAAACCCACGGACGGCGCCAAGTGTTAGGTTCTAAGCCCTCGGTCAACGGGTCGTCGATCTAAAGCTTATTCCTAACTGGTGAACTGACGGATTCAGTACTCTCGGGGCTAGTCGTTATGATGCAAGTCCTTCTGTTCTCTTTGTATCCTTCTTCTCGGGGTCCTTCACAAAGGGCGGTATCAAGCACGGGGGGGGGGGGGGGGGGGGGGGGGGGGGGTGGGGGTGGTGCTTGATGAACCCTCTCTGATGCCTAAGTCAGTACGTCCCTTTTTAGAGAGATAAAGTCTAGAGAGAAGCTAGAGCTAAAATTGCATAAATAGCCAAGATGATCAAATGAATGGTGGAAGGGTTATATTTATAGGCAACGCTGTCATTAAGGTGACTTAATGACATCGTTAACCTTTAAACACAATTAATTAGTCCTTGATCACATAATTAAAACCTTGAAGCATGGAGAGGTTGGCGGAAATAATCTAAGTGCGGGAGTCGGGAAACGGTGCCAGGGCCCTTGGGGGCGGAGAGAAAATCCGACCCCCAAGGGTAGGGGTTGGGTGTGGCCACCCAACCCCTCCCTAGGGGAGATGGGTTGGCCAACCCGATCTCCCCTAGGGGAGATTGGGTGTTGCCACCCGATCTCACCTAGGTGAGTTCGACGCGTGGCCCGGACGAGTATTTTTGCCTCATCCGGACCATTGGTGTTTCGGCGGGGTGTTCGGGTCAAAGTTTCGATTTACAATCATTAACGGGGTGATAAAAATAAAACGATTCGGAAGTCAACGGGTTCAAATTGGGCGTATATCCATCATGAATGATTCATGTTTGACACGTATGCTAGAATGTTGAGGATGTAGCCGCATTTAATAATTTACTTGGAAGTAGAATTATGTATGCAAGCATGAGTTCCTCGGAACATTAGACGCATAACGCGTAAGCATGAGTGTGGTTTGTTTGATGAATGTTACTTGCGTATGATAATTTACATGGTTAGTAGAATTTTATATGCATGAGTAAAGTCATCGGAATACTTTCGAAAATACAAAGGGCCTTGGGAAAGCCAAGATCGGGTATGCTTGTTTTAAAATTCCCGTTCTGGTAATTTGCGATTAAAACCGTTTTAAAAGACTGATCTGTTGGATTGAAAACGGCGGTAATGTGAACTCTTTCACAGCCATCTTCCATTGGTTTACTGGTGGTCGGTTGGTTTAGATGACTGAGGAATCATTATTTGTCGGATTCAATCTTAATAGATATCTGATGTATGCAATTCTTTCTCAAAATGTTATTGTCTCCATGATTTTTGCATAATCATCGATGTGTTAGTATGAATTGGTTAATTTAGTGCGATTCTATATTCCTCGCAATCTTGATGGTGTGAATCAAGAAGAATAAAAGGAGTACATGTTGAACTCTCTACTACGATTCCGAAAAGTAGAGAGGACAACTACAGATGAATATAAGTAGTCTGTATGATTTTGACAATGAGAGATGAATGTAATAATTTGTTTCACCAAGCATGGGATTAGGTTCTTTGATGATCTGAACGTATATGTGGTGATACATTCAACCTTGGTAAAAGGGGGTTGAAGATGACTTCAATTACAACCAGGAAATGTTGCAGCTTAGTATCCCTTTGCACCCTCCTCGGTGGAAGCAATGATAAAAAAGCTAAACGTTTCGGTTAAACGTGATGGCCTTCTCTCTTTTCAAGGATGTAGTTGTAAAACCCGCATCGAATCTTCAGTATGAAAGGTCAACATGGAAAAGATGTATATGGTTGTCTGATATTGACAGGACTCAATGACCTTGAGCCTAATCAAGTACAGTACCCACAGCAGTAAAAGGGAAACCTTCTCTGCTCGCCATACTGGGTTCGAAAGAAGTCAACCATGATCCACATATCATAGAGAGAACTGGACCATAAAGGTCTTATACAATAATCTGGTGGGTTAAACCATGTTGATTAAGTTCATCTCAAGTACGCCTCCTAGGTCATGTGTATGAAGCAGTAAAATGTTTTATACAGATACATATCATTTCACGTGATTCACTCATGAATTTACTCGGATGTGATGTTCAACATGGCTTAAAGTTCTCGACTATCTATGTGACAATCATGGATCAAATACGTGAACTTTAGATCAAGAACCCTACCATTGTCATTTATCGTTTGTTTGAGTTACTAAAATTTGGGTTATTTCGAGATTCGGATTTATTGAATAAAGTAGATTCCGTTCGATTCGAAATGTGATCTACTTGTCAAAATTAATCGACCCGGTTAAGAGGGATCGATCCGAAACGATATTTCGGCCAGGTAAAAGTGGTCTAATAAAACGAAACGATTCACGTACTCCGTCATCTCAGTCTGGACAACTGAACTGAACATACACATCGATTGCGTAGCTAGATTGAAAGATTTAGTATTTCTAAATTATTAAGTACTGCATTGAATGAAATAATATGTAATAATGATCATGTGCGAAATCGTTTAGATTAAATTAAATTAAATTAAATTCATAAATGAAATGATTTTACCAAGTGTCAAAACTTCGGTAAATAGCGCTACGCGCGTGTGGACCTCGAAAAAACGGAACACATCGTTTCAAAATACGAATTTAATGATGAAGTGTCTAAATGATGATGTGCTGAATTTTCGTTTGCATTCCCTTGGAAACAACCTATTGATACCATTTACATCGGTACGAAGTAGGCTTCTCAGCTACATCGACCTTGTAAAAGTATCAGTTGACGCATAAGGTGTAAACCCAAGATGGTCAGTTCGGAGATGGTTAAAATCCCTTAGATAATTTTTGCAACAAATAAGGATTAAGTCGGTCAAACGATTTTCCTTCCATACGCCTTGAACGATAAGTCAGGTAGGCATTCAAATCAACTAAGAAACTTCAGAAAGCACAGTTTATAAACATAATGTTGCGCATTAAACACATATTTGGAAGCAGAGTACGTTAACTACTCTTAGAAAATAACTGTTTACAGCTTTTGGGAAAATGGTGCCGTGGTCGAACATGAGACAATACATACTTGAGGACGAATTTTCCTATGCATGGACAATTTAAAAAAAATGAAGTCTTGATCAAAACGGAGCAGGATAACACTGAAAATCAGGTCCCACTTAATTCTAGTGGGAGAGATTTGAACCGGCAACTCAAGTGAATGACATGGTAAATGATAACAGAAACATTTTCATAGGAAATCAAGTGGGAGGAATAAGCCCTACCACATGAAATCACTGTTGCCGCAGAGACGAATCAAGTTAAACCTGATTGTCATATTGCTGAACCAGGAAAGCCACAACTGCCTCTACTACCCATTGTTTCCAGTGGGAGAGATACCCACTGTTTCCAATGGGAGTGATCCGACCAAAATTGGTTCCAGATCCTAGTGATCAAGGAATTCATCTCGGAAGTGAAACCCCGAGACCGTGAGGTTGTCAAAGGAAAGTTGATGGTCAAGGTTCAAGCACTGCTCTTGTTCCCAAAAGAAACAATGCTCCGTTAAGAAGCATTGTTCCGAGTGGGAGAAATGTTCCCAATAGAAGTGATGATACGAAAAGAAGCATTATTCCGAGTGGGAGAAATGATCAGACTCTTGATGGGATTAATCAAGTCTAGATGAAAGTCAAATGCTTCGAACCCATCGAGCAAGGAGAAAACCTCGCTCTAACAATTGTTGGCAAGCATTAGATATACCTCAAGTGAAGAAATGGAGGAAAATAATAAATGAGAGAGATCGCCTAAATGAAAACCATTATATTCTATAGTTGATTTACCTGTTAACCACATGGGCATAAGGATACGGTGAGTCCTGAAAAGGCTCACCACTGATGGAAAAGGTCAAGCAGTACAAAGCCCGACTTATTGCAAAAGGCTGTACCCAAATTCGCCGAGTGGACTTTTGACGAAACAAACTCACTGACTGTGCGTAAAACCACGGTTAGGGCCAGTCCTGGTAGCATGTCTCGATCTCGAGCTGCACCAAATGGATGTTAAGACCGCATTCCTCCACGGAAACCTGGAGGAAGAGATCTACATGGAGCAACCAGAGGGTTTCATTACTCCTGGTAATGAACGTAAAGTTTGTAAACTCCAAAGGTCCATTTCTGGTCTTAAACAGTTGTCTCAAAAATGGTACCGCAGATTCCACGAGGAAATAGTAGGAAACGGATTTGTGAATCTTCACGATGATACGCGCGCGTATAATAAGACCTCCGGGTCTAAGTATGTCATGTTAACCTTATACGTGGACGACATACTCATTACCGCAAACGACGTGAGTTTTATGAACAAGTCAAAGTCCTGGTTGGCATCTGTATTTGAGATGAAAGACATGGGAGAGGCCACGTACATCTTAGGCATTAAAATTGCTAGAGATCGGGCTACCCATAAATTGTGTCTATCTCAAGAAGCTTATATCAACAAACTATTGAAAAGATTCAGATTAAAGGATGCCAAAACCCGTGGATACACCGATTGTGTTTGGGTGCGCACTGTCAAAACGTTACGGCCCCAAGTACCTGGCAGAGCGTGAGCAGATGAAGGGTGCAGAGTATTTGAGCATGGTTGGTTGTTTGATGTACGCCATGCAATGCACCCGTCCGGATATCTGTTACGTCGTGGCCTAGTAGCACGTTTCCAATCACATCCTGGCTATCAACATTTAAAGGCTGTAAAATGAATAATTCTTTATCTGAAAGGTACTGCCGACTACGCGCTGTGCTATGAGGGAAAGAAATTAGAATTGACCGGTTAAAGTGACGCCGACCATGGTGGCGATCCGGATGATCGTAAGTCCACCACACGGGGAGTGTTCCTCCTTGCTAATGCCACTATTTATGGACAAGCAAGAAGCAAACCTGTGTCGCGCTGTCCACGATGGAATCATAATTCGTAGCTCTCTCTAAGAATGCACAAGAAGCGGTCTGACTCAAAAGGGTTCTAACTGCACTGCTTGGTGGTGATGTCGAAAATAAACCTGTGAAGGTCTTCTCTGACAGTCAAGCAGCCATTGCGGCAGTTAAGAATTTGAAGTACCATAGTAAGACCAAACACATTGATGTGAAATATTTCTATGCTAAATCTATGGTAGAAGACAATATAATTACTATAGAATACTTGTCCACCAATAACATGGTAGCGGACCCATTAACAAAACCACTGCGCAGGGACATATTCGAAAAGCATGTAAAACTGCTTGGATTGCGTAGGGTTTAGAAATGGCAAGTATCTGTGATAAAATTTTGATATTAGAAAGTTACATTTTGTAAGCGAAATAATTGCAACTGAGTTTATGATCAATCGGCGTCATAATGTTTTTTTTTAAATCAGATTTACGGTCAATAAACTAAGTTGTAGGAGGACGCAATCCTCTGCCAAACTATGTCGAATGTGGGCCTTACCTAGTCACACAGGTACGGTAGTCTTGCGGCCGAGGGAGGCCTCTACCTAGAAAGACTGGCTAAGAGTCAGGGGATAAACCTAATTAAGCAATACGATTATCTAGTTTCGAAGTAACTCAACATGATCTTCGTTTTGCATATCGCCGTGATGAACTTCGTTCGTCATTAAACCACATTCTGGGCCAGATGAGAATCTGTGATAGCATGATTGACATATCCATTTCCTGTCAACCCAAAAGGTTTAGGTATGCTATCAACGCGTGCTTCATACTATGCGTGCCACGTTCGACCACGGGGTCACAACTCGGTTGTGCTAGGAAGGAATCCTCGTGATTCTGGCGGGCGCAAACTTCTTCCCCTCGAGCGTGTGATTGATCCCAGGAGCCTTATAAAGAGGCACCTAAAGTATCCTCACGGACTCGGAACTCATATCTAAGGTCAGGCCCAATGCTCGCTTCCCGGCGTACGAGCGTAGTGTTAAACAGAAAAGGCCAAGGGACCATGTCTTTGGAAACGGTTGGGTCTGACTAAGGATATGAGCGATTGGGATGGTCAAGTTCATCTGTAATTCACCGACTATTGTATTCACTAGGTGGCCACCAACCGGATATTAGTTGAAGGTTGTGAATACTTGTACGGATGCCTTGGAGAAGTGTTCCTATGTGGAAACTAAGAAAAATGAGAATTAACAGTTGACTTAGGATACAGCGCGGTACAATATAAATATTGTTTATAACAGGTTGATTGGAGAAAAGGGAATCAACGTTCCTCGGGCGCTACAATACTCCTAACATATGAGTAGCATGATGCCCGTCGTATCCGCCGGTCGCACGGCAAACCTCGTATGAACTATTCAGAAGCAAGGAGCAGATCGAAGGACTGTAATGTTTATGCATATTTGGACGACAATACATTAACAGGCACCCTCCAATTACGGCGAGTGGGAGCTGTAAGCATATGGTGATGGGCGTCGTAATTGGTAACCCATAATATGTATAGTTTACCTAAGGAAATTAAGTACATGTCACATTAGAGTAATTGGGCCAGACCCAAATCCCAATTGACATGAGAGGCCCAAAATTGGGCCTCCCTACGAATAGTGGCCGGCCGAAATTATGGTGTGGGCAATGTCCACTTTGCTCCTCCTATAAATAAATGGCGTTAGGGGATTTTTAGGGTTAATCACTATTCCCTCATTATAGTGTTTTAGAGAGAAAAACCCTCCACCCCACACCTAGGTATTTCGCCAGAACCACTCACCCAAGGTGTGCCAATTTGCTTTCTAAGCAAACACTCCAGAGATCTGTCCCTGTGCCAAGAATCGATCAGAGGGTTTGCTGTGGAGCTTGTACTGCATAGGGCTTCTCTAAAAAGAACCTATACGGGTCCCGACCGGAGGATCGTGAACTCCTTGCAGAAGGATATAGGGACTATCATCTTTGAGGTATGTGCGAATCTTCCGCTAAGTAATTTCGATTACTAGCATGTACCATGATTTAGTATCCGTAGTGATTACTCCCTGAAATCAATCAGTATAAACTCTCCTTCTACTTCAGTTGACAGTTACGAGAGAATTAACTCTCGTGCACTATGATCCTTTCTTAACATTTTCTTGCTGTTGCTCTCATGCGGGTTTCCATATTCGTCCAAGCTCATCCTTTTCATTTTCGGATTGACTTGATCGTCAAGATCCGTAGCGATCAGGAGCTCCATAACATTATGTCTCCATGCATCATAATCCATGCCGTCCAGATTGCGAGGTTCGTAGAACTGTATCGGTTCAGCCATGAAAACTAACACATTGATAATCACACAAAATCAGGGAGACAATAACATTTTGAGAAAAAGACTGCATGCATCAGATATCTATTAAGATGGAATGCGATAAGTAACGATTCCTTAGCCATCTAAACCAAACCGACCACCAGTAAATCAATGGAAGATGGCTGTGAAATAGTTCACATTACTGTCGTCTTCAATCCAATAGATCAGTCTTTTAAAACGGTTTTAATCGCAAATTACTGGAATGAGAATTTTAAAACAAGCATACCCGATCTTGTCTTTCCCAAGGCCCTTTTTATTTTGGAAAAAAATATTCCGATGAATTTACTCATGCATATATAATTCTACCATCCATGTAAATCATCATACGCAAGTAACATTCATCACAGAAACCACACTCATGCTTACGCGTCATGCGTGTAATGTTCCGAGGAACTCATGCTTGCATACATAATTCTACTTCCAAGTAAATTATCAAATGCGGCTACATCCTCAACATTCTAGTATACGTGTCAAACATGAAACTTTCACATCAATCATACATATTTGGCGAATGGTTTTCGATTTAAAACATTTTAAACATTAGGGGCTGATTTGCAATTCATGCTTATATTCAATTTCACATCATTCTAGACATGATTCCCAGGCAATTTCAACCATCACAGCATGTCTATCCTATTGCGCATACCATATATTTAATCAGGGCTTTTCCCCCAACAACGCATTATCTAGCTAGCTTGACTAAGTCAAGACGACAGTTCTAATCATGCATAAATATATATCGAATAATAAACAATTGCAATTCAGCCCACTATTTAATCCAGTCCCAAAAACATGGATCTCCGAGATCTATCCCCATAATCGAAACAAGGCATTAAGGTTTAATTGTTATATGAATAATAATAAACCCTTGAGCACTATGTAGGCCAATTAAGGTTCAAAACATTTGTTTAAAATTTGACCTCCCTATTTGAATTGACTAGAATTCGGTATTCAAAATTTGGTTCGGATCAGTCAATTTCAGTCCGGTTTGGTTCGGTTCGGTCCAGAAAGTACGGTTCGGGTCCGCTTTAGTAATATCCGGTTCGGTTCGGTTCGGTCCGGTTTTATTTTCAAAATCTGGTTCGGTCCAAACCGGTCCAATAAAAATAGGGTTCGGTTCGGTTCAAAACTCAAAAACGGTTCGGTTAGATCCACTTAGTTACCCCGGTCTGACCAGACCTAATTAGGTCGAACCGATTAAGAAAACCCGGTTCGGTTTTAACCTAGACCGGTTTAGCAAATTGGACCGGTCCATTTACCTAAGGGTTTGGGCCGAAATATTATTGTGGGCTAAGTAGGGTTTTAATGTCCACTAAAAACTTAAATTAGCCACCAAGAAATATTAACTATGTAAAATAATTTCCAATATTGGTAATATATATATATTTCGGCACAATAATAAACACATATATATTTATTGCCAAGATTCTATCTATAAGACATAATCAATCAACAATATATATATATATATATATATATATATATATATATATATATATATATATATATATATATATATCTAATATATAAATATATATTTTATTTATTGTCAATATCTTTAATAGGGTAACAAATATATTGACTATATATTTTCTCAATCTTTTAGGTAACTAAATCTATCAATAATATCTTTAACCCTATTAATTATCTAGATATATTGATAGTTATATATATTTATATATATTGATGTGAATCTATCCTTATGTTTCCAATTATAAATATATAGTTACCTAGAATAAAAATTAAAATATGGTAAACAATATACCTAGCATATTTCGGCCGAAATTAATTACTTGGAGCCTGTTGGATCACGGTGGAACTCCGGTACGGATCTTGACGGCAATCCTAGCTCCTTTGCTCCACGTAATCCTGCAAGAGGGGATAGACCGGGCGGTGACCCAGAATCCCTCTCCGATGCTTAAATGAGTCTCTCGTATGACTGGCAAGCAACAATCTCCAAAGTATATCGAACTTAACGTAAATGATCTGAGGTGACCTTCTGCCCTTTTATAGGCAAAAAGGTGCCTCAGGTACCTAGCGAACCGTTAGGGGTGGTTAGCCCGTATCCCGCTTATCTCGTACACGATCTCGCGTATCTCAGCCATGCCCCGCGTATCTCGGCCACGATCCGTGTATCTTAACCACGTTCCGAATATCTCGGCCACGCCCCGCATATCTTGGCTTTATCCTCTGGTAACGAGTCCCGACTCCCGTCGGGGACTCCAGAGTTATCTCGTTGTGTCACCGCTCGGGGCCCCTCTTCATCGTGACAGGGCCAATCATTCTCAGGGATTCATCATCGGGGCCTTAAAGGCTTCTCATCGGGAGCTTCTAGCTCCACTGTCGGGACCGACTCTGTCGGGACCCTGCTTCGTCGGGACTCCCTTCATCGGGACCCGTCTCCTAGGTCATCTTGACCCTTACTCTGGGCCTGGTGGGCCTGTTTGCCGTTTCCTCGCCGTTAAAGGGCCTGACGGCTATAGTCGGACCCATCATTTGCCCCCAAGACATGAGGGACTTTTAGTTCGTCGTGTCTTCCAACTCTCGATTTTCCAAGGCTAGAGTCGGGGATCTGTTCCATGGTTCAGTTACTTAATCTTCTCTTCCATGTTTCCTCAGGGTTTTGTAGATAACCGCTATATCCCAAAGGTCTCTTCGGTTCTCTAGTGCATTAAATGCAGCAGATAATGGAGTGACGTTTTCGACCCACGTGCCTGATTTTTCGCGCCTGTCCTTTTCTGAAAAGTGCTTTTCAGGCCGTTTCATCATTACGCCCGTTGTCCTTCTGCACGTTTCATCTCGACGGTCCAGATTAAGACCTTTCGACTTCGACGACTCGGATCGAAGTGTCCTTTCAACTGTCTTCTTCGACTATAAAACCCTAGCCACGGTCACAATTTAACTTTTACCGTCTTCGTATTCTCAAAAGCTCTCTGCGATTCCTCTGCAATTCCAAGCTCTGTGCTTTCGAAGATCCTTGGAGTCTTCTCCGATCATCTTTCCGGCGACATCTCGTTCATCTCCTTCAACCTCTACTCCACCATGTCTGGTAAGGAAACACTCTTCGTTGTTTGTTTGTCCCCTTCTTTTTAATTTTTTCCAGAATCCCACTGTATTTTCTTGCCCTGGTTGCTTTTCAGACAGCGGTTCCAGCTCCGAGGGGAGAAAACCCTTTAATTTTGACTATGCTCCAAATGAAATTTCCACCACTGCTTATGATGCAGCTCTCCGAGAGGGTTGCATCACCATCACCTGGGAACCTCGTTTCCCTTATCCTCGGCATCATCCCTCGAGTGACCCTGAGGTTACTCGTCCACAGTAAGGGGAGGTATTTGTCTCAACGGGACAAATATCAGCGGGGATCAGGTTCCCCTTCTGCGGTAACCTGGTCGAGCTGTGCCAACACTACCAAACACACCCTACTACCTTCTCTCCTCATGCCATCCGCATCTGGAACGCCTTTCAAGTCCTCTGTCTCCGAGAGAAGTGGGTCTACAGCCTCCAGCTTTTCCGGACTTTCTACGGGCTGAAATGCAACGAGACGGGGGTTTGCGCCTTCTACCCTCGGATGCCCAAATGGAGTAAGCAGCAGCTTGCCCGGCACGGTTGGACCAGTGACACCTGGAAGGTGGTCAAGGGTCGGGGACTCTTGATTGATACGGGGTCTGACAACAGTAGCTGGAAGAGGAGCTACTTCTTCATCCAACATTCTTCTATTCCTTGGCCTCGGTGGGAGGTGGCAGCAGACCCTCCGCCTACTTTCCACTCCTATGCTGATGAGGACTTCGAGACTCTTCAATTGATCCAGCTTTATCGTTGGGGGGAGTCTTACACTCCTCTCAATGCTAACTCTCTGGTGGAGCGGGACCTGGTGCACACCGGGGTCCGACTCCTCAGTATTGTCTCTGGGGGGGCAGCTCTTCGACGGCCCTTCTAGCGTGGTCCCTTGGGTAAAATTTCTAACTTTTTCTTCGTTTATTGTTTGCAGCCAAGAAGGTGTCTGTGCTGACCGATTTATTCCTTAAGCAGGGGGAGACCGATGCTGTCCGCCCCTCGCGGAAGAGGAAGTCTGCCAAGAAGGCTGCTGCTACCAGGTCGGGGTCTCCTTCAACAGAGCAGTCCAAGCGGCCACGGGTGGATCTGGACCAACTCTTCGAGGTCCAGAATGCTGAAGAAGGTAAACAACTCCGACTTGCTATTAAATCGTATAAAAGGATGGTTCCGTCGGACTTGATTTCCTCGACCAAGAAGGGCCGAATTGCTGATGTCAAAAGGATCCTTCCCCGAGTCTTGAAGGCAGGCTACTATCATTACCGCGGGAAGGATCAATACGTCTCCCGACGTATCATTTGGTGTAAGAATCCCGATGAACTTCCTGACTACCTATCTGAAGCTCTTCATCCTCCAGGTGCAGGTCGCTCGGGAGCTTCCTCGGGTGCTGCAGCTTCCACAGATGCACCGCCTTCAGCGGGGGTGCCTCCCTCGGCTGGAGAGAAGGCACCATCTGGTGAACAGTTTCGCCAGGTGGAGACTCTGGACTCCTCCGAGGAGACCGGCGGGGTTGACCCCCCTCAACAGCGTCGGAAGGCGGGGCAATCCCCCTTGAAACCAACCCCTCAGGGGCCGCCTCCTTCGTCTTCTCCGCAGCAGCGAGAGCTCTCTCCTATCCATGACTTTTCTCCCTCCCCCGTCCGGGCCGAGACGGAGATGTGCCCTTCTCTTCCCCGTCCCATCTCTCCCCTGGCTCTTGATGGGGACTTCTACAGGCCCTTCAACTCTTCACAGGCCGATGCCCCCTGGGCTCCGATCCAGACGCTCCAGGGAGTCCCGCTCACACAAGGGGAACAGGACCAAGAACTGGCCCTGCATCTGATGGCGGGTTCCATCCTGCCCTCTATGCGACATCCGATCCACCTCAATCGGACGCATATGCAGCGGGACGTCAGGGATATGGCTGTGCGCCGCATCGAGGTGCGACTTCGCTTTTTCCTTGTTGATCGATAAATTGGGTCTTTTGTCCTTCTAACACTTTTCCTTTTGATTGCAGGAGCTCGGGGATTACAACCGCCTCATCGGGTATGTCATTGCCTATGATGAGGCCCGGGAGCGGGACCGAGGAGTCCGCGAGCAGCTTCAAGCGGATCTCAAGGCCTCCCAGTCTTCGCGGGGGAAGCTGGCCAAAGAGTTGGCTGCCCTCAATGAGAAGATTCGGGGCCTTCAGCAACAGATCGCGGACTTCGAGGGGCTCTTGAGGCAAGAGCGGCAAGAGCGGGGGGCAGTCGTGGATCGGCTGACCCAGGAGAAGAAGGCCGCCGAGGACCAGCTGGTCCTCGAGAAGAAGGCTCTGGAGGAGCTGATCGCGGGGTTCCCGGCACGGCTGGCCGAGGCGGAGGCCAAGGGTCGGGAGGACTATCGAAGGTCGGAGGGCTTCCAAGCTGACGCCATGAAGTTCTTTGGCGCAGAGGTGGAGAACACTCTCTTCAACGCCGTTGAGGAGCTCCACCTGGAGTACGGTGACGCCATCAACTTCGACAAGTCTCCTTCCCTCGCTCCCTTTGCGAAGAAGTACTTTGCTCTTTCCGAGGAGAGTGATGGGGGGAGTACCCCCGTAATTGTTGAAGACGCCTCTGAGCTTCCAAGTGCGGACGCCCCGACGGCCAATCCTCCCGAAGCCAATCGTGTGGACCCCTCTGCTGCTGCTGCTGACAAGGACCAAGCTTGAATGCTTTTATCTTTCAGAGTCCTTGTATTTTCTTCTTTTGTGTCGTCGTCGGGCCTTCGAGCCCTTTATCAATATTAGACTCCTTTAATTCCGATGTCTTGTTGTCTTTCGTCTTTCCCGACTATTTAACAACTCGCACCACTTAAGGCGACTTAGCATCGAGTGCATCACTTAAGACGACTTAGTTCTTTAGCAGTCGAAACTTCGATACTTACGAATTTCTCATACGTCCTTCCCGACGATTAATAACTTGCACCACTTAAGGCGACTTAATATCGGGTGCATCACTTAAGACGACTTTATTCGTTACTTAGGATAAACCTAAAGATCGCGCACCACTTAAGGCGACTTAATCCCACGCATCCCTTAAGACGACTTTTGAATACTTAGAATAAATCTAAGTATTGTGCACCACTTAAGGCGGCTTTCATCGTGCACCACTGTAGGCGACTTTCATCGTGCACCACTGAAGGCGACTTTCATCGTGCACCACTGAAGGCGACTTTCATCGTGCACCACTGAAGGCGACTTTCATCGTGCACCACTGAAGGCGACTTTTATCGTGCACCACTGAAGGCGACTTTCATCGTGCACCACTGAAGGCGACTTTTATCGTGCACCACTGAAGGCGACTTTTACACTTAGCATAAATCTAAGGACAAATCTTATTTGGAAGCGACCTCTTTATTAATTGGCATAAGATAAGCTTACATCGAATTAAACGATAAACAGCATACACAACTTAAGGCGATTTTACATCGGGCATCACTTAAGGCGACTTTATCGGGCACCACTTAAGGCGACTTTCTCGGGCACCACTTAAGGCGACTTTCTTCAAGCATGGTGTTTCTTCAAGTGTTCGCCACTGAAGGAATGCTTTAACGGTCTGCCATCGAGGTCTTCCAACTTGTATGCGTTCGGAGCTGGCATCCCCACGACCTTATAAGGTCCTTCCCATTTTGGTGACATCTTGTTGATTCGATCCAAAAGGGTGAACTCGTTGCGACGCCAAACCAGCTCCCCGACGAAGAACTGTCGGGACTTCACTCGCCGATTATAGTACCTGGCCGTCGCTAAGCGTATCCGTGCTTAGACTTCATCGGCTTCCCGCCTTTTCTCTTCAAGTAGGTCCAAGTCCAGACGTCTCACTTCATCGTTCGTTAGGGGTTCGTAATATCTCATCCGATGGGATGCCACAGCTACCTCCACAGGAGCGACAGCTTCCGTGCCATCAACAAGGCCAAACGGAGTCTCCCCTGTTGATCGTTTGGGTGTCGTTCTAACAGCCCAAAGTACATTTTCCAGTTCGTTCAGCCATTTGCCCTTCAAAGCATAGACCCTCTTCTTCAGGCCATCCATCACGATTTTGTTGGCTGACTCCACCTGGCCATTAGTCTGAGCATGGCGTACGGAGGCGGTCCGATGCTCGACGTTCAGTTCTTCCAGATACTCCCTCACCTGAGAGCCGTTAAAAGGTGGGCCGTTGTCGCTGATCACCACCTTAGGAATCCCGTATCTGGACACGATGTGGGTTTGGAGGAACTTGACGATCTGGTTCCCCGTTGTTCTGGCCAATGCCTTCGCCTCTATCCATTTCGAAAAATAATCGATAGCTACAAGTAAATACTTACATTGTCCTTGTGCTTGTGGAAGAGGTCCCACCAAGTCGATGCCCCACTGTGCGAAGGGCCAAGCGCTCTTGATGGGCGTCAAGTTAGCAGATGGAGCCACGATACTCGGGGCGTACCTCTGGCACGCGTCGCATGATCGGACCAACGCCGTTGCTTCTTTGTTCATCGTGGGCCAATAGTAGCCCAAGTTCAACACCTTCCTCAAAATGGATCGGGCCCCTTCGTGACAAGCCGCGATCCCTTCATGCATTTCCTTCAAGATTCGGTTGGTGTCAGGTTCTGCTACACACTTTAGGTACGGAGTCGAGAACCAGCCCTTCTTGTACAGCTGATTGTCCAGCATCACATAATTGGACGCGATCCGACATATCCTGTCTGCTGCTACCTTATCCTCGGGGACTGCCCCCGTAGTTAGGTACGCGACTATCAGGGTCATCCAAGTGGGCTCCTCCTCCGATTTTGCTTCAATGGTGCACACCTGTGTGGGGTCAATGTTTGACAGGATCACCTTCTCCAGGAAGTGCACCTTCCGATTTTCTTCTAAGGGTGCCCCCAGGGCAAATTTGCTCAAGGCGTCTGCCTCTATGTTCTTCTCCCTCGGGATAGCCTCGATATCGAAGCTTTTGAAGCTCTCTCTCAGGGTTTGTACCTCTCGCAGATACTTCTTCATTATCGGACTCCTTGCTTCGTATCGTCCTTGAACTTGGTTTACGATTAACGCTGCGTCACACTTCACTCTCAAGTGATCGATTCCAGTGCCTTTAGCGATTTTTAGGCCCGTGTTAAGAGCTTCATACTCCGCTTCGTTTTTTGTGGCTTTGAATGTTAAAGCCAAGGCATATCGGAGCGGTTCACCTTCACCCGGTGGTATCAACAAGAAGCCCGCTCCTGATCCGTCTGAACTTGCGGAGCCATCCGTGTACATTTCCCAGATATTTTCTTTGTTTGGCTGTTCTGATTGCTCTACCCTCTCTGGTTGTTCTTCTATCGGGACCTCCATGGTTGCCCCCTCTACAGGGCCCGTTGCTTCTAGATCGGGGGCTGTAGATTCTGCTATAAAGTCCGCCAATGCCTGGCCCTTGATTGCCGTTCTTGGAGCAAAGTGTATTCGAAACTCACTGAGCTCCACTGCCCATTTCACCAATCTCCCCGATGCATCCGGTCGGTTCAAAAAATGCTTCAAAGGCTGGTTCATTAGCAAAGTGATCTCGTGTGCGTGGAAATATGCCCTTAGCTTCCGAGCAGTAATTATCAACGCAAAGAGGTACTTCTCAACGGCGGGATAGTTCAATTCAGATTTGGCAAATGCCTTGCTTACATAATAGACGGGGACTTGATTACCCTCGACAACCTTTACTAACACAGAGCTAATAGCAAATTCAGAAACAGCCAAATAAAGGAAGAGCGGCTCGCCTGGAACCGGTTTCGCCAGCGGCGGGAGTGTGCGAAGATGTTGTTTGAGTGCTTGGAACGCCTCTTCACATTTGGCGGTCCATTCGAATTTTTTGTTGGCCCTCAAGACTTCAAAAAATGGCATGGATCGGTCGCTGGCTTTGGACAAGAAGCGGTTCATTGCAGCTAGTCGGCCATTCAGTACTTGCACCTCCCGATGGTTTATCGGAGACTGCATCTCCTCGATTGCCCTCAGCTTCTCAGGGTTCACTTCAATTCCTCTTTGGCTCACCATGAAGCCCAAAAATTTCCCTGAGTGGACTCCGAAGGCGCATTTCGTCGGGTTCAAGCGAACTTGATGAAGCCTCATCCGCTCAAACGCCATGGTAAGGTTGTGCACGTGATCCTCGGATTGTCGGGACTTCACCAGCATGTCATCCACGTAACCTTCCATGGTTTCTCCCAGCATGTCCCCAAACAGTTTGTTCACCATCCGCTGGTAGGTTGCCCCGGCGTTGATCAACCCGAAAGGCATGACATCGTAGTGATAGATGTCGCTGTCTGCATAAAACGCAGTGTAGGGGGCGTCTTCTTTGGCCATCTTGATCTGGTTGTAGCCCGAATATGCATCCATGAAACTCAGCAGCTCATGTCCCGATGTGGCATCCACCAGCTGGTCAATCCTCGGGAGTGGATAGCAATCCTTTGGACAAGCCTTGTTCAGGTCGCGGAAGTCCACGCACATTCGCCACTTCCCGTTAGTCTTCTTCACCAGCACTGGATTGGCGACCCAAGTCTGGAATCGAAGCTCCTTAATGAAACCAGCATCGAGAAACCTGCCCACCTCCTGCTGGATCGCAATCTTCTTATCCGTGCCCATCGGACGCCTCTTCTACGTGATAGGTTTGATCGCGGGGTCTATCTTCAGCTCGTGCAAGATCACGTCGGGGCTGATTCCTGGCATATCGCTGGGGGACCAGGCAAACAGCTCCTTGAACTCTTTCAGCAATTCCACCAATTTTTGGGCTGTCTCCTCAGTTAGAGCAGACCCGATTTTCACCTTCCTCTGGGGGTCGTCGATCTCGACTTCTTTCAGATCTTCTACGGGAGCGGGACGCCCAAACTCTTCTCTGGGATCTGTGTCTGTCTGGAGGACAGTCATAGCCTCTCGCCTCCTCCTCCGGGTGGCATTAACATAGCACTTTCGGGAAGCCACCTGGTCGCCTTTGACCTCTCCGACTCCGTGGTCGGTCGGGAACTTCATCTTCTGGTGTACCGTCGAGGCAACCGCCATCAGGGGATTGATGGTGGTTCTCCCGATAATTGCGTTGTAGGTCCTCGCAGAATCAACCACGGCAAATTCCACATTCCTCCTTTCTGACTTCCACCCACTACCAAACTCCACTGGTAAGGTGATTACTCCCAGCGGGTAGGAAGTTGAGCCAGAAAACCCGACCATCGGGAAGTTTGCTTCCTTCAGATCCTTCTTCGTCTTCCCCATGGCTTCCAGCGCGTCCATGAATAGAATGTCGGAGGAGCTCCCTCCGTCGATTAGGATTCTCTTCATCTCGAATCCATCTACATCCAGGGTTACCACCAGGGCATCGTCGTGCGGAGTCTCCACGCCTATGAGGTCCTCCGATGAGAAGGAGATCACCATCTCTTCCTTCAGGGTCCAAGATCGGGAACTCTTACCCAGCACCACCGCTGTAGGGATCCTAGAGGCGTAAACCTCTCGAGCGGATGAGGTATCTCCTCCAGCAGCAAATCCTCCATGAATCACGTTGATGACTCGTCTTTCTTTGCGAACACCAGATGACTCTGGATCAGTTCTCTTCTTCTTCGGGGACCGATCGCGGGATCGGGAACGGGACCGCGATCGAGACCGAGAGCGGGACCTGTAGCGTTTGTCCCCGACGAACTCCTTGAGCTTTCCCTTCTGGATTAGCTTCTCAATCTCCTTCTTCAGCTCCCGACAGTGATTAGTGTCATGGCCATTTGCGCGGTGAAACCGACAATAGCGATCTGTGCGGGACCCCAGGAATTCTCCATCTTTCTTCGGGGGGTATCTGGAGATACCTTGTCGTTCCATGACTGTCAGCACTTCCGCCATGGAGCAGTTGAGAGGAATGTCAAAATCCTACCGCTTATCCTTCCTTGAAGAACGTCTGTCGTCCCTCCGATCAGGACGACCTCGATTCCGACTGCCCTCAGGTTTGCCCTTTGACTTACGATCGTCGAAAGGCTTGCTCGTCTGCTTCCCTTTATTCGATTTTGGGGGCTCCAATTCTCCCGCGGCTATCTTTGACTCCTGGACATCGATCTGCCGCTTCACCCTCTTCTGTAATGCTTCCATATTCCACACAGCTTTCTCAGCCACGCTGTGCATCAGGTCGGAGCCATAGGGGGCTGTCAGGTTCCGAATGAAGGTACGGATGGTTTCGCCCTCAGAGATTTCTTCATCTATCTCTGCTACGCTGGCTGTGTACCGCTGGTAATAATGAGCCAGCGATTCGTCGGGCCTCTGCACCACCTGGGTCAGGGACCTCACGCTCTTCAATAGACGCCTCCGACCCTGGTACTGCTGAATGAATCGATCGTGCATGTCTACCCAGCAAGTGATGCATCCTGGGGGCAGACTAAAGAACCAAGTCAGGGCCCTTTCTCCCAGTGTGTTCGGGAACAACGTACACACTATGTCTTCACTTGGGGCTCTTCCCAGACACGCCATGAGGTGCTTCTGGACATGGCGAACTGGATCTCCTTCACCATCATACTCCTTTATCGTGGGGATGCCTAGCCCAGGCGGGGCTAGGGTGTCAATGAGTCGGGGGACGAAGGGATGAGTGGATCGATCCCTCAGCTCCGACACCAGCGGCTTCTGTTCTCCCATACAGATGTTCACGATCTTTACCACCTGGTCGGGAGTGATGGGACAATTCAGGGGAATGGTCCTGTGCTGTACTGGTCCTGGCCCGTCAACCACGAACCTCTCCGACTGACTAGTTGCCCTGCCTCTGTCTTGGCCTTGGGGCGGGGCTTCCTGCGCGTTCCGACCCTCTGTTGGTAGGGTTGCTTCCTCCAGCGGGGGCATCTCCTCCTGCCTCCTCGCAGCCTCTCTTCGGTCCAAGAGAGCCTCTACAGCCGCCAGAAACATGGGCATGGCTTCTGCCACGGCCCTCGTCAAATCTGCAGCTGGGGGAGCCTCCTGCCCCCTGTTATCCTGGTGTCGAGGGGCAACATCTTCGGGATGCGATCCATTGTGCCCCCCTGTCTGTGAGAGCTCAGCCGGGGGATGGTTCTGGTTTTCCCCTTGTTCTGGTACTGAATTCAGGTTCGTTGCAGCGGGGTGACGGGAACCACCGGATTGTCCTCTTCTGTTCTTGCCAGCCGCCATCGATCGAGTAGAAGGCATATCAGCTTTTTGTTTGTTTCCCAAAGACGGCGCCAATGTTGGATCACGGTGGAACTCCGGTACGGATCTTGACGGCAATCCTAGCTCCTTTGCTCCACGTAATCCTGCAAGAGGGGATAGACCGGGCGGTGACCCAGAATCCCTCTCCGATGCTTAAATGAGTCTCTCGTATGACTGGCAAGCAACAATTTCCAAAGTATATCGAACTTAACGTAAATGATCTGAGGTGACCTTCTGCCCTTTTATAGGCAAAAAGGTGCCTCAGGTACCTGGCGAACCGTTAGGGGTGGTTAGCCCGTATCCCGCTTATCTCGTACACGATCCCGCGTATCTCAGCCATGCCCCGCGTATCTCGGCCACGATCCGTGTATCTTAACCACGTTCCGTATATCTCGGCCACGCCCCGCATATCTTGGCTTTATCCTCTGGTAACGAGTCCCGACTCCCGTCGGGGACTCTAGAGTTATCTCGTTGTGTCACCGCTCGGGGCCCCTCGTCATCGTGACACGGCCAATCATTCTCAGGGATTCATCATCGGGGCCTTAAAGGCTTCTCATCGGGAGCTTCTAGCTCCACTGTCGGGACCGACTCTGTCGGGACCCTGCTTCGTCGGGACTCCCTTCATCGGGACCCGTCTCCTAGGTCATCTTGACCCTTACTCTGGGCCTGGTGGGCCTGTTTGCCGTTTCCTCGCCGTTAAAGGGCCTGACGGCTATAGTCGGACCCATCAGAGCCTAAGAAATTAAAAAAAAAAAAAAAATTAACCTTGTGATTTGCTTAGGGTTTTCGGCACAAACATGAAATTGGAAACAAGTGGTCAAATTTCAAGATCAAATTTTAATAAGATCTACAATCCAATGTTCGATTTTTGATAAAAATCATGTTTTTCTTGAAGATAATGAACATCTAATTTTCCTAAGAACATCATGAAAATTTCGGACCATTAACAACCCAAAAATTCGAAAATTTAACTTTCCTTTTAAAATTTTCAGTCCAACTTTAAAACTTTCAAGAACACCAATTTATCAAAATCATGAACTCCTAGCACAGGCTCTGATACCACTGTTAGATTACGGGGAGTAATCACTACGGATACTATAAACATGGTACATGCTAGTAATCAATATTACGCAACGGAAGATTCGCACATACCTCAGACGTAATCCGTAGTCCCAAGATCCTGCAGTAGGGAGTTCACGGTCCTCCGGTCGGCACCCGTAGAGGTTCTTGTTAAGGAAGCCCTACGTGGTATATTCTCCACAACAAAGCCTCTGATCGATTATTGGCAGGGACGGATCTCCGGAGTGTTTGCTTGAAAGCAAATTGGTACACCCTTAGGTGAAGTAGTGGTTCGGCTGAATATGGTGTTATGGGGAGGAGGGTTTTTCTCTCTAAAACACTCCAAGGAGGGATTAAGGATTAACCTAGTAAAACCCCTAACACCTCTTATTTATAGGGGGAGTAAATTGGACAAAAGTCCACTTTACCCACCATATAAGTTTCGGCCGGCCTATGCATAAGGGAAGCCCATTTTTGGGCCTCTCATGTCAATTGGGATTTGGGTCTGGCCCAATGTCCAAATATGACATTTACCCAATTGTATTAGGCAACATATACATATAATGGACTTCCATTTACGACGCCCATCACCATATGCTTACACCAGGATCCGGTATTGGGTTTGCTTCCGGGTGTTATGCCACCAGTAGTCGTGGCACTACTCCACACTGCTTTTCTGGTGTTTCTTCCGACTTCAGTGCCATGAATATGCCGGCCTATCTTCTATCTCTATTCACTGGCCTTTATTGAAATAGTGAGATTTTGAAAGTCTTAACTTGGGAAAAGTAAGGTGGGATACTGCACTTCGTTTGTGACTGCTGCTGATCGGTCGATGAGTCACTGGAAAGAACACTATTTCTTTGCCCATGACGTTAAGGTGACTTGGCTAGTTTCCCATGTTACTGAGACTGATCCCGTGCCGACATATGCTGAGTTTTCCGACTCAGACAAAGCGACCATGAAGGTTATATATCGAGCTCACAAGGCGCGCGCCTATTGCGCCTTGTCTTGCGTGACGGAGCAGGAGCTGTGCGAAGCTGGGATTCACTTAACTCCTGCGGAGGGAACTTCGGTATGTTATTAACTTTTATAACTTCTATTATATTGTGATGTAGGTTGGTTTCATGGAAAAGCCTCGCGCTTGTAGGCGAGTCATCGAGGGAATGCTGCTGCCCCTCGACGACGTGCTCCCTCTGCTGTTTCGGATGCGCTTCGCATCATAAAGGCTGGGCGTGAGAAAGGCTCCATGCGTAAGTCAACTTCTTGTAACTTTTTTTTTCTTGTCCATGTTGAGTATTGTTGTTCTCATCTTGCTTTTTTCTTGTTTGTAGGTCATTCGCCCAACGTGACTGATCGCGTTGTGGCCGTTGCTGATACTCCGCCTCGACCCAAGGCGAAGAGAACCGAGTCTGAGGTGCGTCCCTCGAGTGATCCCAAGCGATCGAAATCTGGAGGTAGCGGGGATTTGAATACTCCTTCCCGTGACAAAGGGAAGGGCGTCGAAGGACAAGCTCGCGCACCTACCATGTCTGTCCCCCGGTCGAGGGACCGGACCTTGGAGGAGGTTGCTCCTCCTGAAGGTATGTATCTTGTTTTACTTGTAATATTTGTAATATTTAACCTTTTTTTTTTCTTATCTTCTTGTGTATTCATAGGTGTTGCGCCTCTTGATGCGCTTACGCACGCCAACTTGGTTCGTCCTGTAAGCGATGCTATCATTAGGGATGAGTGGGCGCCCTTTGCTGCTGGGGAGCCCCGTTTTGCTAAGGATGCCAGCTTGAGTACTCCCAATGTGGGAGTACACGTGTTTCAGCGGGTTATACCTCCAGGTGATCGGAGGATTCGCCCTAATGAGCCTGAGGATGGGCACGCCTATGCTAAGGGTGCGTTTGCACGTGTTGCGCCAGTGAGTGTTCATCCTTAATATTTTTTGGCTTGTATGTTTATTTGCGTTGTCGTTTGAACTTGCTTGTTGTTGGATGTTGTGTTGCGCTATAGGTCGTTGTTGACGTGGCGAACCTTTCCTCCTTTGTGATTGAACTCACTGAGCAGAAGAAGGTTCTCCAGGAGAAGTGCGACATGCTCTGTCGTGAAATTGCGAGTGAAAAGGATAAGGCGCGTCTTTTGGATGCTAAAGTCGTCGACTTGGAGGCGAGTGCCATGGTTCGCCAAGCTTGAGTTGCTGCACTCGAGTCTGATGTGATTGTTCTTCAGAAGAAGATAGCTGAGGATGGCGAAGCGCACGGCCTTGCATTGCAGGCTGTGCAAGATAGTGTGCATGAGGATGGGAAGGTTGCCGGTGTTGCAGAGTACAAGGCCTCGCAATCCTTCCGCGATGATGTTCGGTCAGGAGCCGATAATTTGATGTATCACTTCTCGGAAGGATTCATTGAGCTAGTCTATACCCTTGATCCCGACTTTCGTTTTGATCATATGGGTATATACGCTGAGTTTGCCACTGGACATGTGGCGGCGTTGCGTCTCCGAGATGCGACCACTCCTCAGATTGATGTTGTGTTTGGTGATGATGGTGATGTCTGTGTAGTGGTTGAGACTACTCAGGACGAAGTTGTGGCCGAGCCATCTGGTATTGTCGATGCACCTGATGTGGCGTCGGGTTGATCGTTGATTACTTATCAAACCTTTGTATATAGTTTTGCTCCCCGTGTCGGGTTCAGGTTGTCTTTGGGGTGTTGCCCCCTTGAACCCTTTATCTTTATGCTTTGATGTTTGACATTATCATATAGATCTGTCGTAGAAGTTTTAGTAATGCATGATAACTTATTAGTAATCATTCATACCTTTGTTATCGTAGTTGTCCATATGGTTTGAACTGTAGAGTAGAGTTGAGACTCGTCCTCTGAGTGGATATAGTATCCACAGTTGTAGTGGGGAAACGTGAGTTCCCGTGTTTGCGCGCCCCTCTTGGTAATCCCAAGGAATAGCATAATTCATAGGTGCGGGTTGAGTAGGTGAGTAGTATGTTGGCCGTATTTCATGGGTATTGTTGGGGTCAAAATGACGTGGTCTGAGTCTTCTGGTAATGGCTTTTGAGATCTCGCCGGTGGCTAGCTCTTTTAGGTGTCTGTGTCGACCTCGAGGGGGGCTAGCTCTTTTAGATGCTTGTAGTAGGCAAGGAACTGAAAAGGGGTGGGGATAGCCCCTGATTCCACTCCGAAGCTAAAGTCAGTAATGGAATTTTAGAGAATACTTGTAAAAGTATATGTATGTAAGTCGTGCAAATAATGAATGTGTTCCCTTATTTATAGGGGAAATGTACCGAATTTCTCTGTGGTGGCAGCTTGCATGTGATTCGCTTCTCAATGGCAGTGATTTGTTTGTGATTGGCTACTCAGTGGCGGTTAAATGTCAGTAGGTGACAAGTAGGTCACCACCTCACCATTCCTTAGGAGGAAGGTTTTCTTGTGATTGCTAAAGCAGGTGACAAGTACGTCGCCAGCTAGTGCCCCTTTCTTAAGAGGAAAGGTTTCTTCTTAATGGCGGCAAGCAGGTTACCAGCTGGTGCCCCTTTCTTAAGAGGAAAGATTGCTTCTTAGTGCCTGGCCGTCGACACGACTCTTTCCTTAAGAGGGAGAGTATGTTAAGTGAGAAACAGGTTGTCACGTGTTTAGAAGTCGCGATGCTTGTCGACTTCCTTTTATGTTGGTATCGGCTATTTGTCTTTGTATTCCCAATCCCAATATGATTAGTCGTTGACTTGACTTTTGAGGGTTCCGACTTCAATGTTGTCGAAATTTGTAACTTGTCTCGAATCATATCCAACACTTGCCCCCGAGACATAAGTCATTAGTCTTTAAATAAAATGAAAGGGGTTATGTCGAGTACGTTTTAATGTTGAGAAGGAAAATTCCGACTATATAAAGTCGAGGAGTCAGTTATAACTGATCTCCTTTGTAGAGGTGACTTTTGGAAGTCGAGGGAGTCAGTTATGACTGACGTCCTGAGCGTTGACGACTATATGAAGTCGAGGAGTCAGTTACGACTGATCTCCTTTGTAGAGGCGACTTTTGGAAGTCGAGGGTGTCAGTTATGAATGATCTCCTGAGCGTCACCGAATATATGAAGTCGTGGAGTCAGTTACGACTGATCACCTTTGTAGAGGTAACTTTTGGAAGTCGAGGGAGTCAGTTCTGACTGATCTCCTGAGTGTCGCCGAATATATAAAGTAGATGAGTCAGTTACCACTTATCTCCTTTGTAGAGGCGACTTTTGGAAGTCGAGGGAGTCAGTTATGACTAATCTCTTGGGTGTCGCCGACTGTAGGAAGTCGAGGAGTATGTTACGACTGATATCCTTTGTAGAGGCTACTTTTAGAAGTCGAGGGAGTCAGTTATGATTGATCTCCTGAGCGTCGCCGATTATATGAAGTCGAGAAGTCAGTGAAGACTGATCTCCTTTCTAGAGGCGACTTTTAAAAGTCGAGGGAGTCAATTATGACTGATCTTCTGAGCGTCGCCAACTATATGAAGTCGAGGAGTCAGTTACGACTGATCTCCTTTGTAGAGGTGAATTTTGGAAGTAGAGGGAGTAATTTATGACTGATCTCGTGAGCATCGCCGACTGCATGAAGTCGAGGAGTCAGTTTCGACTGATCGCCTTTGTACAGGCGACTTTTGGAAGTCGAGGGAGTCAGTTATGATTGATCTCCTGAGCGTCTCCGACTATATGAAGTCGAGCAATCAGTTACGACTGATCTCTTTTGTAGAGGCGACTTTTGGAAGTAGAGGTAGTTATTTTTGATTGATCTCCTGAGCGTCGCCAACTATATGAAGTCGAGGAGTCAGTTACGACTGATCTCCTTTGTTGAGGCGACTTTTGGAAGTCGAGGGAGTCAGTTATGACTTATCTCCTGAGCTTCGCCGACTATATGAAGTCGAGGAATCAATTACGACTGATCTCCTTTGTAGAGGCGACTTTTGGAACTCGAGGGAGTCAGTTATGACTGAACTCCTTAGCGTCGCCGACTGTATGAAGTCGAGGAGTCAGTTACGACTGATCTCCTTTGTAGAGGCGACTTTTGGAAGTAGAGGGAGTTAGTTATGACTGATCTCTTGAGAATCGCCGACTGCATGAAGTCGAGGAGTCAGTTACGAATGATCTCCTTTGTAGAGGCGACTTTTGGAAGTCGGGGAAGTCAGTTATGACTGATCTCTTGAGCGTCACCGACTATATGAAGTCATGGAGTCAGTTACGAATGATCTCCTTTTTAGAGGCGACTTTGGAAGTCGAGGGAGTCATTTTTTATTGATCTCCTGAGCGTCACCGAATGTATGAAGTCGAGGAGTCAGTTACGACTGATCTCCTTTGTGAGGCGTCTTTTGGAAGTCGAGGGAGTCAGTTATGACTGATCTCCTAAGCGTCACCGACTATGTGAAGTCGATGAGTCATTTACGACTGAACTCCTTTGTAGAGGCGACTTTTGGAAGTCGAGGGAGTCACTTATGACTGATCTCCTGAGCGTCGCCGACTGTATGAAGTCGAGCAGTTAGTTACGATTGATCTCCTTTGTAGATGCGACTTTTGGAAGTCGAGGGTGTCAGTTATGAATAATCTCCTGATCGTCGCCGACTATATGAAGTCGAGGAGTCAGTTACGACTGATCTCCTTTGTAGAGGCGACTTTTGGAAGTCAAGGAAGTTAGTTATGATTGACCTCCTGAGTTCCGCCGACTGTATGAAGTCGAGGAGTCAGTTACGACAGATCTCCTTTGTAGAGGCGACTTTTGGAAGTCGAGGGAGTCAGTTATGACTGATCTCCTGAGCGTCGGTGACTATATGAAGTCGAGGAGTCAGTTATGACTAATCTCCTTTGTAGAGGTGACTTTCGGAAGTAGAGTTAGTTATTTTTGATTGATCTCCTGAGTGTCGCTGACTATATAAAGTCAAGGAGTCAGTTACGACTGATCTCTTTTTTATAGGCGACTTTTGGAAGTAGAGGGAGTCAATTATGGCTGATCTCGTGAGTGTCGCCGACTGCAGGAAGTCGAAGAGTCAGTTACGGCTGATCTCATATGTAGAGGCGACTTTTGGAAGTCGAGGGAATCAGTTATGACTGATCTCCTGAGCGTAGCCGACTATATGATGTCGAGGAGTCAGTTACGACTATCTCCTTTGTAGAGGCTACTTTTGGAAGTAGAGGGAGTCATTTTTGATTGATTTCCTGAGCATCGCCGAATGTATGAAGTTGAGGAGTCAGTTATGACTGATCTCCTTTGTTGAGGCTACTTTTGGAAGTCGAGGGAGTCATTTATGACTGATCTCCTGAGCGTCGCCGACTATATGAAGTCGAGGAATCAGTTACGACTGATCTCCTTTGTAAGGGGAATTTTGGAAGTCGAGGGAGTCAGTTATGACTGATCTCCTTAGCGTCGCCGATTGTACGAAGTCGAGGAGTCAGTTACGACTGATCTCCTTTGTAGAGGCGACTTTGGAAGTAGAGGGAGTCATTTTTGATTGATCTCCTGAGCGTCGCCGAATGTGTGAAGTCGAGGAATCAGTCACGACTGATCTCCTTTGTTGAGGCGACTTTTGGAAGTCGAGGGATTCAGTTATGACTGATCTTCTAAGCGTCTGCGACTATATGAAGTCGATGAGTCATTTACGACTGGTCTCCTTTGTAGAGGCGAATTTTGGAAGTCGAGGGAGTCACTTATGACTGATCTCCTGGGCGTCACCGACTGTATGAAGTCGAAGAGTCAGTTACGATTGATTTCCTTTGTAGATGCGACTTTTGGAAGTCGAAGGTGTTATTTATGAATAATCTCCTGAGCGTCGCCGAATATATGAAGTCGAGGAGTCAGTTACGATTGATCTCCGTTGTAGAGGCGACTTTTGGAAGTCAAGGGAGTTAGTTATGACTGATCTCCTGAGCGTCGCCAACTGTATGAAGTCGAGTAGTCAGTTACGACAGATCTCTATTGTAGAGGCGAATTTTGGAAGTCGAGGGAGTCAGTTATAACTGATCACCTGAGCGTGGATGACTATAAGAAGTCGAGGAGTCAGTTACGACTGATCTCCTTTGTAGAGGCGACTTTTGGAAGTAGAGGGAGTTAGTTATGACTGATCTCTTGAGAATCGCCGACTGCATGAAGTCGAGGAGTCAGTTACGAATGATCTCCTTTGTAGAGGCGACTTTTGGAAGTCGGGGAAGTCAGTTATGACTGATCTCCTGAGCGTCACCGACTATATGAAGTCATGGAGTCAGTTACGAATGATCTCCTTTTTAGAGGCGACTTTGGAAGTCGAGGGAGTCATTTTTTATTGATCTCCTGAGCGTCGCCGAATGTATGAAGTCGAGGAGTCAGTTACGACTGATCTCCTTTGTGAGGCGTCTTTTGGAAGTCGAGGGAGTCAGTTATGACTGATCTCCTAAGCGTCACCGACTATGTGAAGTCGATGAGTCATTTACGACTGAACTCCTTTGTAGAGGCGACTTTTGGAAGTCGAGGGAGTCACTTATGACTAATCTCCTGAGTGTCGCCGACTGTATGAAGTCGAGCAGTTAGTTACGATTGATCTCCTTTGTAGATGCGACTTTTGGAAGTCGAGGGTGTCAGTTATGAATAATCTCCTGATCGTTGCCGACTATATGAAGTCGAGGAGTCAGTTACGACTGATCTCCTTTGTAGAGGCGACTTTTGGAAGTCAAGGAAGTTAGTTATGACTGACCTCCTGAGTTCCGCCGACTGTATGAAGTCGAGGAGTCAGTTACGACAGATCTCCTTTGTAGAGGCGAATTTTGGAAGTCGAGGGAGTCAGTTATGACTGATCTCCTGAGCGTCGGTGACTATATGAAGTCGAGGAGTCAGTTATGACTAATCTCCTTTGTAGAGGTGACTTTCGGAAGTAGAGTTAGTTATTTTTGATTGATCTCCTGAGTGTCGCTGACTATATAAAGTCAAGGAGTCAGTTACGACTGATCTCTTTTGTATAGGCGACTTTTGGAAGTAGAGGGAGTCAATTATGGCTGATCTCGTGAGTGTCGCCGACTGCAGGAAGTCGAAGAGTCAGTTACGGCTGATCTCATATGTAGAGGCGACTTTTGGAAGTCGAGGGAATCAGTTATGACTGATCTCCTGAGCGTAGCCGACTATATGATGTCGAGGAGTCAGTTACGACTATCTCCTTTGTAGAGGCTACTTTTGGAAGTAGAGGGAGTCATTTTTGATTGATTTCCTGAGCATCGCCGAATGTATGAAGTTGAGGAGTCAGTTATGACTGATCTCCTTTGTTGAGGCTACTTTTGGAAGTCGAGGGAGTCATTTATGACTGATCTCCTGAGCGTCGCCGACTATATGAAGTCGAGGAATCAGTTACGACTGATCTCCTTTGTAAGGGGAATTTTGGAAGTCGAGGGAGTCAGTTATGACTGATCTCCTTAGCGTCGCCGATTGTACGAAGTCGAGGAGTCAGTTACGACTGATCTCCTTTGTAGAGGCGACTTTGGAAGTAGAGGGAGTCATTTTTTATTGATCTCCTGAGCGTCGCCGAATGTGTGAAGTCGAGGAATCAGTCACGACTGATCTCCTTTGTTGAGGTGACTTTTGGAAGTCGAGGGATTCAGTTATGACTGATCTTCTAAGCGTCTGCGACTATATGAAGTCGATGAGTCATTTACGACTGGTCTCCTTTGTAGAGGCGAATTTTGGAAGTCGAGGGAGTCACTTATGACTGATCTCCTGGGCGTCACCGACTGTATGAAGTCGAAGAGTCAGTTACGATTGATTTCCTTTGTAGATGCGACTTTTGGAAGTCGAAGGTGTTATTTATGAATAATCTCCTGAGCGTCGCCGAATATATGAAGTCGAGGAGTCAGTTACGATTGATCTCCTTTGTAGAGGCGACTTTTGGAAGTCAAGGGAGTTAGTTATGACTGATCTCCTGAGCGTCGCCAACTGTATGAAGTCGAGTAGTCAGTTACGACAGATCTCTATTGTAGAGGCGAATTTTGGAAGTCGAGGGAGTCAGTTATAACTGATCACCTGAGCGTGGATGACTATAAGAAGTCGAGGAGTCAGTTACGACTGATCTCCTTTGTAGAGGCGACTTTTGGAAGTAGAGGGAGATAATTATGACTGATCTCGTGAGTGTCACCGACTGCATGAAGTCGAAGAGTCAGTTACGGCTGATCTCCTTTGTAGAGGCGATTTTTGGAAGTCGATGGAATCTGTTTTGACTGATCTCCTGAGCGCCGTCGAGTATATGAAGTCGAGAAGTCAGTTTCGACTATCTCCTTTGTAGAGGCGACTTTTGGAAGTAGAGGGAGTCATTTTTGATTGATTTCCTCAGCGTCGCCGAATGTATGAAGTCGAGGAGTCAGTTACCACTGATCTCCAGTGTTGAGGCTACTTTTGGAAGTCGAGGGAGTCAGATATGACTGATCTCCTGAATGTTGCCGACTAATTGGAGTCGAGGAGTCAATTACGACTGATCTCCTGTGTAGAGGCGACTTTTGGAAGTAGAAGGAGTCAATTTTGATTGATCTCCTTAGCGTCGTCGAATGTATGAAGTCGATGAGTCAGTTACGACTGATCACCTTTGTAGAGGTGACTTTTGGAATTAGAGGGAGTCAGTTATGACTGATCTCGTGAGCGCTGCTGACTGCATGAAGTCGAGGAGTCAGTTTCGACTGATCTCCTTTGTAGAGGCGACTTTTGGAAGTCGAGGAAGTCAGTTATGATATATTTCCTGAGCGTCGTCGACTATATGAAGTCGAGGAATCAGTTACGACTGATCTCCTTTGTAGAGGCGACTTTTGGAAGGATAGGTAGTTATTTTTTATTGATCTCCTAAGCGTCGCCGACTATATGAAGCGATGATTCAGTTACGACTGATCTCCATTGTTGAGGCGACTTTTGGAAGTCGAGAGAGTCAGTTATGACTGATCTCCTAAGCGTCGCCGAATATATGAAGTCGAGGAATCAGTTACGACTGATCTCCTCTGTAGAGGCGACTTTTGGAAGTCAAGGGAGTAAGTTATGACTGATCTCCTTAGCGTCGCCGACTGTATGAAGTCGAGGAGTCAGTTACGACTGATCTCCTTTGTAAAGGTGACTTTTGGAAGTAGAGGGAGTCAGTTATGACTGATCTCTTGAACATCACTGACTCCATGAAGTCGTGGAGTCAGTTACGACTGATCTCCGCGACTTTTGGAAGTCGAGGGAGTCAGTTACGACTGATCTCCTTTGTAGAGGCAACTTTGGAAGTAGAGGGAGTCATTTTTGATTGATCTCCTGAGTGTCGCCGAATGTATGAAGTCGAGGAGTCAGTTACGACTGATCTCTTTTGTTGAGGCGACTTTTGGAAGTCGAGGGAGTCAGTTATGACTGAACTCCTAAGCGTCACCAACTATATGAAGTCGATGAGTCATTTCAGACTGGTCGAGGGAGTCACTAATTACTGATCTCCTGAGTGTCGCCGACTTTATGAAGTCGAGGAGTCAGTTACGATTGATCTCCTTTGTAGAGGTGACTTTTGGAAGTCGAGGGTGTTAGTTATGAATAATGTCCTGAACGTCGCCAACTATATGAAGTCGAGGAGTCAGTTACGACTGATCTCCTTTGTAGAGGCGACTTCTGGAAGTCAAGGGAGTCAGTAATGACTGATCACCTGAGCTTCGCCGATTGTATGAAGTCGAGGAGTCAGTTACGACAGATCTCCTTTGTAGAAGCGACTTTTGGAAGTCGAGGGAGTTAGTTATGACTGATCTCCTGAGCGTCGGTGACTATGAAGTCGAGGAGTCAGTTTCGACTGATCTCCTTTGTAGAGGCGACTTTCGGAAGTAGAGGAAGTCAATTATGACTGATCTCTTGAGTGTCGCCGATTGCATGAAGTCGAAGAGTCAGTTACGGCTGATCTTCTTTGTAGATGCGACTTTTGGAAGTCGAGGGAATCAGTTATGACTGATCTCCTGAGCGTCGCCAACTATATGAAGTCGAGGAGTCAGTTACAACTGATCTCCTTTGTAGAGGCGACTTTTGAAGTAGAGGGAATCATTTTTTATATATCTCCTGAACGTCGCCGAATGTGTGAAGTCGAGGAGTCAGTTACGACTGATCTCCTTTGTTGAGGCGACTTTTGGAAGTCGAGGGAGTCAGTTATGACTGATCTCCTAAGCATCGCCGACTATATGAAGTCGATGAGTCATTTATGACTGATCTCCTTTTTAGAGGCGACTTTTGGAAGTCGAGGGAGTCACTTATGATTGATCTCCTGGGCGTCACCGACTGTATGAAATCGAGGAGTCAGCTACGATTGATCTCCTTTGTAGAGGCGACTTTTGGAAGTCGATGGTGTCATTTATTAAAAATCTCCAGAGCGTCACCGACTGCATGAAGTCGAAGAATCAGTTACGGCAGATCTCCTTTGTAGAGGCGACTTTTGGAAGTCGGGGAAATCAGCTATGACTGATCTCCTGAGTGCCGCCAACTATATGAAGTCGAGAAGTCAGTTTCGACTATCTCCTTTGTAGAGGCGACTTTTGTAAGTAGAGGGAGTCATTTTTTATTGATTTCCTGAGTGTCGCCGAATGTATGAAGTCGAGAGTCAGTTACGACTGATCTCCTTTGTTGAGGCTACTTTTGGAAGTCGTGAGAGTCAGATATGACTGATCTCCTGAATATTGCCGACTAATTGGAGTCGAGGAGTCAGTTACGACTGATCTCCTATGTAGAGGCGACTTTTGGAAGTGGAAGGAGTCATTTTTTATTGATCTCCTTAGCGTCGTCGAATTTATGAAGTCGATGATTCAGTTACGACTGATCTCTTTTGTAGAGGTGACTTTTGGAAGTAGAGGGAGTCAGTTATGACTGATCTCGTGAGCGTCGCCGACTGCATGAAGTCGAGGAGTCAGTTTCGACTGATCTCCTTTGTAGAGGCGATTTTGGAAGTCGAGGAAGTCAGTTATGATTGATCTCCTGAGCGTCGTCGACTATATGAAGTCGAGGAATCAGTTACGACTGATCTCCTTTGTATAGGCGACTTTTGGAAGTATAGGTAGTTATTTTTTATTGATCTCCTGAGCGTCGCCGACTATATAATGTCGAGGAGTCAGTTACGACTGATCTCCTTTGTTGAGGCGACTTTAGGAAGTCGAGAGAGTCAGTTATGACTGGTCTCCTGAGCGTCGCCGACTATATGAAGTCGAGGAATCAGTTATGACTGATCTCCTTTGAGAGGTGACCTTTGGAAGTCGATGGAGTAAGTTATGACTGATCTCCTTAGCGTCGCCGACTGTATGAAGTCAAGGAGTCAGTTACGATTGATCTCCTTTGTAGAGGTGACTTTTGGAAGTTGAGGGTGTTAGTTATGAATAATCTCCTGATCGTCGCCGACTATATGAAGTCGAGGAGTCAGTTACGACTGATCTCCTTTGTAGAGGCGATTTCTGGAAGTCAAGGGAGTCAGTTATGACTGATTTCTTGAACATCGCCGACTGCATGGAGTCGAGGAATCAGTTACGACTGATCTCCACGACTTTTGGAAGTCGAGGGAGTCAGTTACGACTGATCTCCTTTGTAGAGGCGACTTTGGAAGTCGAGGGAGTCAGTTACGACTGATCTCCTTTGTAGAGGCGACTTTGGAAGTAGAGGGAGTCATTTTTGAAGATCTGCTGAGCGTCGCCGAATCTATGAAGTCGAGGAATCAGTTACGAGTGATCTCCCTTGTTGAGGCGACTTTTGGAAGTCGAGGGAGTCAGTTATGACTGATCTCCTAAGCGTCACCGACTATAGGAAGTCGACGAGATATTTACGACTGGTCTCCTTTGTAGAGGCGACTTCTGGAAGTCAAGGGAGTCAGTAATGACTGATCTCCTGAGCTTCGCCGACTGTATGACGTCGAGGAGTCAGTTACGACAGATTTCCTTTGTAGTGGCGACTTTTGGAAGTCGAGGGAGTCAGTTATGACTGATCTCCTGAGCGTTGGTGACTATGAAGTCGAGGAGTCAGTTACGACTGATCTCCTTTGTAGAGGCGACTTTTGGAAGTAGAGGGAGTCAATTATGACTGATCTCGTGAGTGTCGCCGACTGCATGAAGTCGAAGAGTCAGTTACGGCTGATCTTCTTTGTAGAGGCGACTTTTGGAAGTCGAGGGAATCAGTTATGACTTATCTCCTGAGCGTCGCTGACTATATGAAGTCGAGGATTCAGTTACGACTATCTTCTTTGTAGAGGCGACTTTTATAAGTAGAGGGAGTCATTTTTGATTGATTTCCTGAGCGTCGCCGAATGTATGAAGTCGAGGAGTCAGTTACGACTGATCTCTTTTGTTCAGGCGACTTTTGGAAGTCGAGGGAGTCAGTTATGATAGATCTCCTAAGCATCGCCGACTATATGAAGTCGATGAGTCATTTACGACTGATCTCCTTTGTAGAGGCGACTTTTGGAAGATGAGGGAGTCACTTATGATTGATCTCCTGGGCGTCACCGATTGTATGAAGTTGAGGAGTAAGTTACGATTGATCTCCTTTTTAGAGGCGACTTTTAGAAGTCTAAGGTGTTATTTATGAATAATCTCTAGAGCGTCGCCGACTGCATGAAGTCGAAGAGTCAGTTACGGCTGATCTCCTTCGTAGAGGCGACTTTTGGAAGTCGAGGGAATCAGTTATGACTAATCTCCTGAGCGTCGTCGAATATATGAAGT
Source organism: Clarkia xantiana subsp. parviflora (assembly GCA_036873135.1). NCBI lineage: Eukaryota > Viridiplantae > Streptophyta > Magnoliopsida > Myrtales > Onagraceae > Clarkia > Clarkia xantiana. The sequence continues at coordinate 508,095 of JAPTYO010000021.1, read as the reverse complement.
CGATGAGTCAGTTACGACTATCTCCTTTGTAGAGGAGACATTTGGAAGTAGAGGGAGTCATTTTTGATTGATTTCCTGAGCGTCGCCAAATGTATGAAGTCGAGGAGTCAGTTACGACTGGTCTCCTTTGTTGAGGCTACTTTTGGAAGTCAAGGGAGTCAGATTTGACTGATCTCCTGAAAGTTGCCAACTAATTGGAGTCGAGGAGTCAGTTACGACTGATCTCCTATGTAGAGGCGACTTTTGGAAGTAGAGGGAGTCATTTTGGATTGATCTACTGAGCGTCGCCGAATGTATGAAGTCGATGAGTCAGTTACGACTGATCTCCTTTGTAGAGGTGACTTTTGGAAGTAGAGGGAGTCAGTTATGACTGATCTCGTGAGCGTCGCCGACTGCATGAAGTCGAGGAGTCAGTTTCGACGGATCACATTTGTAGAAGCGACTTTTGGAAGTCGAGGGAGTCAGTTATGATTGATCTCCGGAGCGTCGCCTTCTGAAGTCGAGGAATCAGTTACGACTGATATCCTTTTTAGAGGCGACTTATGGAAGTATAGGTAGTTATTTTTGATTGATCTCCTGAGTGTCGCCGACTATATGAAGTCGAGGAGTCAGTTACGACTAGGGGTGGCAATTCGTGCTATCGTGCGTGTCAATAATCGTGTCGTGCAAAACTTACTGAACACGAACACACACAGTAAGCTTATCGTGCCACGTTTTACAAACACGAACACGGAACGGATAATTTCGTGCGTGTTCGTGTCTGTTGGATCACGGTGGAACTTCGGTACGGACTTTGACGGCAATCCTAGCTCCTTTGCTCCACGCAATCCTGCAAGAGGGGATAGACCGGGCGGTGACCCAGAATCCCTCTCTGATGCTTAAATGAGTATCTCGTATGACTGGCAAGCAGTAATCTTAAAGTGTATTGAATTCAACGTCAGTCTTCTGAGGTGATCTCCTGCCCTTTTATAGGCAAAGAGATGCCTCATGTACCTGGTGAACCGTTAGGGGTGGTTAGCCTGTGTACCTTCAATATCTCGGGATACTCATGTGTGGTCGAGCAGTTGAATTAGTTGCTTTGTCATACTCATGTGTGGTGAGTTTGACATTGAACTCCATAGGGGTTTCAGCAGGCCTTGCAGCCCCTAGGCCAGCATCTTCAATAAGCTCAATTGCATACTTCCTTTGGTTGATTACAAGACCTCTATCTGATCTTGCGACTTCTAGTCCCAAAAAGTACCTCAAGTCTCCTAAGTCCTTCAATTTGAAGTGTGTTTGGAGCGTGTTCTTCAATTGATTGATCATCTTGGTGTTGGAGCCAGTGATTAGAAGATCATCAGAATAGGTGAGAAGAAAAACTTTGTCATCACCTTGTATCTTGGTGAACAAGGAATGATCTGAGGCACATTGTTTGTAACCATTCTTCAATAAGGTTTGGGTGAGCTTGATGTTCCATTGTCTTGAAGCTTGTTTGAGACCATACAAGGACTTGTTGAGCTTGCACACATGTTTGGGATATCCCTCAAGAGACTTGGAATGATTGAAACCTTGGGGAATGTCCATATACACTTCTTCATTTAGATCACCCTGAAGAAATGCATTGTTTACATCCATGTGGTACAATCCCCATGATTTGGCAGCTGCCAAAGCTAATATGATTCTCACTGTGTCCATTTTGACCACAGGGGAGAATGTCTCATTGAAATCAGTCCCTTCAATTTGAGTGAATCCCTTGGCAACCAATCTTGCTTTGTATCTTTCATTGGAACCATCAGAATTGTATTTGACCTTAAATACCCATTTGCAACCAATTGAAGATTTGCCCTGTGGGAGTTCCATTACCTCCCAAGTGTTGTTGTTCTGAAGGGCTTGCATTTCTTCCTTCATAGCTAAGATCCATTTTGGGTCTTTGATTGCTTGTTTATAGGTGGTTGGTTCTTTGATCTTGTCAAAAGCAGCCAAGAAGCATTTGTATTGTGGACCCAAGTTGTCATAGGATACATACTTTTCCATACCAAAAATGGCATTTGTACTTGATCTTTGTTTGAGTTCAGCAAGCCTTGCACTCCTCCTAGGAGGTGGTGGGTGTAGTTGTGCAATTCTTAGGCTCCTTCTTAGATTGGAAGGTTGGGGTGCTCCTTCTTCAATTGGTTGTTGAGGTGGTTGGTCCTCAATCTGAGGTGCTTGATCATCCATTTGAGGTGTAGCAACCTCAATGGGAGGAGTGTTGTTTGATGCATCCATGTCAAAATAAAATGGATCCTCAGGTGGGAAATCCTCAAATGGTTGCTTGACTCCCAAGCAAGATGGAATAAGAGCCTTTAGAGCATCCTTTGACATGCTAAAGGGAAAGATATCTTCATGGAAATGAACATCCCTTGAAACATGAAACACTGAGTTTGAAATGTTCATCACAAGGTATCCTTTTTGGGATGTTGAGTATCCCATTAGGATGCATGGTTCAGCCCTTGGACTAAACTTGTCATGGTTGTTCAATTTGGTTGAAAAACATAGACAACCTATAGTTCTCAAGTGATTAAGGGAAGGAGCTTTGCCATATAACACTTCTATTGGTGACTTGAACTTCAAGATAGAAGTGGGTAGCCTATTGAGCAAGTAACAAGCATTGAGTATGCAATACCCCCAATGCCTCAAAGGCATGGATGCTTGAAATCTTATAGCTCTAGCAATGTTGAGGATATCCCTATGTTTGCGTTCCACCCTTCCATTTTGTTGTGGTGTATGCACACAACTAGTTTGATGGAGGATGCCAAATTGAAGAAGCAAACCTTTGCACACTGAATTGATGAACTCAGTCCCATTATCACTCCTCAAAGTCTTGACCATTGTTCCAAATTGATTCTTCACCATGATTAAGAAATTCTTGATGTGCAAGAAAGTGTCACTTTTGTGCCTCATCAAGTAAACCCAAGTTGCTCTTGAGTGGTCATCAACAATGGTCAAGAAGTATTGATTGTTCTTGAAGGTTGGCACTTTGTAAGGACCCCATAAATCCATGTGAATCAAATCAAAGGGCTTTGAAGCAATAGAATCACTGATTGGAAATGAAAATCTAGATTGTTTTGCAAGAGGACAAATAGTGCGTTGTTTGATACAACCATATGTCTTATTCAAGCCTAAAACATCCAAATGGTTCAAATATTGTTCTGAGACATGGCCCAAACGCCTATGCCATCTCAATACTTAATCCTTATTCTCCAAGCAAGCAGCTGCCAACTTCCTTGGGCTTGAAGGCACCACATCCTTCAAAGTGTATAGTCCTCTATTCCATTCCCCAATCACCATGGACTTGCCACTCTGGCCCTGAAGTAACACATGATCACAAGTAAAGATCACTTTGCAATTTAACTGGCTAGGTAACCTAGATACATAGATCAGATTGAACTTGAAGTCAGGGACCAAGAGTATGTTGGTCAATGTGAATCCACTTGAGAAAGAGCAAGAACCAACATGAGTCACTTTGCATTTGTGACCATTTGGCAAGTGCACATATTGGTGATCAGAATCACTTTTCTTCAAATCATGTAGCCACTCAATTTGATGAGTGATGTGATTAGTAGTGATGGATATACGCCCAATTTGAACCCGTTGACTTCCAAACCGTTGTATTTTTATCGTCCCATTTATGATTTCCAATCGAAACTTCAACCCGGACACTTCGCGAGAACATTAACGGCTCGGACGGGGCCGAAGCGCCCGTCCGACGGAGGCGAACTCACCTAGGTGAGGTTGGGTGGCCACACCCGACCTCCCCTAGGGGAGATCGGGTCAGCCGACCCGATCTCCCCTAGGGGAGATCGGGTTGGCCAACCCGATCTCTCCTAGGAGAGATCGGGTCAGCCAACCCGATCTCTCCTAGGAGAGATCGGGTTGGCCAACCCGATCTCTCCTAGGAGAGATCGGGTCGGCCAACCCGATCCCTCCTAGGAGGGATGGGGTTGGCCAACCCCACCCTCCCTAGGAGGGGTTGGGTGCCCTCACCCAACCCCTACCCTCGGGGGTCGGATTCCTCCCCCCCCCAAGGGTCCCGACACCACTCTCAGACGCCCATGCTCGGTCCACTTCGCCTACCTCCTCCGAATCCTAAGGTCTTAATTATATACTTAAAGGTTAATTAATTGTGTTTAGAGGTTAACGATGTCATTAAGCCACCTTAATGACATCGTTGCCTATAAATACCCCACATTCACAACTCATTTGGACATCTTGGCTATTTGGATAATTTAGCTCTGACATCTCTCTAGCTTTATCTCTCTAGAAGTATAGTTCTGACTTAGGCATCGGAGAGGGTTCACCAGGCACCACCCCCCCCTCCTCCGTGTCTGGTATTGCCCCTTTTGCAGGGCAAAGGGAGAGAAGAAGAGAAGGAACCAAGGGAAGAAGGAACGGAAGAAGGACATAGGAAAAGACAAGGCGACTTGAGAAGACCGGATCACACACACCCCCCCTACAAGGAGTGGGATTAAAGCCGACACCCCGTTGACTGAGATCCCATAACTTAACACTTGGCGCCGTCTGTAGGCTTCGGACAGAAAGCCTGGCTATTACACGAGCTATGACGAACAGTAGGGTGTCCAGGCCCCAACACCCACCCGGGGGCAATGGGCGGAGAAGAGAACCCATACCTCCAGGGAGGCGGCCTGACCCTGGGAAGCAGCCAATGCATCCAGAGCCCCAAGAAATACCACAACCTCCTCAGCAACAGAACAACCAGGAGGGAGGACCTTCACGCCCAGCTGGGGCTGAGTCCTCCACAGCCTCCACCCCCCGGGCAAGAAGGCCACAGAGAGCAAGAGGACAACAGGGAGTGCCTTCCCACAACACGGCACCCCCTGAGGGATACTATTATGAAGAGCAACCCCAAGGGTACCCGTATGGGATGCCAGCACAGAGAGGTGGCAACCGCGCCCACACAGCATATGCAAGGCAGGCATACACCCTAGGGACTTATACTGAAGCTCATGAGGAGGAGCAGATCCCGGCAGAAGAGCACTACCCGCACCCTCAAGCAGGGCAGCAAGAGGAGCAAAGAAGATATTACCAGGAGCCACCCCCTGAGGGAAGGCAACAATTCGTGCCTCCTAGGCAACAGCAGAACAACAGGGCTTACACCCCGTTTGGGGAGGAGAGACAAGCAAGACCTCCAAGAAGACAGGACTTCTATGAAGCACCCCAGCAGGCGTATCAAGAGTACACCTACAGTCCATACCAGCAGGGACAAGGGAACCCAGTAAGCCCAGTCTACAACTACAATGGATATCAGAGGGATTATACTCCGGCACAGGTAGTGATCACCCCGGAGGAGATAGAAGCCATGATAACCCGGAAATTGAATGAGTCAAAGAAACCCAGCTTGCATTATCTAAGTGACAAGACGAACCACCCTTTCACAAAGGAACTGGAGATGAACAGGGTGCCAGACTCCCTGCACACTGTGCAAATTGCAAAGTACAACGGGAAGGGAGACCCCCTAGAGCATATCCAACAGCATGAGGCCTCTCTATTCGGGAGGACAACTGATGAAAGATACAAGGCACTCCTTTTCCCAAACACCCTATCAGGGGTGGCCTCACATTGGTTCTTCAGCCTGCCCTCTGAGAGCATCCACTCATGGGAGCAGCTAAAAGCTAAGTTTCTGCAGAGATACCTAGGGGAGAGGAAACTCCTCAAGGGAACAGGCTCCATTGATGACGTAAAACAAGAATACGATGAAACCCTGGCCAGCTACTACACTAGATTCAACCAGAATATTGCAGACATCCAGGGAGACATTACTGAAGGGGAGATAATCCGAGCCTTTATCAGAAACTTAGGTCGCTTTGGGTCAACATTGGCTGAAAAGATGGCCAAAAAGCCAGCAAGCACCTTGGAGGAGCTTGCAGGGAGAGTTAAAACGCATATTGACCTTGAGAGGCACAGGGCAAGCAAGAAGGCCAAAATCCAGGCAGCCAAGGAGGATAATCAAAGGCCAAACAAAGGCAAGCCACCCCAGGCACCACATCAAGCAAGGCAACAAGAATGGCGTCCGCCGCAGCAGGCAAGACAACAAGAGTGGCGTCCGCCACAGCAAAGAAACCAAATGGGTGAACCCTTAAAGGCTAGAGAAATCAATGTCATTAAGTTCATCCCACTGAACGCCACTCCAGCCACCGTACTTAGAGAGATGCGGAACCAAAAGCTATGGTCACCCCCTGCAAGGAGGAGAGCCCCAATGGTAGGAAATCACAAGGATAGATGGTGTGATAACCACGAGGCTTATGGTCACGACACAAATGAATGCTTTAGCTTAAAACTAAGCATAAACAACATCGTCCAGAGGGGAGAATTGAAGCAGTTCGTAGACCATGGGGGCAATAGTATGCAGCTGGGGCCACCACAGAAAGACAAAGGCAAGGAAAAGGTAGACTATAACCCTCCACCTAACAAAAGAGGAGTCATCAATATGATACATGGAGGAGCAGCATCAGGTGGCCCAACTGCTAATGCAAGGGAAGTCTATGCATCCAAGCTAAGCTCAGTGCCAAGGTGGAGAAAGAGACCAAGAGAAGGAGAAGAAGTGAAGATAGAGTTCTCGGAGAAGGACAAGAGCCACATCGTTTTTCCACATGACGATGCTCTAGTTATTACTTTAGATATTGATAATTTTGATGTAAAGAGAATTTTGGTGGATGGGGGCAGCTCAGCTGACCTCCTAAGCCTGAGAGTGTTGGAAGAGATAGGGAAAACCAAAGCAGACATCAATCCGGTCAACTTCCCCCTAGTTGGCTTCTCAGGGGCAACAAGCTACCCCCTGGGGATGATAACATTGCCAGTGACCATGGGCCAAGGATGGACCCAGCTGAAGGTAAATGTCAATTTCTTGGTGGTTGAAAGCCTGGGAGCCTACAATGGAATCCTAGGAAGGACAACCATAAATCCATATGAGATAGTGCCATCCACTGTTCACCAGAAGCTGAAGTACATCACGGAGAACGGAGTGGGAGAGGTCCTGGGTGATCAACGCACTGCAAGACATTGCTATGTCAATTCAATGAGACATGGATCACACAGGACAGATACAGTGGCTATGGTCATGGCAGGAGGCAACCAGGAAAGAAGAAAGAGGGGAGGAAAACAAAGGCAAAGAAGGAGGAGGAGTGGAATGACACTCCGCCTAAGCAGACAGTTTTTTCAAACAGTGCCTACAGGGAAACACTGGGGCAAGGCTGTGAAGGTGACATCCATACCTTGGCAGCCAGACACCATAATAGGGAGCAGGACAAGGGACTCCATCCTAAGAGGCTTCCGCCACATAGATGATATCAAGCAAATGCCGCAGGAGCCCATATCAAGCTATTTCCAGAGATTCTTCAATTATGGTGCCAACATGGACATCACAAGGGGAGAAGCAGTCAGAGCATTCATCAGACACATGCACCCAAGCTCATTCGAGGCCTATGGAGGGCTCTATGAGATGGTCATGACGAACACAATGAGAGAGCTCAAGGCAAAGCTGGACAGGGCATTTGAACAAGAGGCGGAACAGTTGGATGGAGTTCCAGAGAAAGGAAAAGGAGCAGACACATTGGGAGGAGGTGTCAATTTCACATTCACACCCCTCACACTCAGCATAGAAGAAATTTTCCACAAGCGCCTCAGGCAAGAGCTGCCAGCATGCAGGGAGGAAGGCAAGGCCTTCCTAGGTAGAGATGCACAGGGTTGGTGTGAGTACCATGGGACCTGGGGGCATCAAATCAACAACTGTATGGTGTTGAAGGTGGAAGTGGAAGAAATGATCTACAATGGAAGCTTCAAGGAGTATGTGGCAACAGACACAGTGACCACCCCATATCCTTAGTTTCATATCTAGCATTTCGCATATTTTAGCTTTATAAGCTTTTCAAAAAACGACTCTTGAGAAGGAGAACTCACGAAGTTACTCCAACTCTACAACTATCTTCAATTTCCTACAAAGGATGTCTTGGTGCACCAAGGCATCCCGAGTGTACAAAAACATGAATGCTCCTAAGAGAGTAGTAGCTATTCAAAAGCATGTACCAGTGAATGTGACGTTACAATCACCAAGTTATCCTTACACAGATATGACTTCAAGTCAACAACCTTCGACGCCCCCAAGAGCGTATCTTGAGAGTAGTCTTCGTACTACGAACTTCGACGCCCCCAAGAGCGTATCTTGAGAGTAGTGTTCATACTACGACCTTCGACGCCCCCAAGAGCGTATCTTGAGAGTAGTTATTATACTACGACCTTCGACGCACCAAGAGCGTATCTTGAGAGTGGTTTCCAAAAACTACGAACTTCGACGCCCCCAAGAGCGTATCTTGAGAGTAGTGTTCATACTACAACCTTCGACGCCCCCAAGAGCGTATCTTGAGAGTAGTTATTACACTACGACTTCGACGCACCAAGAGCGTATCTTGAGAGTGGTTTCCAAAAACTACGAATTCGACGCCCCCAGGAGCGTATCTTGAGGTAGATTTGCAACCTACCAGATTCGACGCCCCCAAGAGCGTATCTTGAGGTAGAAAAAACACTACCAGTTCGACGCCCCCAAGAGCGTATCTTGAGGTAGATTTCAAACTACCAGTTCGACGCCCACCAAGAGCGTATCTTTGGTCTAACCTGAGCCCTCCGGGAGCCTATCCTGCGAAACGTTAAGTGCCGTCCGAGAGCCTGTCTCGTGAACAGCTTGACATCCGTCAAGAAGGTATCGGTGGACTAACATGTGCCCTCCGGGAGCCTATCCTGTGAAACGTTAAGTGCCGTCCGAGAGCCTGTCTCGTGAACAGTTTGACACCCGTCAAGAAGGTATCGGTGGACTAACCTGTGCCCTCCGGGAGCCTATCCTGTGAAACGTTAAGTGCCGTCCGAGAGCCTGTCTCGTGAAAAGATTTCGACGCCCACCAAGAGCGTATCTTTGGTCTAACAGTACAACGTATACCGTGTAAGGGGTATCAGAAGAGATAATCACACCATGTTTGAAAGGATACCATGTTTTGAAGGACACCATGGTCAGAAGGGTACCATGCTCGGAAGGGTAACATGAGAAAGAAATTTCTAAGTAAAGTAATGTGAAGAACAAGTAATGTTTTTTCTTTATGAAATGGCAGGTAAGACACGAAGGAAAACACGAAAGAAGGATAAGTAAAGGAAACACACCAAGTAAAGAGTTCATACCCAAAGAGCCATACACAAGGCATAGGGAGCCATCATGAGAAGAGATATATACAAAAGCATGAGAAGCACTAATGTAAAGGCAAACAAACCACGTAGTCAACAACATAATGCGGCAAAGGAAAGTAACAACAAACACCATCACAATCTCAAAAGACACTCAACCCGTACAAGGGGAGAAGGAGTGTAGTTATATATACAAGGATAGTATGAGATAAACAAGTCAGTCAGAACCCTCGGGGGAGTCACCCTCACCCCCTGAAGCTGAACCGCCAGCGGAAATAGATGAGGAAGAGGAATCTGAGGTACCAATCTCCACAGGTGTAGCATCCACCTGGGCAGGGGCAGGCTCGTCTGCAACGGCAGCCTGACCCATCAGAACAGTCGCGTAGCCAGTGGCATATGGCCCAAAGTCACCAAGGTCACCAAAGGGGAACTGAGGATCAATCCGGTATATGTGATCAACCAGATACTCACCGAACTGGTTCATCTCCTGGGTGAGACGCGTGCTATAGTCGGCGGTGAAGGCAGAGGAGGCCTTGTATTCAGATACCGCAACAGCCCTCTCCTCCGCCCGACACTTAGTCTCCAACCTCCGCAGCTCCTCAGAATGGACAGATGCGGCAACCTCAGCTTCCCGGCGCAAACTGCCCACAGTGGTCTCAAGCAAGGACACCTGGTCCTGGAGCTCCTGCAGTCTCAAATCAGATATACGCGCCTTCTCGGCAGCAGTGGCGACCTCCGCCTTGAGAGAAACCTGGCTGTCTTCAAGGGTCTTCCTCTCGTCAGATAACTCGAGTACGAGCGAGGACATGTTCACCATGTCAGATATGCCCTAACAATTCAAACAAGGGATGAATAACCGAAAGATAGACATTATGAAAGAAATAAGAGGAAAGCAAAGAACAACTTACAGGTGCATAACGAGAAAGTACCCCTTGAACAAAGCGCCGAGTCTCCCCAGGAGACTTGGGTGGAGCAACACGATCCCCAGGGGGAACGGCACCGCGGAGTACGCGGACACCAACCTCAGGAGTCCGCAAAGAGGAAGTGCTATCGAGGTGGAACTCCTTCAGACCAGCGAAGGGAGTCCACTCAGACCCAATAACATCTTCATCAGTGAGCCGTGCGAAATCCTTCCGACTTAAAGTCGGAGGCCCACCTACACAAGCAAAACAAGTCAAAGGAGAATATAAACATACAAGGATCAGAACAAGGTAGAGATCATACCTGAGGACCGTGCCCTCGGCTGGGGGGCAGGGGAACCACCACCAACAGGTCGCTTCCCTTTGTCAGCCAGGGAAGGCACCTCTTCGACCACCATCTCCTTATCACGAGATAGGGTCGGAGGACGAGCAGTAGGCGAAGCAGGATCCACAGCCTTCTTCCTCTTAGCAGCCGAGGCCCCGGCCTCAGAATCAGATCGCCGCGGCTTGGACTTGGAAGGTCCAGAATCTCTGCCAACGGAGACGACCCTCTCAGTCACCAAGGGGGAGTGCACTAGCAAGATAAGAAAAACAAGATAAGGAAAACATAAGTTATATCATAAAGAAGCAAATAGGAGAAAGCATACCAGAGGCCCCAGCCTTCTTCCCAGGCAGGGGGGATTTCTTCAAAGCAGAACTAGAAGGAGCCTTCCTCTTGCTCAGGTCAACAGGGGCTCCCTGCATGTTATAGGTTTTTCCATGAAACCAACCTACAAAGGAAGAGCAGAAGGTAAATAAAGATGGAAAGACCAAGTGACATACCGAACCCCCGGAGTCAGGAGTCAGACTGATCCCGGCCTCGTAAAGATCCGTCTCAGTTATTAAAGACACGGGGCAGTAAGACCGGGTCCTGTTGCTCTCGTGAATGATCTTCATAGTCTTCAAATCATCCGAAGAGAACTCTCCAAAAGCAGGCCAACCATCGGACCGATCCTCATTCAGGACCGACCAAGTGACGTATCGGTCCGTAATGAAGAAGTAGTGCTTAGCCCAGTGACTGGCCGAATTGTCAATCTGGGTCACAAAACGGAGGGAGGTATCCCACTCAACCCCACTCAACCCGAAATCAGAGAATCGGGGATCTTTGAAGGTCGGATGGCGAGTTACGAAACTCGCAAACCCCACCCTCGTCCGGTACTGGAACCGATAGAAACATCGGAATAGAACGAGAGAGTACTTCCAGGAGTACCAATGGCACAATACCCGGAAGCCCACCCAGACGCGGAGGGCACTGGGGGCAAGGTTCACAGGAGAAATCCTGAAGAACCTGCTCAACTCTATAAGCTCGTCACAGTAAGGTAGCCTCAGCCCGAATCGGATCTGAGAGGGGTACACGGCGACCTTCCCTATAGGAGGCTCCGTCGCCGTCCCGCGAGTATTCCCCAAGGAGGGGAGAAAAGGATACAAAGGCTCATCTAGGGGACTGATATCTCCTAGGGTGACATGTTCGTTGTAATCGGACCTAGTGATATGGTTCTCTGACAGAATAGCAAGACCTAAGGCAAAGATAACAAGAAACCCCAAAGCACGAATCAAACTTCGACTAATACCCCAAGGAAGGTCACGATACTAAGCTAGCAATAGGAAAGGAAGCAACGCGACTGAAAAGGAAGAGAAAAAGGAACTCACTCATCCTTCGGAGAATACGGCGTCTCTGAAGAGTCTGCGTACGCGGACACCACCAGGAGTATAGTACCTACCACAGCACGACAAATATCAAGACAAGAAAAATTTCCGAAGAACCGGAAATACTCCGACACCCGACCAACGACAACAATCAAAGATCCAAAGACACCCAGCAAAGATAGTCAACACGAGCCAAGAACACTACAACAACCAAGTCAAATAATTTTATCCAAGCCTAAGGTCGGGTTTTGGAAAAAATTACCATTATACCCTCCAACAAAGATTAACACACCAACGGCGGCACGACATCAAATTCAAGACCGGGATAACCCAATCGGACAAGAAACCATATCCGGACGACCGGCAAACATTTTTTCCCAAAATCCACAACTACCAACGGCTATCTACGGTAATCCCACATTTAATCAAGCATCGGCAATCAAGCATCGGCAATCAAATATCAACGATTCAAAAATCAACGTTTTACGCGGTAATGAAAAGGAAAAGAGCGGACCTTCGGAAAACCCGACCCGATATGGTAAACGGGCCCGGATTTCGAATTGGAAGACGCCCGAAAATCAGTCCCTCGCCGGAATTGGAGCCTCGCCGTCGCCGGAGATGATTCCGTCCACCCCGCCGTCACCGGAGAACTCCGCACGTCGCGTCCCCTTCCGTCGTCGATCGCCGCCAATGAACCAGCTGCCGTCCCCGCTGGCAGCGACCTCGCCGTCGCCTGGCCGTCCCTCCGCGCCGCTGGTGGCTGAAGCTGTCGTCCTGGCCGGCTGCCGCCTCTGTCCGACGCCGGGGTCCTCTTTTCTTGGCCGGTCGGAATTTCTGGTACACCACTAAAAATTCTGGCCGGTCCTCCTCCTTGGGGGTGCTCTCAAACTTGCCTTGCTCTCCAAGGGTGAGTGGAAAAAGAAAGATGGTGGCTATGGTGGCTATGGTGACTATTGGAGGTATTTCTCTAACTCTCCTCTTTTATGTTAAGAGGATGATAGGGTTTTTTAGGGGTTTTAATCACCACCATCCATCTAGCCTTAAGTAAAATCTAAGGGCCAAGGAAAGATCATCTTTTTTATCCCTTTCACCTATAGCTAAGTATATTCCCATACTTAGAAAAATTATCAAGATAGCTTTATTTTTGAGCATTTCGTACTTAGGAAAATTTTTGGCCAAAATTAAAATTTCTCCTTATCTAGATGGAATCCCGGCACGAATTTGAAGCATAAGTTGTTTAGTTGCATTCGTATCACATCCCTGTGCAAGTTTGTATTTTTTGAGTATACACCTGTAGTAGAGATAAGTTTATTACTCCCGCCTCAGACGGACGTATGCCTAGGCACACGTCCGTGCTACTCTGACGTTTACAATTCCTCTATCTCATTAGACAGGGGGCAGAGTCAGAGGCACGCATCCATGGGTAAGCAGGCATTCAGACAAAGAAGGTAAAATCCCGGTTTCAAATTGCGCGTGTCATACCATCCTAAAATAGAGTCAATCAAGGGTTAGGCCATTGGTTGACTCGGGGGCATGTGATGGATATACGCCCAATTTGAACCCGTTGACTTCCAAACCGTTGTATTTTTATCGTCCCATTTATGATTTCCAATCGAAACTTCAACCCGGACACTTCGCGAGAACATTAACGGCTCGGACGGGGCCGAAGCGCCCGTCCGACGGAGGCGAACTCACCTAGGTGAGGTTGGGTGGCCACACCCGACCTCCCCTAGGGGAGATCGGGTCAGCCGACCCGATCTCCCCTAGGGGAGATCGGGTTGGCCAACCCGATCTCTCCTAGGAGAGATCGGGTTGGCCAACCCGATCTCTCCTAGGAGAGATCGGGTCAGCCAACCCGATCTCTCCTAGGAGAGATCGGGTTGGCCAACCCGATCTCTCCTAGGAGAGATCGGGTCGGCCAACCCGATCCCTCCTAGGAGGGATGGGGTTGGCCAACCCCACCCTCCCTAGGAGGGGTTGGGTGCCCTCACCCAACCCCTACCCTCGGGGGTCGGATTCCTCCCCCCCCCAAGGGTCCCGACACCACTCTCAGACGCCCATGCTCGGTCCACTTCGCCTACCTCCTCCGAATCCTAAGGTCTTAATTATATACTTAAAGGTTAATTAATTGTGTTTAGAGGTTAACGATGTCATTAAGCCACCTTAATGACATCGTTGCCTATAAATACCCCACATTCACAACTCATTTGGACATCTTGGCTATTTGGATAATTTAGCTCTGACATCTCTCTAGCTTTATCTCTCTAGAAGTATAGTTCTGACTTAGGCATCGGAGAGGGTTCACCAGGCACCACCCCCCCCTCCTCCGTGTCTGGTATTGCCCCTTTTGCAGGGCAAAGGGAGAGAAGAAGAGAAGGAACCAAGGGAAGAAGGAACGGAAGAAGGACATAGGAAAAGACAAGGCGACTTGAGAAGACCGGATCACACACACCCCCCCTACAAGGAGTGGGATTAAAGCCGACACCCCGTTGACTGAGATCCCATAACTTAACAAGTAGCACCTGAGTCAACTATCCAAACCATAGAATCACTAGATATACCTGCCATGTTGACATGAGCTTGATCCATATCTTCAAAGCTTAGAGGTGCATGATCAAAATGATCATTATGGGCAGCAACATGTTGGATCCTTTTGTCAGCTTTGCCATGAAATATCCTTTTGTCCTTGGCTGCCACATGCTCAATTGTGCTTGAGTTGCCACCTTCTTCAACAATGTTGGCTGAATTCCAATTCCTCTTAGGAGCATTTGGATTGGTTTGATGAATTGGGTGATCATATGGGTAGCCATGCTTGATGTAGCAATTGTCTTCAATGTGACCTCTCTTGCCACAATAGTTGCAAGTATTGAGTGGTCGCCCACTTGAAGGATTAAAGTTGCCTCTTCCAAAACCATTTCCTCTTCCAATGCCATTGCCTCTTGCAAAGCCTCTACCCCTTGCATATCCTCTTGCATTACCTCTACCACCACCATAGGATGGATGCTTTCCAGTGAACAAGGCAGTTGCCTCACCCACATCACCAATGGAACCAGAGATGGTCCTTTGGCTTTCTTCTTGTACCAGTACAGAGAAGGCAATGCTAAGAGAGGGAAGTGGTTGTCTCATAAGCAAGGTGCTCCTAATGTGTCCATAGGAGTCATTCAGTCCCAAGAGAAATGCCATCAACTTCTGCTTTTCCTTGTGTTCATTAACAATGGCAATGTCCCCAGCACATTGAAGATCCAAATCATCAATAGAGGCAAGAGCATCCCAGAGTTGCTTCATTTTGGCAAAGTACTCAGTGATGGAGAGCACACCTTGAGATGTTTGGTAAATCTCCCTTGTTAATTGGAAGATTTGTGTGCCATCCACTTTATCAAACATCTCCTTCAAGTCATTCCAAATGGAAGAAGCAGTTGTGTTGTAGACCAAACCATTCACAAAATCCTTGGCCACAGTATTCCTCAACCATGCCTTGACAATTGCATTTGCTCTATCCCATTTCACTCTATCATTGACTTCAACATCCAATCTTGTGAATGTGCCATCTATAAAACCAAGCTTGTTCTTCACCAACAAGCCTTCCCTGATTGATGTGCTCCAAACATGATAGTTGGAGGTTCCTTGAAGTTGGAAAGGGATGAGCATATGGCCAGTGGTGTCTGAGGGGTGTATGTAAAGGGGGTCATCAATGATGGATCCGACTATAGTCGTCAGGCCCCGTAACGGCGAGGAAACGGCAAACAGGCCCACCAGGCCCCGAAAGGAAGGTCAAGATGACCTAGGAGAAGGGTCCCGACGAAGGGAGTCCCGACGAGGCAAGGCCCCGACAGAGTCGGTTCCGACAGTGGAGCTAGAAGCTCCCGATGAGAAGCCTTTAAGTAGGCCCCGATGATAAATCCCTGAGAATGATTGGCCCTGTCACGATGACGAGGGGCCCCGAGCGGTGACACAACGAGATAACTCTGGAGTCCCCGACGGGAGTCGGGACTCGTTATCAGAGGATAAAGCCAAGATATGCGGGGCGTAGCCGAGATACGCGGAACGTGGATTAAGATACACGGAGCGTGGCCGAGATACGCGGGGCATGGCTAAGATACGCGAGATCATGTCCGAGATATGCGGGATACGGGCTAACCACCCCTAACGGTTCGCCAGGTACCTGAGGCATCTCTTTGCCTATAAAAGGGCAGAAGGTCACCTCAGATCACTTACGTTGAGTTCGATATACTTTTGAGATTGTTGCTTGCCAGTCATACGAGAGACTCATTTAAGCATCGGAGAGGGATTCTGGGTCACCGCCCGGTCTATCCCCTCTTGCAGGATTACGTGGAGCAAAGGAGCTAGGATTGCCGTCAAGATCCGTACCGGAATTCCACCGTGATCCAACATTGGCGCCGTCTGTGGGAATCAAACAAAAAGCTGATATGCCTTCTACTCGATCAATGGCGGCTGGCAAGAACAAGAGAGGACAATCCGGTGGTTCCCGTCACCCCACTGCAACGAACCTGAATTCAGTACCGGAACAAGGGGAAAACCAGAACCATCCCCCGGCTGAGCTCTCCCAGACAGGAGGACACAATGGATCGCATCCCGAAGACGTTGCCCCTCAACACCAGGATAACAGGGCGCAGGAGGCTCCCCCAGCTGCAGATTTGACGAGGGCCGTGGCCGAAGCCATGCCCATGTTTCTGGCGGTCGTCGAGGCTCTCTTGGACCGAAGGGAGGCTGCCAGGAGGCAGGAGGAGATGCCCCCGCTGGAGGAAGCAACCCTACCAACAGAGGGTCAGAATGCACAGGAAGCCCCGCCCCGAGGCCAGGACAGAGGTAGGGCAACCGGTCAGCCGGAAAGGTTCGTGGTTGATGGGCCAGGACCAGTACAGCACAGGACCATTCCCCTGAATGGTCCCATCACTCCCGACCAGGTGGTAAAGATCGTGAACATCTGTATGGGAGAACAGAAGCCGCTGGTGTCAGAACTGAGGGATCGATCCACTCATCCCTTCGTTCCTCGACTAATAGACACCCTCGCCCCACCTGGGCTGGGTATCCCCGAGATTAAGGAATATGATGGCGAAGGAGATCCAGTCCGTCACGTCCAGAAGCATCTTATGGCGTATCTGGGTAGAGCCCCGAATGAAGATATAGTGTGTACACTGTTCCCAAACACACTCGGTGAAAGAGCCCTGACCTGGTTCTTCAGCCTGCCCCCAAGCTGCATTACCTGTTGGGCGGACATGCACGACCGTTTCATTCGACAATATCAGGGCCGCAGACGATTGTTGAAGAGCGTGAGGTCTCTAACCCAGGTGGTGCAGAGGCCCGACGAGTCGCTGGCACACTATTACCAGCGGTACACAGCCAGCGTAGCAGAGATAGACGAGGAAATCTCGGAGGGCGAGACCATCCGCACCTTTATTCGGAACCTGACAGCCCCCTATGGCTCCGACTTGATGCACAGCGTGGCTGAGAAGGCTGTGTGGAATATGGAGGCTTTGCAGAAGAGGGTGAAGCGACAGATTGATGTCCAGGAGTCAAAGATAGCCGCGGGAGAACTGGAGCCCCCGAAATCGAACAAGGGGAAGCAGTCAAGCAAGCCTTTCGATGATCGTAAGTCAAAGGGAAAACCAGAGGGCAGTCGGGACCGAGGTCGCTCTGGTCGAAAGGAGGATAGACGTCCTCCAAGAAAGGATAAGCGGGAAGATCTCGACATTCCTCTTAACTGTTCCATGGCAGAAGTGCTGACAGTCATGGAACGACAGGGTATCTCCAGATACCCCCCCAAAGAAAGATGGAGAATTCCTGGGGTCCCGCACAGATCGCTATTGTCGGTTTCACCGCGCAAATGGTCACGACACTAACCACTATCGGGAGCTGAAGAAGGAGATTGAGAAGCTAATCCAAAAGGGAAAGCTCAAGGAGTTCGTCGGGGACAAACGATGCAGGTCCCGCTCTCGGTCTCGATCGCGGTCCCGTTCCCGATCCCGCGATCGGTCCCCGAAGAAGAAGAGAACTGATCCAGAGTCATCTGGTGTTCGCAAAGAAAGACGAGTCATCAACGTGATTCATGGAGGATTTGCCGCTGGAGGAGATACCTCATCCGCTCGAGAGGTTTACGCCTCTAGGATCCCTACAGCGGTGGTGCTGGGCAAGAGGTCCCGATCTTGGACCCTGAAGGAAGAGATGGTGATCTCCTTCTCATCGGAGGACCTCATAGGCGTGGAGACTCCGCACGACGATGCCCTGGTGGTAACCTTGGATGTAGATGGGTTCGAAATGAAGAGAATCCTAATCGATGGAGGGAGCTCCTCCGACATTCTGTTCATGGACGCGTTAGAAGCTATGGGGAAAACGAAGAAAGATCTGAAGGAGGCAAACTTCCCGATGGTCGGGTTTTCTGGCTCAACTTCCTACCCGCTGGGAGTAATCACCTTACCAGTGGAGTTTGGTAGCGGGTGGAAGTCAGAAAGGAGGAATGTAGAATTTATCGTGGTTGATTATGCGGGGACCTACAACGCAAATATCGGGAGAACCACCATCAATCCCCTGATGGCGGTTTCCTCGACGGTACACCAGAAGATGAAGTTCCCGACCGATCACGGAGTCGGGGAGCTCAAAGGCGACCAGGTGGCTTCCCGAAAATGCTATGTTAATGCCACCCGGAGAAGGAGGCGAGAGGCTATGACTGTCCTCCAGACAGACACAGATCCCAGAGAAGAGTTTGGGCGTCCCGCCCCCGTAGAAGATCTGAAAGAAGTCGAGATCGACGGACCCCAGAGGAAGGTGAAAATCGGGTCTGCTCTAACTGAGGAGACAGCCCAAAAATTGGTGGAATTGCTGAAAGAGTTCAAGGAGCTGTTTGCCTGGTCCCCCAGCGATATGCCAGGAATCAGCCCCGACGTGATCGTGCACGAGCTGAAGATAGACCCCGCGATCAAGCCTATCACGCAGAAGAGGCGTCCGATGGGCACGGATAAGAAGATCGCGATCCAGCAGGAGGTGGGCAGGTTGCTCGATGCTGGTTTCATTAAGGAACTCCGATTCCAGACTTGGGTCGCCAACCCAGTGCTGGTAAAGAAGACTAACGGGAAGTGGCGAATGTGCGTGGACTTCCGCGACCTGAACAAGGCTTGTCCAAAGGATTGCTATCCACTCCCGAGGATTGACCAGCTGGTGGATGCCACATCGGGACATGAGCTGTTGAGTTTCATGGATGCATATTCGGGCTACAACCAGATCAAGATGGCTAAGGAAGACGCCCCCCACACTTCGTTTTATGCAGACAGCGACATCTATCACTACGATGTCATGCCTTTTGGGTTGATCAACGCCGGGGCAACCTACCAGCGGATGGTGAACAAAATGTTTGGGGATATGCTGGGAGAAACCATGGAAGCCTACGTGGATGATATGCTGGTGAAGTCCCGACAATCCGAGGATCACGTGCACAACCTTACCATGGCGTTTGAGCGGATGAGGCTTCATCAAGTTCGCTTGAACCCGACGAAATGCGCCTTCGGAGTCCACTCAGGGAAATTTTTGGGCTTCATGGTGAGCCAAAGAGGAATTGAAGTGAACCCTGAGAAGCTGAGGGCAATCGAGGAGATGCAGTCTCCGATAAACCATCGGGAGGTGCAAGTACTGAATGGCCGACTAGCTGCAATGAACCGCTTCTTGTCCAAAGCCAGCGACCGATCCATGCCATTTTTTGAAGTCTTGAGGGCCAACAAAATATTCGAATGGACCGCCAAATGTGAAGAGGCGTTCCAAGCACTCAAACAACATCTTCGCACACTCCCGCCGCTGGCGAAACCGGTTCCAGGCGAGCCGCTCTTGCTTTATTTGGCTGTTTCTGAATTTGCTATTAGCTCTGTGTTAGTAAAGGATGTCGAGGGTAATCAAGTCCCCGTCTATTATGTAAGCAAGGCATTTGCCAAATCTGAATTGAACTATCCCGCCGTTGAGAAGTACCTCTTTGCGTTGATAATTACTGCTCGGAAGCTAAGGCCATATTTCCACGCACACGAGATCACTGTGCTAACGAACCAGCCTTTGAAGCATTTTTTGAACCGACCGGATGCGTCGGGGAGATTGGTGAAATGGGCAGTGGAGCTCAGTGAGTTTCGAATACACTTTGCTCCAAGAACGGCAATCAAGGGCCAGGCATTGGCGGACTTTATAGCAGAATCTACAGCCCCCGATCTAGAAGAAACGGGCCCTGTAGAGGGGGCAACCATGGAGGTCCCGATAGAAGAACAACCAGAGAGGGTAGAGCAATCAGAACAGCCAAACAAATAAAATATCTGGGAAATGTACACGGATGGCTCCGCAAGTTCAGACGGATCAGGAGCGGGCTTCTTGTTGATACCACCGGGTGAAGGAGAACCGCTCCGATATGCCTTGGCTTTAACATTCAAAGCCACAAACAACGAAGCGGAGTATGAAGCTCTTATCACGGGCCTAAAAATCGCTAAAGGCACTGGAATCGATCACTTGAGAGTGAAGTGTGACGCAGCGTTAATCGTGAACCAAGTTCAAGGACGATACGAAGCAAGGAGTCCGATAATGAAGAAGTATCTGCGAGAGGTACAAACCCTGAGAGAGAGCTTCAAAAGCTTCGATATCGAGGCTATCCCGAGGGAGAAGAACATAGAGGCAGACGCCTTGAGCAAATTTGCCCTGGGGGCACCCTTAGAAGAAAATCGGAAGGTGCACTTCCTGGAGAAGGTGATCCTGTCAAACATTGACCCCACGCAGGTGTGCACCATTGAAGCAAAATCGGAGGAGGAGCCCACTTGGATGACCCCGATAGTCGCGTACCTGACTACGGGGGCAGTCCCCGAGGATAAGGTAGCAGCAGACAGGATATGTCGGATCGCGTCCAATTATGTGATGCTGGACAATCAGCTGTACAAGAAGGGCTGGTTCTCGACTCCGTACCTAAAGTGTGTAGCAGAACCCGACACCAACCGAATCTTGAAGGAAATGCATGAAGGGATCGCGGCTTGTCACGAAGGGGCCCGATCCATTTTGAGGAAGGTGTTGAACTTGGGCTACTATTGGCCCACGATGAACAAAGAAGCAACGGCGTTGGTCCGATCATGCGACGCGTGCCAGAGGTACGCCCCGAGTATCGTGGCTCCGGCTGCTAACTTGACGCCCATCAAGAGCGCTTGGCCCTTCGTACAGTGGGGCATCGACTTGGTGGGACCTCTTCCACAAGCACAAGGACAATGTAAGTATTTACTTGTAGCTATCGATTATTTTTCGAAATGGATAGAGGCGAAGGCATTGGCCAGGACAACGGGGAACCAGATCGTCAAGTTCCTCCAAACCCACATCGTGTCCAGATACGGGATTCCTAAGGTGGTGATCAGCGACAATGGCCCACCGTTTAACGGCTCTCAGGTGAGGGAGTATCTGGAAGAACTGAACGTCTAGCATCGGACCGCCTCCGTACGCCATGCTCAGACTAATGGCCAGGTGGAGTCAGCCAACAAAATCGTGATGGATGGCCTGAAAAAGAGGGTCTATGCCTTGAAGGGAAAATGGCTGAACGAACTGGAAAATGTACTTTGGGCTGTTAGAACGACACCCAAACGATCAACAGGGGAGACTCCGTTTGGCCTTGTTTATGGCACGGAAGTTGTCGCTCCTGTGGAGGTAGCTGTGGCATCCAATCGGATGAGATATTACGAGCCCCTAACGAACGATGAAGTGAGACGTCTGGACTTGGACCTACTTGAAGAGAAAAGGCGGGAAGCCGATGAAGTCCAAGCACGAATGCGCTTAGCGACGGCCAGGTACTATAATCGGCGAGTGAAGTCCCGACAGTTCTTCGTCGGGGAGCTGGTTTGGCGTCGCAACAAGTTCACCCTTTTGGATCGAATCAACAAGATGTCACCAAAATGGGAAGGACCTTATAAGGTCGTGGGGATGCCAGCTCCAAATGCGTACAAGTTGGAAGACCTCGATGGCAGAACGTTGAAGCATTCTTTTAGTGGCGAACACTTGAAGAAACACCATGCTTGAATAAAGTCGCCTTAAGTGGTGCCCGATGAAGTCGCCTTAAGTGGTGCCCGATAAAGTCGCCTTAAGTGGTGCCCGAAAAAGTCGCCTTCAGTGGTGCACGATATTAAGTCGCCTTAAGTGGCGCAAGTTGAAAAGTCGCCTTAAGTGGTGCACGATATAAAGTCGCCTTAAGTGGTGCACGAGAAAAGTCGCCTTGAGTGGTGCACGATCCTTAGATTTATTCTTAAGTATCAAAAAGTCGCCTTAAGTGGTGCACGATGTAAAGTCGCCTTCAGTGGTGCACGATATTAAGTCGCCTTAAGTGGCGCAAGTTGAAAAGTCGCCTTAAGTGGTGCACGAGGTAAAGTCGCCTTCAGTGGTGCACGATATTAAGTCGCCTTAAGTGGCGCAAGTTGAAAAGTCGCCTTAAGTGGTGCACGATATAAAGTCGCCTTAAGTGGTGCACGAGAAAAGTCGCCTTGAGTGGTGCACGATCCTTAGATTTATTCTAAGTATCAAAAAGTCGCCTTAAGTGGTGCACGATGTAAAGTCGCCTTCAGTGGTGCACGATATTAAGTCGCCTTAAGTGGCGCAAGTTGAAAAGTCGCCATAAGTGGTGCACGAGGTAAAGTCGCCTTCAGTGGTGCACGATATTAAGTCACCTTAAGTGGCGCAAGTTGAAAAGTCGCCTTAAGTGGTGCACGATGTAAAGTCGCCTTCAGTGGTGCACGATATTAAGTCGCCTTATGTGGTGCAAGTTGAAAAGACGCCTTAAGTGGTGCACGATGTAAAGTCGCCTTAGTGGTGCACGATATTAAGTCGCCTTAAGTGGTGCACGAGAAAAGTCGCCTTGAGTGGTGCACGATCCTTAGATTTATTCTAAGTATCAAAAAGTCGCCTTAAGTGGTGCACGAGAAAAGTCGCCTTGAGTGGTGCACGATCCTTAGATTTATTCTAAGTATCAAAAAGTCGCCTTAAGTGGTGCACGATGTAAAGTCGCCTTCAGTGGTGCACGATATTAAGTCGCCTTAAGTGGCGCAAGTTGAAAAGTCGCCTTAAGTGGTGCACGATGCAAAGTCGCCTTCAGTGGTGCACGATATTAAGTCGCCTTAAGTGGCGCAAATTGAAAAGACGCCTTAAGTGGTGCACGATGTAAAGTCGCCTTGAGTGGTGCACGATGAAAGTCGCCTTAAGTTGTGCACGATATTAAGTCGCCTTAAGTGATGCACGATGTAAAGTCGCCTTAAGTGGTGCACGATGAAAGTCGCCTTAAGTGGTGCACGATGTAAAGTCGCCTTAAGTGGCGTGGTTTTGCCTTAAGTGGAATAAAGCGATTGAACTTGATCCTTGGCAGAGTCGAGGGGAGCAGGATCCACGAGGTATGAGGCAGAAGGCTCCGCAGCAAGATGATCGGATCCTGGAAGATTGGCCGCGGGAGGATCGGACTCTTGGAGGTCAGCCGATGAAGAGTCGACTATCGAGGAATATTGGAGGAGTCTTCTCGGATTTTGTGGCTATCCTCAAAGTATCGAGGAATCGCGGACGAGAAGATCCGTGTCAAGGAATTTTGTCAAGAGAAAAGCCTCTGATACAGATATAAGAAGGTCAGGAGTTGAAAGACACGACGAACTAAAAGTCCCTCATGTCTTGGGGGCAAATGATGGATCCGACTTTAGTCGTCAGGCCCCGTAACGGCGAGGAAACGGCAAACAGGCCCACCAGGCCCCGAAAGGAAGGTCAAGATGACCTAGGAGAAGGGTCCCGACGAAGGGAGTCCCGACGAGGCAAGGTCCCGACAGAGTCGGTTCCGACAGTGGAGCTAGAAGCTCCCGATGAGAAGCCTTTAAGTAGGCCCCGATGATAAATCCCTGAGAATGATTGGCCCTGTCACGATGACGAGGGGCCCCGAGCGGTGACACAACGAGATAACTCTGGAGTCCCCGACGGGAGTCGGGACTCGTTATCAGAGGATAAAGCCAAGATATGCGGGGCGTAGCCGAGATACGCGGAACGTGGATTAAGATACACGGAGCGTGGCCGAGATACGCGGGGCATGGCTAAGATACGCGAGATCATGTCCGAGATATGCGGGATACGGGCTAACCACCCCTAACGGTTCGCCAGGTACCTGAGGCATCTCTTTGCCTATAAAAGGGCAGAAGGTCACCTCAGATCACTTACGTTGAGTTCGATATACTTTTGAGATTGTTGCTTGCCAGTCATACGAGAGACTCATTTAAGCATCCGAGAGGGATTCTGGGTCACCGCCCGGTCTATCCCCTCTTGCAGGATTACGTGGAGCAAAGGAGCTAGGATTGCCGTCAAGATCCGTACCGGAGTTCCACTGTGATCCAACAATCAACATTGGTTTCTTGAGCCATATTGTAACCCAAGCAACACAAGTAGGTATCAAATTTGAGTCAAAGGAATCCAAATCCAAGAAATCAGCTGCCAGAAATCCAAGCAAAATCGCATACACAAGTTGCACTACAAACAAAAGTAGTACACTAAGGTTGTTGATAGTAGGACAAAATCCAGCTCACCCTATGGTATTGTTCGTACAAATCCGCAATGAGATTTGTGATTTTCAAAGCTTGAAATTCAACAGAAATGGATTAGAAGCCATTCTCCATTGATGAAAACTCAGAATTCTTGAAGATATGAACACAAAGCTCAAAGTAGTTACAAATACTCCTCAGCCGAGCAATGTGTATGCAAGGGAATTCAAGCAATGAATATCTAGGTATCAAGGGGAGCAGCTGAAATAAGTTCAAAATCCATATCCAAATCCAGAGAAACAATACAAACTCCAGAAAATGATAGTATCAAACACGCAATCAGCTCAACAAGGCTGAATTCTTCAAGAACAAGCAAACTAGTACTAAGTCATCTTGGCTTTGCTTAGTCTAGGTGCAGATCTACCTTATGCGTGTTGAGTTCTTGGAATTCCACTTACTAGATGTCCATTCTTAAGTAAGAAATGGATTCTTGAAGTAGAAAAGATGATCCACGAAGCTGAAGTTGCAAATCCACACTTGAACAATGTGAATGTTAAGGCAAAACTTCAAAGAAACTTGGTCTTCTTTAGCTTTGGGGTTGTGCCGCCATTTGAGGTGGCTCTGATACCATAATAGCTTTAGTAGGTTGAATCATTTGTTGATTGATGATTAGGGATTACAATGCAATAGGTAAACTATATATACTAGGTGATAGGGATCACCAACTAGGACTAACTATGCTATGTGCCTAACTTGGTGCACCAAGGTGCATACACCATGTAACATGTACTACATGATATATGCACCATATAATAGCCTTATACAATCATCTAATAACATGATGGAAGTAAATGCAAGTGTAAGTAACAAGATGCAATGTGAGCATATCAACTTATATACTCTATAGTTTACTTTTAGAGTCCTTGTATCTTCTTCTTTTTTATCGTCGTCGGGCCCTTGAGCCCTTATCAATATCAGACTTCTTTAGTTCCGATTCTTTCGTTGCACTTCTCCGAGTGACTTTGCTATACGTGCTTAGGTCGAAACCTCGACACTTAAGACATTCTCGCACGTCTTTCTCAACGATTTAATAACTTGTCCCACTTAAGGCGACTTAGTTTCGTGCATCACTTCAGACGACTTAATTATTACTTAGGATAGACCTAAAGATCGTGCACCACTCAAGGCGACTTAGTATCGTGCACCACTCAAGGCGACTTAGTGTCGTGCACCACTCAAGGCGACTTTTTGATACTTAGAATAAATCTAAGGATTGTGCATCACTCAAGGCAACTTAGTATCGTGCACCACTCAAGGCGACTTAGTATCGTGCACCACTCAAGGCGACTTTTTGATACTTAGGATAAACCTAAAGATTGTGCACCACTTGTTGGATCACGGGCGAAGCTCCGTTACGTCCTTGACGGAAAGCTTTGGACTCCTGGGCTCCGCGTAATCCTGCAAAAGGGGATGACCTGGGTGGTGACCCAGAATCCCTCTCCGATGCTTAAATGAGTATGTGATCAATGGGTGGTAAGCAAAAATTCTAAGCTCGTATTAGATGATGGTTTTCTGAGGTAACTTCCTCCTTTATATAGGAGGGGAAGTTACTCAGTTACCTGTGGCCGTGATTGGCCGTTTTTCCCATGATTCCGTGTATCTCGCCACGATTCCGTATATCTCGTTAGGGATTCCGTAGATTTTGCCCCACGCTCCGCGTATCTTACCCGTACTCCGCGTATCTCGGGCACGCCCCGTATCTCGGGGGACTTATCTTTATCTCTAACCGTCTCCCACTACTCTATCTAGTAGGCGGGTTTCTCGGTCTTTATCCTCTGATCCCAAGTCCCGACTCCTGTCGAAGACTCCAGAGTTGTCTCATTCTAGATCGCCACCCAGGACCTTCAGTCTCTACGGGACAGGTCCAGCCTCTGCGGGGCTTTATTATCGGGGCCTTTACTAAGGCATATCGGGGCCTGCTCAGAGGCTTCTCATCGGAAGCATTCAGCTCATACATCGGGGCCGCTAAAGTCGGGACCCTTCGTGCTGGGCCTCTGGGCCTTCTAGGCTTTTCACGAGGCCCACTGGACATACTCGCCGTCCATTGGCTGTTAACGGGGCTAACGATTACATTGGAACCCATCATTTGCCCCCAAGACATGGGGGACTTTTAGTTCGTCGTGTCTTCCAGTTCAGATCTTCTGACCTCGCTGTCGGAGGCTTTTGTCTTCATACCTCCTGATACCGCCATCGGGGATTTTTGTCTTCGTACCTCCCGATACCGCCGTCGGGGGCTTTTATCTTTTACATTTCTTGATACCTCAGTCGGAGGCTTTTGCCTTGTGCGTGGTTGCCGTATGACAGAGTCTCTCACTCATGATTACTTCGGGCCCACCAGACCCCATGGGCAGTTGCCAAATCCGAGGAGACTCCTCGGTTACTGCAGCATTAATTGCTGGGATTATGAAACGATGCTTACATCAGCGTGACTGTTGCTTTCTGAAAAAGTACTCATTACGTCACCAACGTCTTTTCTGTACCGTCCCTCAGTCTTCGACGGTCAAGATTGAATCGTTTCGTCTTCAACGGTCCAGATTAAGTCCGTCCAGTTTGTCCTTCTGCTTATAAAAGCTAAGACCCTGGCACTATTCTTCTTCACCGTCTCCATTTTTGGAAGTGCATCCATTTTTGAACTCGAAGTTTCTTCTCCCCGTGTCTTTTGCTCTTCAAGTGATTCAAGACTTTACCATGTCTGGTAAGGTTTCCTTCTCTATTGTTTGCCTTCATCTTTACTTAACTTGATTGTAGTTTTCCGAATTAACCTAACATTCCTTTCAATGGCTGATTTCAGATAGTGGATCTGGTTTCGAGGGAAGGAAGCCTTTCAACTTCGAATATGCTCTGAACGAAATTTTCAGCACTGCTTATGATGCAGCTCTCCGGGAAGGATGTATCATTTCCACCAAAGAGGCTGATGCTCAAGGCCGGAAATGCATACCACAAGTTCAGAGTGAAGAGGAGCTACTTCTTCATCGGAAACTCCTCGATCCCATGATTCCGATAGTCATTCCTCCAACGGCTGACCCTGTGGAGCCTTCTGCCACCAACTTCGTGGACCCAACTCCTGTTGATGCCGCCAATAAGGACCAAGCTTAATGCTCTATATTTTTAGTCCTTGTAGTCTTTCTCCTTCGTTTTTTGTATCCGAACTCCTAGGCCTTCGAGCCTTTATATAAGGAATTTCTTTCATCTGTTTTGGCCTCGACAATCGTTTGCGCCTATCTAAAGCGGCTTTAGACTCGCTGCTCAGAGCGTTCCGATGCACCATTTGAGGTGACTCCATACGTCCTTCCGACGTTTGACTCGGGACTTCACCACTTAATGTTTCTCATCCAATCGGGACTTCACCACTTAAGGCTTCTCGTCCAATCGGGACTTCACCACTTAAGGCTTCTCGTCCAATCGGGACTTCACCACTTAAGGTTTCTCGTCCAAAATCGGGACCACTTAAGGCTTCTTGCCCAAAATCGGGACTTCACCACTTAAGGCTTCTTGTCCAAAATCGGGATTTCACCACTTAAGGCTTCTCGTCCCTGCCTTTCAAGGCCATTTTCACACCCCTTAGGGCTTTTACTGCGTCTCTACCGGACGGCTTAATCGTACCTTTTAAGGCTTTTTGCCGCATCATATAGACGACTTACGCGGACCCGTTAAGGCTTTTCCGTACCCGTTAAGGCTTTTGGCCGCATCATATAGACGACTTACGCGGGCCCATCAGGGCCTTTTCGTACCTAGGCTTTAGGTTGCATCATATAGACGACTTACGTGTACCCCGTAGGGCTTTTGTCCATACCCGTTAAGGCTTTTGGCCGCATCATATAGACGACTTACGCATACCTCGGAAGGCTTTTATCGTACCTCGGAAGGCTTTTGTCGCGTCCTTCAGGACGTCTTACTAACAGTTTAGAATAAATCTAAAAGTAATTTGATCGGAAACAACTTCTTTTATTCATAAATAACTCAAAATAGGCTTACATCGGATCTTATTGATAGACAATTTGCGCCCTTCACGGCGGCTTAATATCAAACTTGATACTTCTTCAAGTGTTCGCCACTGAAGGAATGCTTCAACGTCTTTCCATCAAGGTCCTCTAGCCTGTATGCATTGGAGGCTGGCATCCCTACGATCTTGTAAGGTCCCTCCCATTTTGGCGATAGTTTGTTGATCCGATCTTGGTGAACGAACTCGTTCCTCCGCCAGACAAGTTCTCCCACGAAGAATTGTCGAGATCTGACACGCCGATTGTAATATCGGGCTGTTGCCAGACGCATTTGGGCCTGGACTTCATCAGCCTTCCATCTTTTTTCCTCGAGCAAGTCTAAGTCTAGACGTCTCATTTCCTCGTTTGTCAGAGGCTCGTAATTGATGGATATACGCCCAATTTGAACCCGTTGACTTCCAAACCGTTGTATTTTTATCATCCCATTATTGATTGCAAATCGAAACTTCAACCCGAACACTTCGCGAGAACACCAACGGCTCGGACGAGGCCGAAGCGCTCGTCCGGCCGAGGCAAACTCACCTAGGTGAGGTTGGGTGGCCACACCCAACCTCCACTAGGGGAGATCGGGTCAGCCAACCCGATCTCCCCTAGGGGAGATCGGGTGGACCAACCCGATCTCTCCTAGGAGAGATCGGGTCAGCCAACCCGATCTCTCCTAGGAGGGATGGGGTTGGCCAACCCCATCCTCCCTAGGAGGGGTTGGGTGCCCTCACCCAACCCCTACCCTTGGGGGTCAGATTTCTTTTCCCCCCCAAGGGCCCCGGCACCATTTTTTGGACTCCCACACTCGGCTCACTCCGCCTACCTTCTCCGTATCCTAAGGTCTTAATCATGCGTTTAAGGGTTAATTAACTGTGTTTAAAGGTTAACGATGTCATTAAGTCACCTTAATGACACCGTTGCCTATAAATACCCCACCTCCACAATTCATTTGGACATCTTGACAATTTGGATTATTTTGCTCTGACATCTCTCTAGCTTTATCTCTCTAAAAACGATACTGACTTAGGCATCGGAGAGGGTTCACCAGGCACCACCCCCCCCCCCCTCTCTGTGTCTGGTACTGTCCCTTCTGCAGGGCGCAAGGAGAAGAGAAGCGACGGAAGGAAAGACACAAGCTAAGGCAGGGCAACCCGAGAGTATCAGATCATCCACCCCTCCAGTGAGGAACGAGATTTGAGCCGACCACCCGTTGACCCAAATCCCGGAACCTAACACTTGGCGCCGTCTGCGGGCTTCGGACAGAAAGCCTGGCTATAACACGAGCAATGACGAACAGCAGGGTGTCTAGGCACCACCGCCCACCAGGGGGCAATGGGAGAAGGAGAGAGCCTATACCCCCAGGAAGGCAGCCTAACCCTGGGAAGCAGCCAATGCAACCAGAACCACAAGAAATACCACAGCCTCCTCAACAGAACAACCAGGAGGGAGGACCCTCACGCCCAGCTGGGGCTGAGTCCTCCACAGCCTCCACACCTCGGGCAAGAAGGCCACAGAGAGAAAGAGAACAACAGGGAGTGCCTTCCCAGCACACGGCACCCCCTGAGGGGTATTATTATGAGGCGCAACCCCAAGGGTACCCGTATGGGATGCCGGCCCAAAGAGATGGCAACCGCGCCCACACAACATATGCAAGGCCGGCATACACCCAGGGGACACACACTGAAGCTCATGAAGAGGAACAGATCCCAACAGAAGGGCACCACTCGCACCCTCGAGCAGGGCAGCGAGAGGAGCAAAGAAGATACTACCAGGAGCCACCCCCAGAGGAAAGGCAACAATTCGTGCCTCCTAGGCAACAGCAGAACGCAAGGGCTTACACCCCACTGGGGGAGGACAGACAAGCAAGACCTCCAAGGAGGCAAGAATTCTATGAAGCTCCCCAGCAGGGACACCAAGGATACACCTACAGTCCGTATCAATACGGACAAGGGATCTCGGCGAGTCCTATCTACAACCATGGAGGCTATCAGAGGAATTACACTCCAACACTGATATTGATCACTCCGGAAGAAATAGAGGCAATGATAACCCGGAAGATGAATGAGTCAAGGAAAACCAACTTGCATTGTCTAAGTGACAAAACAAACCACCCTTTCACAAGGGAACTGGAGATGAACAGGGTGCCAGACTCCCTGCACACAGTGCAAATTGCAAAGTACAATGGGAAGGGAGACCCCCTAGAGCATATCCAACAGCATGAGGCCTCCCTATTTGGGAGGACCACTGATGAAAGATACAAGGCACTCCTGTTCCCAAACACCCTATCAGGGGTAGCTTCACACTGGTTCTTCAGTCTACCCTCTGAAAGCATCCACTCATGGGAGCAGCTAAAGGCGAAGTTCCTGCAGAGATATCTAGGGGAGAGGAAACTCCTCAAAGGCACAGGCTCCATCGATGATGTGAAACAAGAATATGATGAATCTCTGGCCAGTTACTACACTAGGTTCAATCAAAATATCGCAGACATCCAGGGCGACATCACTGAGGGTGAGATAATACGAGCCTTTATCAGAAACCTAGGCCGCTTCGGGTCCACACTGGCAGAAAAGATGGCCAAGAAGCCAGCAAGCACCTTAGAGGAGCTTGCAGGAAGAGTCAAAACTCATATAGACCTGGAGAGGCACAGGGCAAATAAGAAATCCAAGATTCAAGCAGCCAAGGAAGACAATGCAAAGCCAAACAAAGGCAAACCACCCCAGGCACCTCAGCACACAAGGCAGCAGGAATGGCGTCCGCCCCAGCAAAGAAACCAAATGGGCGAACCACTAAAGCCCAGAGAAATAAACGTCATCAAGTTTGTCCCATTGAACGCCATTCCAGCTACTGTCCTCAAAGAGATGCGGAACCAGAAGCTCTGGTCACCCCCTGCAAGGTGGAGAGCCCCAATGGTGGGGAATCACAAGGATAGATGGTGCGACAACCATGAAGCTTACGGGCACGACACGAACGAATGCTTCAGCCTAAAGCTAAGCATCAACAATGCCATCCAAAGGGGAGACCTAAAGCAGTTCGTGGATCATGGGGGCAACAGCATGCAGCTAGGGCCATCACACAGAGACAAGGGCAAAGGCAAAGTAGACTACAACCCTCCACCCAACAAGAAAGGAACCATAAACATGATACACGGAGGAGTAGCGTCAGGTGGCCCAACTGCTAATGCAAGGGAAGTCTATGCATCAAAACTGAGTTCAGTGCCGAGGTGGAGGAAAAGGCCAAGAGAAGGAGAAGAAATGAAGATCGAATTCTCAGAGAAGGACAAGAGCCACATCGTCTTCCCACATGACGATGCTCTAGTTATCACAATAGACATTGATAATTTTGATGTAAAGAGAATTTTGGTGGATGGGGGCAGCTCGGCTGACCTCCTAAGCTTGAGAGTCCTAGAAGAAATAGGGAAAACCAAGGCAGACATCAAACCAGTCAACTTCCCTCTAGTTGGCTTCTCAGGGGCAACAAGCTACCCCCTGGGAATGATAACTCTGCCGGTGACCATGGGCCAAGGATGGACACAGCTGAAAGTGAATGTTAACTTTGTGGTGGTTGAAAGCCTGGGAGCCTACAATGGGATCCTAGGAAGGACAACCATAAACCCATACAAAATCGTGCCATCCACTGTACACCAGAAGCTGAAGTACATCACTGAGAATGGAGTCGGAGAAGTCCTAGGTGATCAACGCACCGCAAGGCAGTGCTACGTCAACTCCATGAGGCGTGGATCACACGGGACAGACACAGTGGCTGTGGTCATGGTAGGAGCCAACCAAGATAGAAAGAAGAGGAGAAGGAGGCAAAGGCAGGGAAAGATGAAGAATGGAGTGGTACTCCGCTTGAGCAGGCAGTTTTTTCAAACAGTGCCTAAGAGGAGACACAGGAGCAAAGCTGTGAAAGTGACAGCCATACCTTGGCAGCCAGATACCATAAAGGGGAAAAGAACAAGTGACTCCATCTTAAGAGGCTTCCGTCACATCGATGATATCAAGCAAATGCCGCGGGAGTCAATATCAAGCTATTTCCAGAGATTCTCCAGTTATGGTGCCAACATGGACACCACAAGAGGAGAAACCGTCAGAGCATTTATTAGAAACATGCATCCAAACTCATTCGAGGCCTATGGGGGACTCTATGAGATGGTCATGACGAGCACGATGAGGGAGCTCAAGGAAAAGCTAGACAAAGCATTTGCAAAGGAAGTGGAGCAGCTGGATGAAGTTCTGGAGAAAGGAAGAAAGACTGACACACTGGCAGGAGGTGTAAACTTCACATTCACGCCCCTTACAGTGAGCATAGAAGAAATTTTCCACAAGCACCTCAAGCAGGAGCTACCCACATGCAGGGAGGAGGGCAAGGCCTTCCTAGGAAGGGATGCACATGGATGGTGTGAGTACCATGGGACCTCGGGGCATCAAACCAACAACTGCATGGTGCTGAAGATAGAAGTGGAGGAAATGATTCACAAAGGAGGCCTGAAGGAGTACGTGGCAATAGACAAAGTGACCACCCCATATCCTTAGTTTCATATCTAGCTCTTTACATGTTCAAGCTTTCCAAGTTTTTAAAAAACAACTTTTGAGAAGGAGAACCCACGAAGTTACTCCAACTCTACAACTATCTTTGATTTCCTCCAAAGGGTGTCTTGACCCACCCAAGGCACCCCATCTGTACAAAAATCATGAATGCTCTTAAGGGAGTACGTTTTCCTTCAAAGGTATTTTCCAATGAATGTGATGATATAATCATGAAGTTATCCTTACACAGATATGACATCAAGTCAACAACAGGTTCGACGCCCCCAAGAGCGTATCTTGAGAGTAGTTCTTATACTACGACACTCGACGCCCCCAAGAGCGTATCTTGAGAGTAGTTCTTATACTACGACACTCGACGCCCCCAAGAGCGTATCTTGAGAGTAGTTTTCATACTACGACCCTCGACGCCCCCAAGAGCGTATCTTGAGAGTGGTTTCCAAAAACTACGAATTTCGGCGCCCCCAGAAGCGTATCTTGAGAGTAGTGTTCATACTACGACCTTCGACGCCCCCAAGAGCGTATCTTGAGAGTAGTTATTACACTACGACCTTCGACGCACCAAGAGCGTATCTTGAGAGTGGTTTCCAAAAACTACGAATTTCGACGCCCCCAGGAGCGTATCTTGAGGTAGATTTGCAACCTACCAGATTCGACGCCACCAAGAGTGTATCTTGAGGTAGAAAAAACACTACCAGATTCGACGCCCCCAAGAGCGTATCTTGAGGTAGATTTCAAACTACCAGCTTCGACGCCCACCAGGAGCGTATCTCTGGTCTAACCTGTGCCCTCCGGGAGCCTATCCTGTGAAACGTTAAGTGCCCTCCGAGACCCTGTCTCGTGATCAAATTCGACGCCCACCAAGAGCGTATCTTTGGTTTAACAGCACCATGTATACCATTTAAAGGGTATCAGAAGAGATCATCGCACCATGCTCAGAAGGATCCAATGAGAAAGTAATCTCAAAGTAAAGTGATATGAAGAACACATAATGTTTTTTCTTGATGAAATAGCAGGTATGGCATGAAGGAAAGCACGAAAGAAGGATAAGTAAAGGAAACACACCAAGAGAAGAGTCCATAATCAAAGGGTATATACAAAAGCATGAGAAGTACCAAGGTAAAGCCAAGTGAACCACGTAGTCAACAACACAATGCGACAAAAGAAAGCAACACCAAACACCATAACAATCTCAAAAGACACTCAACCCATTAAAGGGGAGAAGGAGTATAGTTATATACAAAGATAGCACGATGTAAACACATCAATCAGAACCTTCGGGAGAGTCACCCTCACCCCCTGAAGCTGAGCCACCGGTAGAGATGGATGAAGAGGAGGAGTCTGAAGTACCGATCTCCACAGGTGTAGCATCCACCTGTGTAGGGGCAGGCTCGTCTGCAACAGCAGCCTGACCCCTCAGAACAGCCATGTAGCCACTGGCGTATGGCCCGAAGTCACCAAGGTCACCAACTGGAAACTGAGGATCAATGCGGAAAATATGATCAACCAGATACTCACCAAACTGGTTCATCTCCTGAGTGAGACGCGCGCTATAATCAGCAGTGATGGCAGAGGAAGCCTTGTACTCAGACACTGCGACAGTCCTCTCCTCTGCCCGGCACCTAGCCTCCAACTTCCGCAACTTCTCCGAGTGGAGCGAAGATGCAACCTCAGCCTCCCGACGTAAACTACCCACGGTAGTCTCAAGCAAGGACACTTGGTCCCGAAGCTCCTGCATCTTCAAATCAGATAAGCGCGCCTTCTCAACAGCAGTGGCGAGCTCCGCCTTGAGAGAGACCTGGCTGTCCTCAAGGGTCTTCTTCTCGTCAGATAACTCGAGCACGAGTGATGACATGTTCACCATGTCAGACATACCCTAACAATTAAAACAAGGGGTGAGTAACCGAAAGACAACCAATATGAAAGTATAAAGAAGAAAGCAAGGAACAACTCACAGGCGCATAACGAGAGAGTACACCCTGAACAAACCGCCGAGTCTCTCCAGGAGACTTGGGCTAAGCAACACGATCGCCAGGGGGAATGGCACCGCGGAGTACGCGGACGCCAACCTCAGGAGTCCGCAAAGAGGAGCTGCTATCAAGGTGGAACTCCTTCAAACCAGCGAAAGGAGTCCACTCAGACCCAATAACATCTTCATCAGTAAGACGCGCGAAATCCTTCCGACTTAAAGTCGGAGGCCCACCTACACAAGCGAAGCAAGTCAAAGGAAAATATAAACATAGAAGGATCAGTAACAAGGTAGAGATCATACTTGAGGACCGTGCCCTCGGCTGGGGGGCAGGGGAACCACCACCAACAGGTCGCTTCCCTTTGTCAGCCAGGGAAGGCACCTCTTCGACCACCATCTCCTTATCACGAGATAGGGTCGGAGGACGAGCAGTAGGCGAAGCAGGATCCGCAGCTTTCTTCCTCTTAGCAGCCGAGGCCCCGGCCTCAGAATCAGATCTCCGCGGCTTGGACTTGGAAGGTCCAGAGTCTCTGCCTACGGAGACGACCCTCTCGGTCACCAAAGGGGAGCGCCCTAGCAATATAAGAAAAACAAGATAAGGAAAACACAAGCTATACCATAAAGAAGCAAATAGGAGGAAGCATACCAGAGGCCCCAGCCTTCTTCCCAGGCATGGGGGATTTCTTCAGAGTGGAACTAGAAGGAGCCTTCCTCTTGCTCAGATCAACAGGGGCTCCCTGCACGTTATAGGTTTTTCCATGAAACCAACCTACAAAGGAAGAGCAGAAGGTAAATAAAGATGGGAAGACCAAGTGACATACCGAACCCCCGGAGTCAGGAGTCAAACTGATCCCGGCCTCGTAAAGATCCGTCTCAGTCACTAAGGACACGGGGCAGTATGACCGGGTCCTGTTGCTCTCATGAATGATCTTCATAGTCTCTAAATCAACTGAAGAGAACTCCCCGAAAGCAGGCCAACCATCGGACCGATCCTCATTCAAGAACGACCAAGTGACGTATCGATCCGTAATGAAGAAGTAATGCTTAGCCCAGTGACTGGCCGAGTTGTCACTCCGGGCCACGAAGCGGAGAGAGGTATCCCACTCGACCCCACTCAACCCGAAATCAGCAAATCGGGGATCCTTGAAGGTCGGATGGCGAGTTACGAAACTCGCAAACCCCACCTTCATCTGGTATTGGAACCGGTAGAAACATCGGAACAGAACGAGGGAGTACTTCCAGGAGTACCAATGGCACAACACCCGGAAGCCCACCCAGACACGGAGGGCACTGGGGCAAGGTTCACAGGAGAAATCCTGAAGAACCTGCTCAACTCTATGAGGTCATCACAGTAAGGCAACCTCAACCTAAATCGAATCTGGGAGGGGTACACGGCGACCTTCCCTCTAGGAGGCTCCGTCACCGTCTCGCGAGTAACCTCTAGGAGGCTCCGTCACCGTCTGCCACGACACGACAAATATCAAGACAAGAAAAATTTCCGAAGAACCGGAAACACTCCGACACCCGACCAACGACAACAACCAAAGATCCAAAAACACCCAGCAAAGATAGTCAACATGAGCCAAGGACACCACGACAACCAAATCGAATAATTTTATCCAAGCCTAAAGTCGGGTTTTGGGCAAAATTATCGTTACGCCCTCCAATGAAGATTAACACACCAACGGCGATACGACATCAAATTCAAAACCGGAATAGTCCAATCGGAGAAGAAACTATATCCGGACGACCGGCAAATTTTTTTCCCAAATCCACAACTATCGACGGTTATCCACGGCAATCCCACTTTCAACCAAATTTCGGCAATCAAACATCGGCAATCAAGCGTCGGCAATCAAGTATCAACGATTCAAAAATCAACGTTTTATGCGGTAACGGAAAGGAAAAGAGCGGACCTTCGGAAAACCCGACCCGATGTGATAAACGGGTCCGGAATTCGAATTTCGAAGTCGGTCGGAATCAGCCCCTCGCCGGAGCCCCAATTCCGTCGTCGCCGGAGTCGCTCCCAGCCGTCCCTTCGTCGCCGGAGTCCGCCCCAGACCACGCCGGAGCTGCCTGGTCCCGCTGTCGACAGTCCTGGCCGGACTTGGCACTGCCGTCGTTGGAGACGAACTCGCCGTTGAAACCTCCCGACGTCGCTGCTCGTCTTGTCACCGCCCTCCACCGACCAAGCTCGTGCCGCGTCGTCTTCGTCCGTCAGCCGCTGGAGGTCGCGCCGCCGTCTCGAGCTGCCAATCCACTAGCCGTCTTCGTCCCGTGCTGGTGGTCACCTCCCGCCGGAGCTGCTGGCCGGAATTTCGGGTCTCTCGCCGGAATTTTGGCCGGCCCTTACCTTGGGGGTGCTCTCAACTTTTTTCTTGTTCTCCAAAGGTGAGTAAAGAGGGAAGATGGTGGCTATGGTGACTCCCTAAGGTATTTTTCTAACTCTCCTCTATATTGAAAAGATGATAGGGTTTTTTAAAGGGTTTTAATCACCACCCTCCATCTATCTTTAAATGAGATCTAAGGGCCAAGGAAAAACCATCATTTTTATCCCTTTCAACTATGGCTAAGTATATCTCCATACTTAGAAAAACTATCAAGTTAGGTTTATTCTTGAGCATTCCATACTTAGGAAAAAAATTTGGCCAAAATTAATTTTTTCCTCACTTAGATAGAATCCCGGCACGAATTTGAAGCGTAAGTTACTTAGTTACATTTGTATTGTGTCCCTATGCGAGTGTGAATTTTTTAAGTATACGCCGGTAGCAAAGATAGATTTATTGCTCCCACCTCAGACGGACACGTGCTTAGGCATACGTCCGCTCTACTCTAACGTTTACAACTCCTCTATCTCATAAGGCAGGGGGCAGGGTCGGAGACACACATCCATGGGTAAGCTAGCACTCAGATGAAAGGTAAAACCCCGGTTTCAAATTGTGCGTATCATACCATCCTAAAATAGAGTCAATCAAGGGTTAGGCCATTGGTTGACTCGGGGGCATGTGATGGATATACGCCCAATTTGAACCCGTTGACTTCCAAACCGTTGTATTTTTATCATCCCATTATTGATTGCAAATCGAAACTTCAACCCGAACACTTCGCGAGAACACCAACAGCTCGGACGAGGCCGAAGCGCTCGTCCGGCCGAGGCAAACTCACCTAGGTGAGGTTGGGTGGCCACACCCAACCTCCCCTAGGGGAGATCGGGTCAGCCAACCCGATCTCCCCTAGGGGAGATCGGGTTGACCAACCCGATCTCTCCTAGGAGGGATGGGGTTGGCCAACCCCATCCTCCCTAGGAGGGGTTGGGTGCCCTCACCCAACCCCTACCCTTGGGGGTCAGATTTCTTTTCCCCCCCAAGGGCCCCGGCACCATTTTTTGGACTCCCACACTCGGCTCACTCCGCCTACCTTCTCCGTATCCTAAGGTCTTAATCATGCGTTTAAGGGTTAATTAACTGTGTTTAAAGGTTAACGATGTCATTAAGTCACCTTAATGACACCGTTGCCTATAAATACCCCACCTCCACAATTCATTTGGACATCTTGACAATTTGGATTATTTTGCTCTGACATCTCTCTAGCTTTATCTCTCTAAAAACGATACTGACTTAGGCATCGGAGAGGGTTCACCAGGCACCACCCCCCCCCCCTCTCTGTGACTGGTACTGTCCCTTCTGCAGGGCGCAAGGAGAAGAGAAGCGACGGAAGGAAAGACACAAGCTAAGGCAGGGCAACCCGAGAGTATCAGATCATCCACCCCTCCAGTGAGGAACGAGATTTGAGCCGACAACCCGTTGACCCAAATCCCGGAACCTAACAGTAATATTTCGCGCGATGGGACGCCACCGCTATTTCCACGTGAGCGACTGCCTCCGTGCCATAGACCAGGCCAAACGGAGTTTCTCCTGTTGATTGCTTGGGTGTTGTTCTCACAGCCCACAGCACGTTCTCGAGCTCATCCATCAAATGACCCTGTAAGGCATAGAATCTCTTCTTCAAGCCATCCATCACGATCTTGTTGGCTGATTCTACCTGGCCATTGGTCTGAGCGTGGCGGATTGAAGCGGTCCGATGCTCAATGTTTAGTTCTTCCAGGTACTCCTTCTACTGAGCCCCATTGAACGGAGGGCCGTTGTCGCTGATCAACACTCGAGGAACCCCGTACCGGGATACGATCTGAGTTTGAAGGAACTTGAGGATCTGCTGCCCCGTCGTTCTAGCCAACGCTTTAGCCTCTATCCACTTTGAGAAGTAGTCGATGGCCACGAGCAAATACTTGCACTGACCTTTCGCTTGGGGAAGAGGTCCCACCAAATCAATCCCCCATTGCACGAAGAGCCATGCACTCCTGATGGGCGTTAAATCCGCGGCGGGAGCCACGATATTTGGAGCGTACTTCTGGCATGTATCACAGGATCGGACCATCGCGGTCGCTTCCTTGTTCATCGAGGGCCAATAGTAGCCTAAGTTCAATGCCTTCCTCACTAGAGATCGGGCCCCTTCATGACAGGCCGCGACTCCTTCGTGTAGCTCCCTCAGGATCCGATTCGTGTCAGGTTCTGCTACGCATTTTAAGAAAGGCTTTACGTACCCTTTTTTGTATAATTGGTTGTCCACTATCGCGTAATTGTCCGCAATCCGACGCAACCTGACAGCTGCCACTTTATCATCGGGGAGTACCCCCGTAGTCAGGTATGTGACCATCGGGGTCATCCAAGTGGGCTTCTCTTCTTCCTCCGATCCTGTCTCAATAGCATAGATCTCCGCCGGATCAATGTTTGAGATAATCACCTTTTCTAGGAAATGCACCCTCCGATTCTCCTCAGGGGCCACTCCCAGAGCGAACTTGCTTAAGGCATCTGCTTCCGCGTTCTCTTCCCTCGGGTTTGCCTCGATATTGAAGCTTTTGAAGCTTCCCTTCAACGTCTGCACCTCGTGCAAATACTTCTTCATTGTTGGGCTCTTGGCTTCATAGTTCCCCTGGACTTGATTCACGATCAAGCTGGCATCGCACTTCACGTTTAAATGATCGACCCCCGTACCCTTGGCAATCTTAAGGCCTGTGATGAGAGCCTCATACTCCGCTTCGTTGTTGGTGGCTTTGAACGTCAACGCCAAGGCATATCGTAGGGGCTCGCCTCCACCGGGTGGTATCAATATGAATCCTGCCCCCGAGCCTTCTACACTCGATGAACCATCAGTGTACATCTCCCAGGTATTCTCCACATTTGGCTGTTCTGGCTGTTGTTCTGTTGTCGGGACTTCCTCCATGGTTGCCCCCTCTGCGGGACCCGTTACTTCCAGATCGGGTGCCGTAGACTCAGCTATAAAATCTGCCAATGCCTGGCCCTTAATAGCGGTTCTCGGAGCGAAATGAATACGGAACTCCGTCAGCTCGATGGCCCATTTTACCGATCTCCCCGACGCCTCCGGTCGGTTCAAAAAGTGTTTCAGGGGCTGATTAGTCAATACCGTGACTTCATGGGCATGGAAGTAAGGTCGTAGCTTTCTAGCGGCAATAATCAACGCAAAGAGATACTTCTCAATAGCGGGATACTTTATTTCAGACTTGGCAAACGCCTTGCTTACATAATAGATAGGCACTTGGTTGCCCTTGACAATTTTAATCAAAACAGAACTAACAACCACATCAGAAACAGCCAAATAGAGATAAAGCGGCTCGCCTGGAACTGGTTTCGCCAACGGCGGAAGGGTGCGGAGGTGTTGCTTGAGTGCCTGGAACGCCTCCTCGCACTTTTCGGTCCACTCGAATTTCTTGTGGGCCCTCAGCACATCAAAAAATGGCATGGCTCGACCACTCGCCTTGGATAGGAAGCAATTCATCGCGGCCAACCGGCCATTCAGTACCTGGACCTCCCGATGAGTCTTCGGGGACTGCATCTCCTCGATTGCTCGCAGCTTCTCGGGGTTCACCTCGATTCCTCTCTGGCTCACCATGAACCCTAGGAACTTCCCCGAGTTCACCCCAAAAGCACATTTGTCGGGGTTCAGCCGCACCTGATGGAACTTCATCCGCTCGAATGCTGCCGCCAAGTTCTGGACATGGTCTCCTGCCTGTCGGGACTTCACCAGCATGTCATCCACATACGCCTCCATGGTTTTCCTAAACATGTCTCCGAACAACTTGTTCACCATTCGCTGGTAAGTCGCTCCGGCATTGATCAATCCGAAGGGCATCACGTCGTAATGGTAGACGTCACTGTCGGCATAGAAGGCCGTATGGGGGGCATCCTCCTTCGCCATCTTGATCTGTTTATACCCGGAATAGGCATCCATGAAGCTCAGCAGCTCATGTCCCGATGTGGCATCCACCAGCTGGTCAATCTTCGGGAGCGGGTAGCAATCCTTCGGGCAAGCCTTGTTCAAGTCGCGGAAATCGACACACATCCGCCACTCCCCGTTACTCTTTCGCACCAGGACTGGGTTAGCCACCCAAGTCTGGAATCGGAGCTCCTTGATGAATCCAGCATCGAGCAGTCTGCCCACCTCTTGCTGAATCGCGATCCTCTTGTCCGCGCCCATCGGACGTCTTCTCTGCGCGATAGGCTTGATCGCGGGGTCTATCTTCAGCTCGTGCACTATCACGTGGGGGCAGATTCCTGGCATATCACTCGGGGACCAGGCAAACAGCTCCTTAAACTCCTTCAGAAGCTCGATCAACTCTTTGGCTCTTTCCTCCAACAGAGCAGACCCGATCTTCACCTTCCTCTGAGGCCCATCGATCTCAACTTCCTTCAAATCCTCCATGGGGGCTGATGGATATACGCCCAATTTGAACCCGTTGACTTCCAAACCGTTGTATTTTTATCGTCCCATTTGTGATTATAAATCGAAACTTCAACCCGGACACTTCGCGAGAACATCGACAGCTCGGACGGGGCCGAAGCGCCCGTCCGACAGAGGCGAACTCACCTAGGGGAGATCGGGTTGGCCAACCCGATCTCTCCTAGGAGAGATCGGGTCGGCCAACCCGATCCCTCCTAGGAGGGATGGGGTTGGCCAACCCCACCCTCCCTAGGAGGGGTTGGGTGTCCTCACCCAACCCCTACCCTTGGGGGTCGGATTTCTCCCCCCCCAAGGGCCCCGACACCATTTTCGGACTCCCATACTCGGTCCACTCCGCCTACCTCCTCCGAATCCTAAGGTCTTAATTATGTGCTTAAAGGTTAATTAATTGTGTTTAAAGGCTAACGATGTCATTAAGCCACCTTAATGACACCGTTGCCTATAAATACCCCACCTTCACAACTCATTTGATCATCTTGGCCATTTGGACATTTTAGCTCTGACATCTCTCTAGCTTTATCTCTCTAGAAAAGTACTGACTTAGGCATCGGAGAGGGTTCACCAGGCACCACCCCCCCCTCCTCCGTGTCTGGTATTGCCCCTTCTGCAGGGTAGAAGGAGAGAAGAAGCAGAGGAAGGAAGGAAGGAAAGGAGAAGATAGACTAAGGCAGAGCAGCTCAGGAACATCGGATCACACACATCCCCCGTAAGGAGTGAGATCAAAGCTGACACCCCGTTGACCTAGATCTCATAACTTAACACTTGGCGCCGTCTGTGGGCTTCAGACAGAAAGCCTAACTATCACTAGCAAGATGGCAAGCGTATATGTCATCCACGGAGGGTATGGAGCTGGAGGAGAGTCAGCGAATGCCAGAGAAGCATATATGGCAGAGTTAGGGACTCCTAAGCCAAGAGAAGAACAACCAAATGGAAAGAAAGAAGCCATAATAGAATTTTCAAAAAGAGACATGGAGCATGTGTTACCAGACAACAAGGATGCCCTGGTCATAACAATGAAGATCACTGATATGGACATTGGGAGAATCCTAATAGACAGTGGAAGCTCACCCAACATCATTAGCAAGAAGGTCCTCAACATACTAGGAGTTAGGCCA
Organism: Clarkia xantiana subsp. parviflora; assembly: GCA_036873135.1. NCBI lineage: Eukaryota > Viridiplantae > Streptophyta > Magnoliopsida > Myrtales > Onagraceae > Clarkia > Clarkia xantiana. The sequence goes on along the minus strand of JAPTYO010000021.1, from coordinate 465,289 downwards.
AGTAGCATAAAACAGGTTTACTCCCCCTTGGTAGGATTTTCAGGAGAGCCAACATACCCACTGGGGGCAGTCACACTACCTGTGACACTGGGCACAGGGCAGAGGCAGCTAAAGATTGATGTCCCATTCTTCATTACAGAAGAAATGGAGGAGTACAATGGGGTCCTAGGTACCACTACAATCAACAAGTGGGGTATGGTACCATCAACGCTATATCAGAAAATGAAATTCCCCACAGACCAAGGGATAGGGGAAGTAAAGGGTAACCAGAAGGTAGCAAGGAAGTGTGCAAGGATTGCACTAGGCAAAAGGAAGAAAACAAGAGAAGTCCTACTAGTAGACGAGGACCCAAGAGAAGATCATGGAAGACCAGCCCCCATGGAGGAACTAAAAGAGATACTCATAGAAGAACCCGATAGGAAGGCTAAAATTGGGACTGCCTTATCTCAGGAAGAGGAGAACCACTTAGTCGCTTTACTAAGGGAATACAAGGATTTGTTCGCCTGGTCACCGAGCGATATGCCAGGGATATCAGAAGATGTGATCTCACACAGGCTCAACATAGACGCGGCAACGCGGCCAACAACACAGAAGGTGAGACCAATGGGAGGAAATAAAAAGATAGTTATTCAAGAAGAAGTAGAAAAGCTACTAAAGGCAAAGTTCATCAAGGAAATCAGATTCCAGACATGGGTGGCAAACCCAGTACTGGTAAAGAAGTCGGGAGGAAGTTGGAGAATGTGTATTGACTATCGGGACCTAAACAAGGCATGCCCAAAGGACTCATATCCGCTACCAAGAATAGATCAGTTAGTGGATGCAACATCAGGTCACCAACTAATGAGCTTCATGGATGCATACTCAGGATATAACCAGATAAAAATGGCCCCTGAGGACGCCCCCCACACAGCATTCTACGCTAATAGCGAGATATACCATTACACAGTGATGCCTTTCGGACTCATAAATGCTGGAGCAACATACCAAAGAATGGTCAACAAAATCTTTGGGGACATGATAGGGAAGACAATGGAGGCGTATGTGGACGACATGATAGTCAAATCTAAAGAGAAGAAGGACCATGTGGAAAACCTTCGCTCAACGTTTGAAAGGATGAGGAAATATCAAGTCCGTCTAAACCCGAAAAAGTGCGCATTTGGGGTGCAATCAGGAAAGTTCTTAGGCTTCATGGTAAGCCAGCGAGGCATAGAGGTAAACCCCGAAAAACTTCAAGCAATTGAAGAAATGCAATCACCTACGAAGCACAAAGAGGTTCAACGACTGAACGGGAGGTTGGCAGCCCTTAACAGATTCCTATCCAAAATAGGAGACAAGGCATTACCCTTCTTTGAGGTACTAAGGGCAAACAAGAAATTTGAATGGACACCGAGATGTGAGGAGGCCTTCCAGCAACTAAAACAACATCTAAAGACACTACCACCCCTAGCAAAGCCTACACCAGGGGAGCCCCTCTACCTCTACATCTCAGTGAGCAACGTGGCAGTTAGCTCAGTGCTAATCAAAGAGGAAAACGCTACACAATTGCCAGTATACTTCGTAAGCAAAACATTGGCAAAGTATGAGATCAACTACTTGCCAATAGAAAAGTACCTCTATGCACTGATCGTATCAGCAAGAAAGTTGAGACCGTATTTTCATGGGCATGAAGTAACAGTCCTCACAGACCAACCATTGAAACACCTCCTGCAGAGACCAGACACATCGGGAAGACTGACCAAATGGGCAATCGAGCTAAGTGAGTTTCGCATTCATTTCGCCCCAAGAACAGCCATAAAGGGTCAGGCTCTAGCGTATTTTATCGCCGAATTCACTGGAATTAATCCGGACGAAGACTTGGGAGAAGTCAAAACTACATGCGAGGCAAGTAGTAGTCAGGAGACACAATCAGAAGAATTATGGGAGATGCATACTGATGGGTCATCCAACGGAGGAGGTTCAGGCGCAGGCCTCTTACTATACCCACCAAACAGCGATACACCTATGCGCTACGCCATGGCACTAACCTTTAAGGCAACAAACAATGAGGCTGAGTACGAAGCACTAATAACTGGCCTGAGAATAGCCAAAGGAGTAGGGGCAAAGCATTTAAGGGTCAAGTGTGATTCTCAACTAGTTGTCAACCAAGTGAAAGGAATCTACACTGCAAAGTCCGAAAACATGCAGAGATACTTGCAGCAAGCCAAGGACCTGATAAAGAGCTTCCAAAGCTTCGACATTGAGTCTGTCCCAAGAGAACAAAACCAAGAGGCAGACGCCTTAAGTAAACTAGCCTTAGGGGCAGAAGCAGGCAAAGAGGTTCACTTCGTGGAGCAAAGAATGCAATCAGTGATAGAACAAATGGAGGTTCTAGCAATAGATGAAGCAGAAGTCTGGATGACACCAATGAGACAATACATCATGGAAGGAAAGCTCCCAAAAGATAAGGTGGAAGCAGTCAAGATTGAAAGGATGGCTAGGAATTACGCAGTGATGGACAATGAGCTCTACAAGAAAGGATACTCCACACCTTTCCTCAAATGCATAGCATACCCAGAAACAGAGAGAGTACTTGCAGAACTCCATGAGGGAGAGGCGGGGTGCCATGAAGGAGCACGGTCAATAAGCCGAAAGGTCTACAACCTAGGATACTATTGGCCATCATTGAGTAAAGAAGTAGCAGACTTGGTACAAAAATGTGATCACTGCCAAAGGTACTCCAGAAATATAACAGCCCCACCAGCAAAGCTAAGCTCCATCTCAGGAGCCTGGCCTTTCGCACAATGGGGGATTGATTTGATAGGCCCCCTACCAAAAACAAAAGGTCAGAAGACTTGCATAATTGTTGCAATAGACTACTTTTCCAAGTGGATAGAAGCAAAGGCAATGGGGAAGACAACAGACGACCAAGTCGTCAATTTCATCCAATCTCACATTGTCTCGAGGTATGGGGTGCCAAAAGCAATAATAAGTGACAATGGCCCACAATTCAAGAGCAAGAAATTGCAATGGTATTGCGAAAGACTGAATATAGATCACCGCTTCGCATCAGTAAAGCACCCTCAGACAAACGGACAGGTAGAATCGGCAAACAAGATAGTGCTAGATGGCCTAAAGAAACGACTCCACGCCACCAAGGGAAGTTGGGTAGATGAGCTGGAAAATGTTCTATGGGCAGTACGGACAACACCAAAAATATCCACAGGAGAAACGCCATTTGGCCTAGTGTACGGAACTGAGGCGGTGGCACCAGCAGAAATAGCTGTACAATCACTGAGGACCAAGTACTTTGAGGAGCATGAGAACAACAAGGCAAGACTTTTAGATTTAGACATGGTGGAGGATAAAAGGTGGAATTCAGAAGAAGCACAGACACGAATGCGCCTTGTCTCAGCAAGATACTACAACCGCCAAGTCAAGGAGAGACAATTCCACGTAGGAGAACTAGTACTAAGAAGGAATGAGTTCTCACACTTAGACCAAGTCAGAAAGTTATCTCCAAAGTGGGAAGGACCATACAAGATAGCGTCAGTTCCCTACGTAAACGCGTAACGCCTCGAAGATGGAGAGGGGTATATCTCCACAAACACCTTCAGTGGAGAGCACCTAAAGAAGTACTACGTATAAGAAGAAAGCACAAGAAAAACCCCATATCCTTAGTTTTCATATCTAGCACTTTGCATGTTTCACCTCTACAAGCTTTTCAAAAACAACTTTGGAGAAGGAGAACTCACGAAGTTCCCCCAACTCTATAACTATCTTTCATTCCTACAAAGGATGTCTTGGTGCACCAAGGCATCCCAAGTGTACAAAAACATGAATGCTCCTAAGGGAGTAGTAGTTACTCAAAAGTATTTTCCAGTGAATGCAGTGGTATAACCACGAAGTTATCCTTACACAGATATGACTTCAAGTCAATGACAGGTTCGACGCCCCCAAGAGCGTATCTTGAGAGTAGTTTTCATACTACGACATTCGACGCCCCCAAGAGCGTATCTTGAGAGTAGTTTTCATACTACGACATTCGACGCCCCCAAGAGCGTATCTTGAGAGTAGTGTTCATACTACGACCTTCGACGCCCCCAAGAGCGTATCTTGAGAGTAGTTATTACACTACGACCTTCGACGCACCAAGAGCGTATCTTGAGAGTGGTTTCCAAAAACTACGAACTTCGACGCCCCCAGGAGCGTATCTTGAGAGTAGTGTTCATACTACGACCTTCGACGCCCCCAAGAGCGTATCTTGAGAGTAGTTATTACACTACGAATTCGACGCACCAAGAGCGTATCTTGAGAGTGGTTTCCAAAAACTACGATTTCGACGCCCCCAGGAGCGTATCTTGAGGTAGATTTGCAACCTACCAGATTCGACGCCCCCAAGAGCGTATCTTGAGGTAGAAAAAACACTACCAGTTCGACGCCCCCAAGAGCGTATCTTGAGGTAGATTTCAAACTACCAGTTCGACGCCCACCAAGAGCGTATCTTTGGTCTAACCTGAGCCCTCCGGGAGCCTATCCTGTGAAACGTTAAGTGCCGTCCGAGAGCCTGTCTCGTGAACAGATTTGACACCCGTCAAGAAGGTATCGGTGGACTAACCTGTGCCCTCCGGGAGCCTATCCTGTGAAACGTTAAGTGCCGTCCGAGAGCCTGTCTCGTGAACAGATTTGACACCCGTCAAGAAGGTATCGGTGGACTAACCTGTGCCCTCTGGGAGCCTATCCTGTGAAACGTTAAGTGCCGTCCGAGAGCCTGTCTCGTGAAAAGATTTCGACGCCCACCAAGAGCGTATCTTTGGTCTAACAGTACAACGTATACCGTGTAAGGGGTATCAGAAGAGATCATCACACCATGTTTAGAAGGATACCATTCTTAGAAGGATACCATGCTCAGAAGAATACCATGGGAAAGAAATTTCTAAGTAAAGTAATATGAAGAACAAGTAATGTTTTTTCTTTATGAAATGGCAGGTAAGGCATGAAGGAAAGCACGAAAGAAGGATAAGTAAAGGAAACATACCAATGAAAGGGTCCGTACCTAAAGGGCCATACACAAGGCATAGGGAGACATCATGAGAAGAGATATAAGCACATGGCCATATATACAACGAGTATAAACAAGTGTATCAGACAAAGATGGCAACACTAAGAAATGTGGAGTTTTAAACTCTAAAGACAACCACAACTCACAAGCACATGAGACTACCACAATAGATAGGGGTACTATTCCTTTATCTTCGCAATATGCTTAAGTGCAAAGTCTGACAAATCACCAAGACGAGAGAAAGGAAAGTCAGGAGCAATCATGTGAATACGTTCAAGAATCTCCTTAAAGGAAATACGTTTAGCCACAGAGCAGCGAACGTCCATAGCAGCCTGATAAGCGGAAGAGGCCTTATACTCAGCAATGGCACACTCTTTTGCATCCATACGAAACATTTCCTCCAGAGAGACTAACTCAGCAGCCCGAAGTGTCTCATCACGGTAAGACCTTTGTTTCAACGCCTCAACCTCTTCATTGAGAAGAGCAATGCGACCCTCCAAGTCTCGGCACCGCAAATCAGTAATACGACTATGCTCCAAATAGTTAATAAGACTGGAGTTAAGGGAGACACAAATGTCCTCGTACACCTTCCTCTCCTCAGCAAGATGAATAGCAAGGGTGGATAAATTAACAAGGTCGGCCATACCCTGTAACAAAAACAAAAGATGAGACGGATAACGCATGGAGAAGAAGTATGCCAAAGGATAAAACGGTTAATAACATTACAGGAGCATAACGAGCCAACACATCACGAGCCAACTCATAGGTTGCATCCGACCCTTTGGAGAGGGACACACGATCAGCAGGAGGAACAGCAGACTGCAGAACACGAACTCTAACCTCAGGAGTTTGCAAAGAAGATTGATTGTCAAAACGAGCCCCACGCCCATAATAAGGCGCCCACTCAGACCCAACAATTCCATCAACAGGCGGACGAGACAGCTCCTTCCGACTCAGACGCGGAAGACGAAGTCTACCTATAACAAAGCACAGAGTAAATACCAATATACACTAAGGAAACTCAGCTGCTCAAGAACTCACCAAACAGAGAGGAAGGAAAAGACGGCTCCCGGACCTTCGATTGGGGGGCATCAATATAGAAAGAAGATGGCACCCTAACGTCACCACCCTTACCTCCAGTTAGAGAAAATCTCCCCGCACCATAGAAAACTGATCTTTTTGCAATCGAAGATCCGGTCCCGGAAGTAACCACTCCCACACGTACTTGCCTCTTACTCCTCATCAATCACCAGAAAGTTCTACTGACCGGAAAAAACACAGGCTCAATTCGAGAAAAATAGAAAGCAAACAATGGACAAGAGACACGAACTCATTTCCCTAAGATGATAGATACAAAGTCAAAAAAATAAGAATAGAAAGACGGCAAGAAAAACCCCACCAGCCAATAGGCAAAGGCAGGGGGCAAGGGGAGATAGTCATAACCCCCAGCATAAGGAGACCCCATCAGCCAATAGGCAAAGGCAGGGGGCAAGGGGAGATAGTCATAACCCCCAGCATAAGGAGACCCCATCAGCCAACAGGCAGAGGCAGGGGGCAGGGGGAGATAGTCATAACCCCCAGCATGGAGAGACCCCTCAGCCCAACAGACAGAGGCAAGGGGGCAAACAGAGATAGCCATAATCCCGATGTAGAAAATCCCACACGCCAGTAAACGGAAGTATGAAAGCAAGAAGATGGAGGAAAGACAAATCAGGCAGAACTATATTATCATGAAGACACGTAAATTGAAACGAGACAAGTAAGGAAACAACTGAAAGAAAAACAGGATCGAACTCCACAAGAACAATGCTTACACAAGAAGAAAAACGCATACCTCAATGCGACACGTGCCCCGAGAAGTAAGCCCAACCAGAAATCCCACCGTCGAAAAGAAGAGAAAAAGACAACGAGAATGAGGTAATCACTTCCCCTTTTTATAACACAAAGGTTTAGGGTTTTTCCAAAATCGCCAAATCAACACCGTTGAATTTTAGAGAGGAAAATTTCAAGGGACAAGATTCAAAAACTAGTTCCCATCAACCATGGTTAAATCCACACTCACCCTAGTTAACACCCCCTAAGGTTTATTTTCTAGTATTCCATACTTAGGAAAATTTTTGACTAAAATTAATTCTTCCTCACTTAGATAAAATCCCGGCACGAAATTGAAGCGTAAGTTATTTAGTTACATTCGTATCACACCCCTGTGCAAGTTTGTATTTTTTGAGTGTACACCTGTAGCAGAGATAAGTTTATTACTCCCACCTCAGACGGACGCGTGCCTAGGCACACGTCCGTGCTACTCTGACGTTTACAATTCCTCTATCTCAGTAGACAGGGGGGCAGAGTCAGAGGCACGTATCCACGGGTAAGCAAACATTCAGACAAAGAAGGTAAAACCCCGGTTTCAAATTGCGCGTGTCATACCATCCTAAAATAGAGTCAATCAAGGGTTAGGCCATTGGTTGACTCGGGGGCATGTGATGGATATACGCCCAATTTGAACCCGTTTACTTCCAAACCGTTGTATTTTTATCGTCCCATTTGTGATTATAAATCGAAACTTCAACCCGGACACTTCGCGAGAACATCGACGGCTCGGACGGGGCCGAAGCGCCCGTCCGACAGAGGCGAACTCACCTAGGAGAGGTTGGGTGGCCACACCCGACCTCCCCTAGGGGAGATCGGGTTGGCCAACCCGATCTCTCCTAGGAGAGATCGGGTTGGCCAACCCGATCTCTCCTAGGAGAGATCGGGTCGGCCAACCCGATCCCTCCTAGGAGGGATGGGGTTGGCCAACCCCACCCTCCCTAGGAGGGGTTGGGTGTCCTCACCCAACCCCTACCCTTGGGGGTCGGATTTCTCCCCCCCCCAAGGGCCCCGACACCATTTTCGGACTCCCATACTCGGTCCACTCCGCCTACCTCCTCCGAATCCTAAGGTCTTAATTATGTGCTTAAAGGTTAATTAATTGTGTTTAAAGGCTAACGATGTCATTAAGCCACCTTAATGACACCGTTGCCTATAAATACCCCACCTTCACAACTCATTTGATCATCTTGGCCATTTGGACATTTTAGCTCTGACATCTCTCTAGCTTTATCTCTCTAGAAAAGTACTGACTTAGGCATCGGAGAGGGTTCACCAGGCACCACCCCCCCCCCTCATCCGTGTCTGGTATTGCCCCTTCTGCAGGGTAGAAGGAGAGAAGAAGCAGAGGAAGGAAGGAAGGAAAGGAGAAGATAGACTAAGGCAGAGCAGCTCAGGAACATCGGATCACACACATCCCCCGTAAGGAGTGAGATCAAAGCTGACACCCCGTTGACCTAGATCTCATAACTTAACAGGGGCGGGACGCCCATACTCCTCTCGAGGATCAGCATCAGTCTGATGGACATTCATGGCCTCCCTCCTTCTCCGTCGGGTGGCGTTAACGTAGCATTTCCGCGATGCCACTTGGTCACCCTTGACTTCTCCGACCCCATTGTCAGTCGGGAACTTCATCTTCTGGTGAACCGTCGAGGCTACTGCCATAAGAGGGTTGATGGTGGTCCTCCCGATAATAGCGTTGTATGCCCCCGCAGACTCCACGACAACGAAATCCACGTTTCGTTTCTCCATCTTCCAGCCACTACCAAACTCCACCGGTAAGGTAATCATTCCCAGCGGGTAAGAGGTGGAACCAGAGAATCCTACCATCGGGAAGTCCACCTGTGTGAGGTCCTTCTTCGTCTTTCCCATGGCTTCCAGAGCGTCCATGAAGAGAATATCGGAGGAACTCCCTCCGTCTATCAGGATCCGCTTCATCTCGAATCCGTCTACGTCCAGGGTCACGACCAGGGCGTCATCGTGAGGGCTCTCCACGCCTACTAGATCCTCCGCCGAGAAAGAAATTACCATTTCCTCCTTCAGGGTCCACGACCGGGACCTTTTGCCTAGCACCACCGCGGCAGATATGCGAGAAGCGTAGTTCTCCCGGGAAGCAGAGGTATCACCTCCCGCCGCCATTCCTCCGTGGATGACGTTGATAGTTCCCCGTCTCTCCTTACGGGCACCTGATCCTGAGGCTTCTTGCTCAACCTTCTTCTTCTTCAGGGATCGGTCACGGGATTTGGAACGGGATCGTGACCGACTTCTGGAGCGGGATCGGCACCGCCCCCTTCCGACGAACTCTTTTAGCTTCCCCTTCTGGATCAGCTTCTCAATTTCCTTCTTCAACTCCCGACAGTTTTCGGTGTCATGGCCATTGGCTCGATGGTAGCGACAGTAACGGTCAGGACGGCCTCCTAGGAATTCGCCTTCTTTCCTCGGGGGGTATCGAGCGAGACCCTGTCTGTCCATCACAGCTAACACAGAGGTCATCGAGCTATTGATGGGAACAGCCCGACCTTCTCGGTTATCCTTCCTCGGAGGACGCTTGTCTTCTCTTTTATCGGGACGACCACGGTTCCTACTTCCTTCCGACTTGTCTCTCCCTTTGCGATCATCCGATAGCTTGGACGATAGCTTTCCTCTCCCCGATTTCGGGGGATCGAGCTCTCCGGCAGCAATCTTCGACTCCTGGACGTCGATTTGCTGTTTCACCCTCGCTTGCAGGGCCTCCATGCTCCACACAGCCTTCGCGGCTACGCTGTGCATCAGGCCGGAACCGTACGGAGCGCTCAAGTTCCGCAGGAAAGTACGGATAGTCTCTCCTTCCGAGATTTCTTCGTCAATCTCCGCAGCACTGGCAGTGAACCGTTGGTAGTAGTATGCCAACGATTCATCGGGTCTCTGCACCACCTGGGTCAAGGACCTCACACTCTTCAGAAGACGCCTCCGACCTTGGTACTGCTTGATGAAGCGATCGTGCATATCAGCCCAGCACGTGATGCATCCTGGCGGGAGGCTGAAGAACCAAGTCATGGCCCTTTCTCCCAGGGTTATCGGGAACAATGAACAGATGAGGTCATCATTCGACGTTCGTCCCATGCAGGCCTGGACATGCCTCTGAACATGGCGAACTGGGTCCCCCTCACCATCGTACTCCTTGATGGTCGGAATACCTAGCCCGGGCGGGGCGACGGTATCTATCAGCGGCACGAAAGGATGGCTGGACCGATCCCTTAGCTCCGATGTCATCTGCTTCTGATCACCCATGCAGATGCTAACGATCTTCACCACCTGATCGGGGGTGATGGGGCCATTCAGGGGAATGGTCCTATTCTGCACTGGTCCTGGGCCGTCGACCACGAACTTCTCCAGGTGTGCTGGCTCCTTACCCTTGCTCCTGGGCGGAACCTCCTGTTCCTCTGGGTCCACCCTCGGCGAGGGTGGTGGTAATTCTTCTCGCGGAGGCAACTCCTCCGCCCTCCTGGCGGCCTCTCTTTTGTCCAGCAAGGCCTCCATGGCGGCCAAGATCATGGGCATAGCATCTGCTACTGCCTTGGCCAACTCCGAGTTCGAAGACGACCCTTCTTCCCTTCGCGGGACTCCTTCTCCTCCATGGCCTATCGGGTTCGGGGGAGCCTCATCTTCCTCCCTACGCGGGACATCCTGCCTGTTCCTCTCTGTGTCTCGGACTGAGACCTCATATCCATCACCCTGCCCCCCTGTCTGGGAAAGAGCGGGGTTCTCACCTTGTTCAGCAGTACGTTCTGGTAACTGGGAATTCAGAGTTCCTGCGGGACGGGAACTGCCAGCCGGAACTTGCTTCTTCTTGCCACCACCGGCCATTGATCTGGTAGAAGCTATCTTGACTTTTCGTAAGTTTCCCACAGACGGCGCCAATGTTGGATCACGGGTGAAGCTCCGTTACGTCCTTGACGGAAAGCTTTGGACTCCTGGGCTCCGCGTAATCCTGCAAAAGGGGATGACCTGGGTGGTGACCCAGAATCCCTCTCCGATGCTTAAATGAGTATGTGATCAATGGGTGGTAAGCAAAAAGTCTAAGCTCGTATTAGATGATGGTTTTCTGAGGTAACTTCCTCCTTTATATAGGAGGGGAAGTTACTCAGTTACCTGTGGCCGTGACTGGCCGTTTTGCCCATGATTCCGTGTATCTCGCCACGATTCCGTATATCTCGTTAGGGATTCCGTAGATTTTGCCCCACGCTCCGCGTATCTTACCCGTACTCCGCGTATCTCGGGCACGCTCTGCGTATCTCGGGGGACTTATCTTTATCTCTAACCGTCTCCCACTACTCTATCTAGTAGGCGGGTTTCTCGGTCTTTATCCTCTGATCCCAAGTCCCGACTCTTGTCGAAGACTCCAGAGTTGTCTCATTCTAGATCACCACCCAGGACCTTCAGTCTCTACGGGACAGGTCCAGCCTCTGCGGGGCTTTATTATCGGGGCATTTACTAAGGCATATCGGGGCCTGCTCAGAGGCTTCTCATCGGGAGCATTCAGCTCATACATCGGGGCTGCTAAAGTCGGGACCCTTCGTGCTGGGCCTCTGGGCCTTCTAGGCTTTTCACGAGGCCCACTGGACCTACTCGCCGTCCATTGGCTGTTAACGGGGCTAACGATTACATCGGAACCCATCACCACTCAAGGCGACTTAGTCCCGTGCATCACTTAAGACGACTTTTCTTGTGCACCACTGAAGGCGACTTTTCTCATGCACCACTGAAGGCGACTTTGACACTTAGCATAAATCTAAGGAGAACTCTTATTGGAAGCAACCTCTTTACTGATGGCATAAAATTGGCTTACATCGAATTAAATGATAAACAGCATACATCACTTAAGGCGATTTTTACATCGGGCACCACTTAAGGCGACTTTCTTCGGGCACCACTTAAGGCGACTTTCATCGGGCACCACTTAAGGCGACTTTATCGGGCACCACTTAAGGCGGCTTTCTTCAAGCATGGTGTTTCTTCAAGTGTTCGCCACTAAAAGAATGCTTCAACGTTCTGCCATCGAGGTCTTCCAACTTGTACGCATTTGGAGCTGGCATCCCCACGACCTTATAAGGTCCTTCCCATTTTGGTGACATCTTGTTGATTCGATCCAAAAGGGTGAACTCGTTGCGACGCCAAACCAGCACCCCGACGAAGAACTGTTGGGACTTCACTCGCCGATTGTAGTACCTGGCCGTCGCCAAACGCATTCGAGCTTGGACTTCATCGTCTTCCCGCCTCTTCTCTTCGAGTAAGTCCAAGTCCAGACGTCTAATCTCATCGTTCGTCAGGGGCTCGTAATATCTCATCCTATGGGACGCCACAGCTACCTCTACGGGGGCGACAGCCTCCGTGCCATAAACGAGGCCAAATGGAGTCTCCCTGGTTGATTGTTTGGGTGTCGTTCTAACAGCCCAAAGCACGTTTTCCAGTTCGTTCAGCCATTTGCCCTTCAAAGCATAGACCCTCTTCTTGAGGCCGTCCATCACAATTTGGTTGGCTGATTCTACCTGGCCATTAGTCTGAGCATGGCGCACAGAAGCTGTCCGATGCTCGATGTTCAACTCCTCCAGATACTCCTTCACCTGAGAGCCGTTAAACGGTGGACCATTGTCGCTGATCACCACCTTAGGAATCCCGTATCTGGACACGATGTGGGTCTGGAGGAACTTGACGATCTGGTTCCCCGTTGTTCTGGCCAACGCTTTTGCCTCTATCCATTTCGAAAAATAATCGATAGCTACAAGTAAATACTTACATTGACCTTGTGCTTGTGGAAGAGGTCCCACCAAGTCGATGCCCCACTGCGCGAAGGGCCAAGCGCTCTTGATGGATGTCAGATTAGCGGCCGGAGCCACGATACTCGAGGCGTACCTCTGGCACGCGTCACAGGATCGGACCAACGTCGTTGCTTCCTTGTTCATCGTGGGCCAATAATAGCCCAAGTTCAGCACTTTCCTCAAGATGGATCGGGCCCCTTCATGACAAGCCGCGACCCCTTCGTGCGTTTCCTTCAGAAGCCGACTGGCGTCGGGTTCTGCCACACACTTCAAGTACGGAGTCGAGAACCAGCCCTTCTTGTACAGCTGATCGTCTAGCATCACATAATTGGCCGCGATCCGACGTATCCTGTCCGCCGCTACTTGATCATCGGGGACTGCCCCCGTAGTCAGGTACGCGACTATCGGGGTCATCCAAGTTGGCTCCTCTTCTGATCTCGCTTCAATGGTGCACACCTGTGTTGGGTCGATGTTTGATAAGATCACCTTCTCGAAGAAGTGCACCTTCCGATTTTCTTCCAAGGGTGCCCCCAAGGCAAATTTGCTCAAGGCATCTGCCTCTACATTTTCCTCCCTTGGAATAGCCTCGATATCGAAGCTTTTGAAGCTCTCTTTCAGGGCTTGTACCTCTCGCAGATACTTTTTCATTATCGGACTCCTTGCTTCGTATCGCCCTTGAACTTGGTTCACGATTAAAGCTGCGTCGCACTTCACTCTCAAGTGATCGATTCCCGTGCCTTTAGCAATTTTTAGTCCCGTGATAAGAGCTTCATACTCCGCTTCGTTGTTTGTGGCCTTGAATGTTAAAGCCAATGCGTATCGGAGCGGTTCACCTTCACCCGGTGGTATCAACAAAAAGCCCGCTCCTGATCCGTCTGAACTCGCGGAGCCATCCGTATACATCTCCCAAGTATTTTCCTTGTTTGGCTGTTCTGATTGCTCTGCCCTCTCTGGCTGTTCGGGACCTCCATGGTTGCCCCCTCTACAGGGCCCGCTTCTTTTAGATCGGGGGCTGTAGATTCTGCTATAAAATCCGCCAATGCCTGGCCTTTGATGGCCGTTCTTGGAGCAAAGTGTATTCGAAACTCACTAAGCTCTACTGCCCACTTCACTAATCTTCCCGACGCATCCGGTCGGTTCAAAAAATGCTTCAAAGGCTGGTTCGTCAGCACAGTTATCTCGTGTGCGTGGAAATAAGGCCTTAGCTTCCGAGCAGTAATAATCAACGCAAAGAGGTACTTCTCAACGGCGGGATAATTTAACTCAGACTTGGAAAACGCCTTGCTTACATAATAAACGGGGACTTGATTTCCCTCGACAATCTTTACTAACACAGAGCTAATGGCAAATTCAGAAACAGCCAAATAAAGGTAGAGCGGCTCGCCTGGAACCGGTTTCGCCAACGGCGGGAGGGTGCGAAGGTGCTGCTTGAGTGCTTGGAACGCCTCTTCACACTTGGCGGTCCATTCAAATTTCTTGTTGGCCCTCAGGACTTCAAAAAACGGCATTGATCGGTCGTTGGCTTTAGATAAGAAGCGATTCATTGCAGCTAGTCGGCCATTCAGCACTTGTACCTCCCGATGGTTTATCGGAGACTGCATCTCCTCGATTGCCCTCAGCTTCTCAGGATTCACCTCAATTCCTCTCTGGCTCACCATGAAGCCTAAGAACTTCCCTGAGTGGACTCCGAAGGCGCATTTCGTCGGGTTCAAGCGAACTTGATGGAGTCTCATCCGCTCGAATGCCATGGTTAGCTTGTGCACATGATCCTCGGCTTGTCGGGACTTCACCGGCATATCATCCACGTAAGCTTCCATGGTTTCTCCCAGCATATCCCCAAACAGCTTGTTCACCATCCGTTGGTAGGTGGCCCCAGCATTGATCAACCCGAAAGGCATGACATCGTAGTGATAGATGTCACTGTCCGCATAGAATGCTGTATGGGGAGCGTCTTCCTTGGCCATCATGATCTGGTTGTAGCCTGAATACGCATCCATGAAACTCAACAGCTCATGTCCCGACGTGGCATCCACCAACTGGTCAATTCTCGGGAGTGGATAACAGTCCTTTGGGCAAGCCTTGTTTAAGTCGCGGAAGTCCACACACATTCGCCATTTCCCGTTAGTCTTCTTCACCAGCACTGGATTAGCAACCCAAGTCTGGAATCGGAGCTACTTAATGAACCCAGCATCGAGCAACCTGCCCACCTCCTGCTGGATCGCGATCTTCTTCTCCGTGCCCATCGGACGCCTTTTCTGCGTGATAGGCTTGATCGCGGGGTCTATCATCAGCTCGTGTACGATCACGTCGGGGCTGGTTCCTGGCATATCGCTCGGGGACCAGGCAAATAGCTCCTTGAACTCCTTCAACAACTCCACCAATTTTTGGGCTGTCTCCTCGGTCAGAGCAGACCCGATTTTCACCTTCCTCAGGGGCCCGTCGATCTCGACTTCTTTCAGATCCTCTACGGGGGCGGGACGCCCAAACTCTTCTCTGTGATCTGTGTCTGTCTGGAGGACAGTCATGGCTTCTCGTCTTCTCCTTCGGGTGGCGTTAACATAACATTTTCGAGAAGCCACCTGGTCACCCTTAACCTCTCCGACTCCGTGGTCGGTCGGGAACTTCATCTTCTGGTGCACTGTCGAGGCGACCGCCATCAGGGGATTAATAGTGGTCCTCCCGATAATCGCGTTGTAGGTCCCCGCGGAATCTACCACAACAAACTCCACGTTCCTTCTTTCTGATTTCCACCCACTACCAAACTCTACTGGTAAGGTGATTACTCCTAGCGGATAGGAGGTTGAGCCAGAGAACCCGACCATTGGGAAGTTTGCCTCCTTTAGATCTTTCTTCGTCTTCCCCATAGCTTCCAGCGCGTCCATGAATAGGATGTCGGAGGAGCTCCCCCCGTCGATTAGAATTCTCTTCATTTCAAACCCATCTACATCCAAGGTTACCACCAAGGCATCGTCGTGCGGAGTCTCTACGCCTATGAGGTCTTCCGACGAAAAGGAGATTACCATCTCTTCTTTCAAGGTCCAGGATCGGGACCTCTTACCCAGCACCACCGCAGTAGGGATTCTAGAAGTATAGACTTCTCGGGCGGATGAGGTATCACCTCCAGCAGCAAATCCTCCGTGGATCACATTGATAGTGCCCCGTCTCTCCTTGCGAGCACCGGACGACTCTGGATCGGTTCTCTTCTTCTTTGGGGACCGATCGCGGGATCGGGAACGGGACCGCGATCGGGACCGAGAGCGAGATCGACACCGCTTATCCCCGACAAATTCTTTGAGCTTCCCCTTCTGGATCAGCTTTTCGATCTCCTTCTTCAGTTCTCGACAGTGGTTGGTGTCGTGACCGTTCGCGCGGTGAAATCGGCAGTAGCGATCCGTGCGTGATCCCAAGAATTCTCCATCCTTCTTTGGGGGGTACCTGGAGATACCTTTTCGTTCCATGATTGTCAGCACTTCCGCCATGGAGCAGTTGAGAGGGATGTCGAGATCAGCCTCCCGCCTATCCTTCCTTGAAGAACGTTTATCGTCCCTTCGATCAGGTCGGCCTCGGTTTCGACTACTCTCAGGTTTGCCCTTTGACTTACGATCGTCGAAGGGCTTAACCGACGGCTTTCCTTTGTTCGACTTTGGGGGCTCCAACTCTCCTGCGGCTATCTTCGACTCCTGGACATCGATTTGCCGTTTCACCCTTTTTTGTAGCGCCTCCATATTCCACACAGCTTTCTCAGCCACGCTGTGCATCAGGTCGGAACCATAGGGGGCTGTCAGGTTCCGAATAAAGGTGCGGATGGTTTCGCCCTCTGAGATTCGCCGGGCCTTTGCACCACCTGGGTCAGGGACCTCACGCTCTTCAATAGACGCCTCCGACCCTGGTACTGCTGAATGAATCGGTCGTGCATGTCTGCCCAGCAAGTGATGCAGCCTGGGGGCAGACTAAAGAACCAGGTCAGGGCTCTTTCTCCCAGTGTGTTCGGGAACAGCGTACACACTATGTCCTCGCTCGGGGCTCTTCCCAGACACGCCATGAGGTGCTTCTGGACATGGCGAACTGGATCTCCTTCGCCATCGTACTCCTTGATCGTGGGGATGCCTAGCCCAGGCGGGGCTAGGGTGTCGATGAGTCGGGGGACGAAGGGATGAGTGGATCGATCCCTTAGCTCTGACACCAGTGGCTTCTGTTCTCCCATACAGATGTTCACGATTTTTACCACCTGGTCGGGAGTGATGGGACCATTCAGGGGAATGGTCCTGTGCTGTACTGGTCCTGGCCCATAAACCACGAACCTCTCCGGCTGACCGATTGCCCTACTCCCGTCCTGGCCTCGGGGCGGGGCTTCCTGTGCGTTCCGACCCTCTGTTGGCGGGGCCACTTCCTCCAACGTGGGCATCTCCTCCTGCCTCCTCGCAGCTTCTCTCCGATCTAAGAGAGCCTCTACGGCTGCTAGGAACATGGGCATGGCTTCCGCCACGGCCCTTGTCAAGTCTGCAGCTGGGGGGGCCTCCTGCCCCCTGTTGCCCTGATGTTGAGGAGCAACATCTTCGGGATCTCCATTATGCCCCCCTGTCTGGGAGAGCTCAGCCGGGGGATGGTTCTGGTTTTCCTCCTGTTCCGGTACTGAATCCAGATTTGTTGCAGCGGGGTGGCGGGAACCACCAGATTGTCCTGTCTTCTGTGCTTGCCAGCCGCCATTGATCGAGTAGAAGGCATATCAGCTTTTTGTTTGCTTCCCACAGACTGCGCCAATGTTGGATCACGGTGGAACTTCGGTACGGACTTTGACGGCAATCCTAGCTCCTTTGCTCCACGCAATCCTGCAAGAGGGGATAGACCGGGCGGTGACCCATAATCCCTCTCCGATGCTTAAATGAGTATCTCGTATGACTGGCAAGCAGTAATCTTAAAGTGTATTGAATTCAACGTCAGTCTTCTGAGGTGATCTCCTGCCCTTTTATAGGCAAAGAGATGCCTCAGGTACCTGGTGAACCGTTAGGGGTGGTTAGCCTGTATCCCGTGTATCTCGGGTGTGATCTTGCGTATCTTAGCCATGCCCCGCGTATCTCGGCCACGCTCCGTGTATCTTAACCACGTCCCGCGTATCTCGGCCACGCCCCGCATATCTTGGCCTTATCCTCTGGTAACGAGTCCTGACTCCCGTCGGGGACTCCAGAGTTGTCTCGTTGTGTCACCGCTCGGGGCCCCTCGTCATCGTGACAGGGCCAATCATTCTCAGGGATTCATCATCGGGGCCTACTTAAAGGCTTCTCATCGGGAGCTTCTAGCTCCACTGTCGGGACCGACTCTGTCGGGACCTTTCATCATCGGGACTCCCTTTGTCGGGACCCTTCTCCTAGGTCGTCGTGACCTTCATTTTGGGCCTGGTGGGCCTGTTTGCCGTTTCCTCCCCGTTAAAGGGCCTGACGGGTGTAATCGAACCCATCAGTGTCGTGCTATCGTGTTGTGTAAGGATATATAGTTGAACATCCCGAAACGAGATCTTTAAGCAAAAAACAAAATAATAAACTTTATATATAAAAAAAACTATGATTAGTATGTCAATATTCATAAGTTAATAATATAGAGTATAAAACACTAAAATTAAATCACTAACTGAAGTTTTTAAAGGTAATAAATAAGATTTGTTTAAAAAATACTTAAGAATTAGTCTTAGTAGCACAACTTTATCGTGCTATCGTGCGTGTCGTGTTATGATACTCAAACACGAACACGACACGGAAGTTATATCGTGTTAATCGTATTCGTGCTATCGTGTTATCGTTCTACTATATGCTAGCACGAACACGGTTTTTTCCGTGCGTGTTCGTGTCGTGCTATCGTGTCGTGTCACAAATTGCCAGCCCTAGTTACGACTGATCTCCTTTGTTGAGGCGAATTTTGGAAGTCGAGAGAGTCAGTTATGACTGATCTCCTGAGCTTCGCCGACTATATGAAGTCGAGGAATCAGTTTCGACTGATCTCCTTTATAGAGGTGACTTTTGGAAGTCGAGGGAGTCAGTTATGACTGATCTCCTTAGCGTTGCCGACTGTATGAAGTCGAGGAGTCAGTTACGACTGATCTCCTTTGTAGAGGTGACTTTTGGAAGTAGAGGGAGTTAGTTATGACTGATCTCTTGAGCATCGCCGACTGCATGAAGTCGAGGGAGTCAGTTATGACTGATCTTCTGAGCGTCGCCGACTATATGAAGTCGAGGAGTTAGTTACGACTGATCTCGACTTTGGAAGTAGAGGGAGTCATTTTTGATTGATCTCTTGAGCGTCGCCGAATGTATGAAGTCGAGGAGTCAGTTACGACAGATCTCCGTTGTAGAGGCGACTTTTGGAAATCGAGGGAGTCAGTTATGACTGATCTCCTGAGCGTCGTTGACTATATGAAGTCGAGGAGTCAGTTACAACTGATCCCGTATGTAGAGGCGAGTTTTGGAAGTATAGGGAGTCAATTATGACTGATCTCGTGAGCGTCGCCGACTATATGAAGTCGAAGAGTCAGTTACGGCTGATCTCCTTTGTAGCGGCACTCGAGGGAATCAGTTATGACTGATCTCCTGAGCGTCGCCGACTATATGAAGTCGAGGATTCCGTTACGACTATCTTCTTTGTAGAGGCGACTTTTGGAAGTAGAGGGAGTCACTTTTGATTGATTTCCTGAGCGTCGCCGAATGTATGAAGTCGAGGAGTCAGTTATGACTGATCTCCTTTGTTCAGGCTACTTTTTGAAGTCGAGGGAGTCAGTTATGACTGATCTCCTGAGCGTCACCGACTATATGAAGTCGAGGAATTAGTTACGACTGATCTCCTTTGTAGAGGAAACTTTTGGAAGTCGAGGGAGTCAGTTATGACTGATCTCCTTAGCGTCGCCGAATGTGTGAAGTCGAGGAGTTAGTTACGACTGATCTCCTTTGTTGAGGCGAGTTTTGGAAGTAGAGGGAGTCATTTATGACTCATCTCGTGAGTGTCGCCGACTGCATGAAGTCGAAGAGTCAGTTACGACTGATCTACTTTGTAGAGGAGACTTTTGGAAGTCGAGGGAATCAGTTATGACTGATCTTCTGAAAGTTGCCGATTAATTGGAGTCGAGGAGTCAGTTACGACTGATCTCCTATGTAGAGGCGACTTTTGGAAGTAGAGGGAGTCATTTTTGATTGATCTCCTGAGCGTCGCCAAATGTATGAAGTCGATGAGTCAGTTACGACAGATCTCCTTTGTAAAGGCAACTTTTGGAAATCGAGGGAGTCAGTTATGACTGATCTCAAGAGCGTCGTTGACTATATGAAGTCGAAGAGTCAGTTACAACTGATCTCCTTTGTAGAGGCGAGTTTTGGAAGTAGAGGGAGTCAATTATGACTGATCTCGCGCCGACTATATGAAGTCGAAGAGTCAGCTACGGCTGATCTCCTTTGTAGAGGCGACTTTTGGAAGTCGAGGGAATCAGTTATGACTGATCTCCAGAGCGTCGCCGACTATATGAAGTCGAGGAGTCAGTTACGACTATCTTCTTTGTAGAGGCGAATTTTGGAAATAGAGGGAGTAATTTTTGATTGATTTCCTGAGCGTCGCCGAATGTATGAAGTCGAGGAGTCAGTTACGACTGATCTCCTTTGTTGAGGCTACTTTTGGAAGTCGAGGGAGTCAGTTATGACAGATCTCCTGAGCGTCGCCGACAATATGAAGTCGAGGAATCAGTTACGACTGATCTCCTTTGTAGAAGCAACTTTTGGAAGTCGAGGGAGTCAGTTATGACTGATCTCCTTAGCGTCGCCGACTGTATGAAGTCGAGGAGTCAGTTACGGCTGATCTCCTTTGTAGAGGCGATTTTGGAAGGAGAGGTAGTCATTTTTGATTGATCTCCTGAGCGTCGCCGAATGTGTGAAGTCGAGGAGTCAGTTACGACTGATCTCCTTTTTTGAGGCGACTTTTGGAGGGAGTCAGTTATGACTGATCTCTTAAGCGTCGCCAACTGTATGAAGTCGAGGAGTCATTTACGACTATTCTCCTTCGTTGTGGCGACTTTTGGAAGTCGAGGGAGTCACTTATGACTGATCTCCTGAGCGTCACCGACTGTATGAAGTCAAGGAGTCAGTTATGATTGATCTCCGTTGTAGAGGCGACTTTTGGAAGTGGAGGGTGTCATTTATGAATAGTTTCTTGAACGTCGGCGACTATATGAAGTCAAGGAGTCAATTACGACTGATCTGCTTTGTAGAGGCGACTTTTGGAAGTCAAGGGAGTCAGTTATGACTGATCTCCTGACCGTCGCCGACTGTATAAAGTCTAGGAGTCAGTTACGACAGATCTCCTTTGTAGAGGTGACTTTTGGAAGTCGAGGGAGTTAGTTATGACTGATCTCCTGAGCGCTGTTGACTATACGATGTCGAGGAGTCAGTTACGACTGATCTCTTTTGTAGAGGCGACTTTTGGAAGTAGAGGGAATCAATTATGACTGATCTCGTGAGTGTCGCCGACTGCATGAAGTCGAAGAGTCAATTACAGCTGATCTCCTTTGTAGAGGAGACTTTTTGAAGTCGAGGGAATCAGTTATGACTAGGCTTGGGCATAAAAACCGGTCCGGCCGGACTGGTTCGGAACTGGTCTGGAACCGGACCGTTAGGAACCGGTCTGGTCCAAATTGGACTGGTTTGTAACCCCTAAATTGGAACCAGTCCAAGGGGTATACCAAAACAGTCCAATAAACCAATCCGGACCGGACAGGTTTTGAACCGTTTTTAAGAAAAAAAAAAAAAAAACGTTTTGACTGAGACTATTGTAAAAAAAAAAAAAAACTGGTTTTGACCGGTTTCTGACCGGTTTTGACCGGTTTTGGACCGATTTTTAATGATTAAACCGGTCCGACATATAAAACCGGTCCAGGACTTGTTTTTTTTTTAAAAACAGTCCAAAACCGGTTCTGGACCAGTTCTGGACCGGTTCAAACCAGTCCAGTTTTTTTTAGACCAACCTAAGCCAAAAAAAAACCCTAGTTATTACTGGACCGGACCGTTTAAAACAGTTTCGGTCCGGAACCGGTTCGGCATGAACCGGTTCAGTGCCCACCCCTAGTTATGACTGATCTCCTGAAAGTTGCCGACTAATTGGAGTCGAGGAATCAGTTACGACTGATCTCCTATGTAGAAGCAACTTTTGGAAGTAGAGGGAGTCATTTTCGATTGATCTCCTGAGCTTCGCAAAATGTATGAAGTCGATGAGTCAGTTACGACAGATCTCCTTTCTAAAGGCGACTTTTGGAAATCGAGGGAGTCAGTTATGACTGATCTCAAGAGCGTCGTTGACTATATGAAGTCGAGGAGTCAGTTACGACTGATCTCTTTTGTAGAGGCGAGTTTTGGAAGTAGAGGGAATCAATTATGACTGATCTCGCGCCGACTATATGAAGTCGAAGAGTCAGTTACGGCGGATCTCCTTTGTAGAGGCGACTTTTGGAAGTCGAGGGTGTCATTTAAGAATAGTTTCTTGAGCGTCGCCGAATATATGAAGTCGAGGAGTCAGTTACGACTGATCTCCTTTGTAGAGGCGACTTTTGGAAGTCAAGGGAGTCAGTTATGACTAATCACCTGAGCGTCGCCGACTATATGAAGTCGAGGAGTCATTTACGACTGATCTCCTTTGTAGAGGCAACTTTTGGAAGTCGATGGAGTCAGTTATGACTGATCTCTTGAGCGTCGCCGACTGTAGGAAGTCGAGGAGTCAGTTACGACTGATATCCTTTGTAGAGGCGACTTTTAGAAGTCAAGGGAGTCAGTTATGACTGATCCCCTGAGCGTCGTCGACTATATGAAGTCGATAAGTCAGTTACGACTGATCTCCTTTGTAGAGGCGACTTTTGGAAGTCGAGGGAGTTAGTTATGACTGATCTCGTGAGCGTCACCGAATGTATGAACGACTGATCTCCTTTGTAGAGGTGACTTTTGGAAGTAGAGGGAGTCAGTTATGACTGATCTCATGAGCGTCGCCGACTGCATGAAGTCGAGGAGTCAGTTTCGACTTATCTCCTTTGTAGAGGCGACTTTTGGAAGTCGAGGGAGTCAGTTATGATTGATATCCTGAACGTCGCCGACTATATGAAGTCGAGGAATCAGTTATGACTGATCTCCTTTGTAGAGGCGCATTTTTGAAGTCGGGGGAGTCAGTTATGACTGATCTCCTTAGCGTCGCCGACTGTATGAATTCGAGAAGTCAGTTATACCTGATCTCCTTTGTAAATGTGAATTTTGGAAGTAGAGGGAGTCAGTTATGACTGATCTCTTGAGCATCGCCGACTGCATGAAGTCGAGGAGTCAGTTACGACTGATCTCAGCGACTTTTGGAAGTCGAGGGAATCAGTTATGACTAATCTCCTGAGCGTCGCCGACTATATGAAGTCGAGGGAGTCAGTTATGACTGATCTTCTGAGGGTCGCCGACTATATGAAGTCGAGGAGTTAGTTACGACTGATCTCGACTTTGGAAGTAGAGGGAGTCATTTTTGATTGATCTCTTGAGCGTCGCTGAATGTATGAAGTCGAGGAGTCAGTTACGACAGATCTCCTTTGTAGAGGCGAGTTTTGGAAATCGAGGGAGTCAGTTATGACTGATCTCCTGAGCGTCGTTGACTATATGAAGTCGAGGAGTCAGTTACAACTGATCCCGTATGTAGAGGCGAGTTTTGGAAGTATAGGGAGTCAATTATGACTGATCTCGTGAGCGTCGCCGACTATATGAAGTCGAAGAGTCAGTTACGGCTGATCTCCTTTGTAGAGGCACTCGAGGGAATCAGTTATGACTGATCTCCTGAGCGTCGCCGACTATATGAAGTCGAGGATTCCGTTACGACTATCTTCTTTGTAGAGGCGACTTTTGGAAGTAGAGGGAGTCACTTTTGATTGATTTCCTGAGCGTCGCCGAATGTATGAAGTCGAGGAGTCAGTTACGACTGATCTCCTTTGTTCAGGCTACTTTTTGAAGTCGAGGGAGTCAGTTATGACTGATCGCCTGAGCGTCACCGACTATATGAAGTCGAGGAATTAGTTACGACTGATCACCTTTGTAGAGGAAACTTTTGGAAGTCGAGGGAGTCAGTTATGACTGATCTCCTTAGCGTCGCCGAATGTGTGAAGTCGAGGAGTCAGTTACGACTGATCTCCTTTGTTGAGGCGAGTTTTGGAAGTAGAGGGAGTCATTTATGACTGATCTCGTGAGTGTCGCCGACTGCATGAAGTCGAAGAGTCAGTTACGGCTGATCTACTTTGTAGAGGAGACTTTTGGAAGTCGAGGGAATCAGTTATGACTGATCTTCTTAAAGTTGCCGACTAATTGGAGTCGAGGAGTCAGTTACGACTGATCTCGTATTTAGAGGCGACTTTTGGAAGTAGAGGGAGTCATTTTCGATTGATCTCCTGAGCGTCGCCAAATGTATGAAGTCGATGAGTCAGTTACGACAGATCTCCTTTGTAAAGGCAACTTTTGGAAATCGAGGGAGTCAGTTATGACTGATCTCAAGAGCGTCGTTGACTATATGAAGTCGAAGAGTCAGTTACGACTGATCTCCTTTGTAGAGGCGAGTTTTGGAAGTAGAGGGAGTCAATTATGACTGATCTCGCGCCGACTATATGAAGTCGAAGAGTCAGCTACGGCTGATCTCCTTTGTAGAGGCGACTTTTGGAAGTCGAGGGAATCAGTTATGACTGATCTCCAGAGCGCCGCCGACTATATGAAGTCGAGGAGTCAGTTACGACTATCTTCTTTGTAGAGGCGAATTTTGGAAATAGAGGGAGTAATTTTTGATTGATTTCCTGAGCGTCGCCGAATGTATGAAGTCGAGGAGTCAGTTACGACTGATCTCCTTTGTTGAGGCTACTTTTGGAAGTCGAGGGAGTCAGTTATGACAGATCTCCTGAGCGTCGCCGACTATATGAAGTCGAGGAATCAGTTACGACTGATCTCCTTTGTAGAAGCAACTTTTGGAAGTCAAGGGAGTCAGTTATGACTGATCTCCTTAGCGTCGCCGACTGTATGAAGTCGAGGAGTCGGTTACGACTGATCTCCTTTTTTGAGCCGACTTTTGGAGGGAGTCAGTTATGACTGATCTCTTAAGCGTCGCCAACTGTATGAAGTCGAGGAGTCATTTACGACTATTCTCCTTCGTAGTGGCGACTTTTGGAAGTCGAGGGAGTCACTTATGACTGATCTCCTGAGCGTCACCGACTGTATGAAGTCAAGGAGTCAGTTATGATTGATCTCCGTTGTAGAGGCGACTTTTGGAAGTGGAGGGTGTCATTTATGAATAGTTTCTTGAACGTCGGCGACTATATGAAGTCAAGGAGTCAATTACGACTGATCTGCTTTGTAGAGGCGACTTTTGGAAGTCAAGGGAGTAAGTTATGACTGATCTCCTGACCGTCGCCGACTGTATAAAGTCTAGGAGTCAGTTACGACAGATCTCCTTTGTAGAGGTGACTTTTGGAAGTCGAGGGAGTTAGTTATGACTGATCTCCTGAGCGCTGTTGACTATACGATGTCGAGGAGTCAGTTACGACTGATCTCTTTTGTAGAGGCGACTTTTGGAAGTAGAGGGAATCAATTATGACTGATCTCGTGAGTGTCGCCGACTGCATGAAGTCGAAGAGTCAATTACGGCTGATCTCCTTTGTAGAGGAGACTTTTGGAAGTCGAGGGAATCAGTTATGACTAGGCTTGGGCATAAAAACCGGTCCGGCCGGACTGGTTCGGAACTGGTCTGGAACCGGACCGTTAGGAACCGGTCCGGTCCAAATTGGACTGGTTTGTAACCCCTAAATTGGAACCAGTCCAAGGGGTATACCAAAACAGTCCAATAAACCAGTCCGGACCGGACCGGTTTTGAACCGTTTTTAAGAAAAAAAAAAAAACGTTTTGACTGAGACTATTTAAAAAAAAAAAAAACTGGTTTTGACCGGTTTTTGACTGGTTTTGACCGGTTTCTGACCGGTTTTGACCGGTTTTGGACCGATTTTTAATGATTAAACCGGTCCGACATATAAAACCGGTCCAGTACTTGTTTTTTTTAAAAACAGTCCAAAACCGGTTCTGGACCGGTTCTGGACCGGTTCAAACCAGTCCAGTTTTTTTTAGACCAACCTAAGCCAAAAAAAAACCCTAGTTATTACTGGACCGGACCGTTTAAAACAGTTCCGGTCCGGAACCGGTTCGGCCTGAACCGGTTCAGTGCCCACCCCTAGTTATGACTGATCTCCTGAAAGTTGCCGACTAATTGGAGTCGATGAATCAGTTACGACTGATCTCCTATGTAGAAGCGACTTTTGGAAGTAGAGGGAGTCATTTTCGATTGATCTCCTGAGTTTTGCAAAATGTATGAAGTCGATGAGTCAGTTACGACAGATCTCCTTTCTAAAGGCGACTTTTGGAAATCGAGGGAGTCAGTTATGACTGATCTCAAGAGCGTCGTTGACTATATGAAGTCGAGGAGTCAGTTACGACTGATCTCCTTTGTAGAGGCGAGTTTTGGAAGTAGAGGGAATCAATTATGACTGATCTCGCGCCGACTATATGAAGTCGAAGAGTCAGTTACGGCGGATCTCCTTTGTAGAGGCGACTTTTGGAAGTCGAGGTTTCATTTAAGAATAGTTTCTTGAGCGTCGCCGAATATATGAAGTCGAGGAGTCAGTTACGACTGATCTCCTTTGTAGAGGCGACTTTTGGAAGTCAAGGGAGTCAGTTATGACTAATCACCTGAGCGTCGCCGACTATATGAAGTCAAGGAGTCATTTACGACTGATCTCCTTTGTAGAGGCACCTTTTGGAAGTCGATGGAGTCAGTTACGACTGATATCCTTTGTAGAGGCGACTTTTAGAAATCAAGGGAGTCAGTTATGACTGATCCCCTGAGCGTCGTCGACTATATGAAGTCGATAAGTCAGTTACAACTGATCTCCTTTGTAGAGGCGACTTTTGGAAGTCGAGGGAGTCAGTTATGACTGATCTCGTGAGCGTCACCGAATGTATGAAGTTGATGAGTCTGTTACGACTGATCTCCTTTGTAGAGGTGACTTTTGGAAGTCGAGGGAGTCATTTATGACTGATCTCGTGAGTGTCGCCGACTGCATGAAGTCGAAGAGTCAGTTACGGCTGATCTACTTTGTAGAGGAGACTTTTGGAAGTCGAGGGAATCAGTTATGACTGATCTTCTTAAAGTTGCCGACTAATTGGAGTCGAGGAGTCAGTTACGACTGATCTCGTATTTAGAGGCGACTTTTGGAAGTAGAGGGAGTCATTTTCGATTGATCTCCTGAGCGTCGCCAAATGTATGAAGTCGATGAGTCAGTTACGACAGATCTCCTTTGTAAAGGCAACTTTTGGAAATCGAGGGAGTCAGTTATGACTGATCTCAAGAGCGTCGTTGACTATATGAAGTCGAAGAGTCAGTTACGACTGATCTCCTTTGTAGAGGCGAGTTTTGGAAGTAGAGGGAGTCAATTATGACTGATCTCGCGCCGACTATATGAAGTCGAAGAGTCAGCTACGGCTGATCTCCTTTGTAGAGGCGACTTTTGGAAGTCGAGGGAATCAGTTATGACTGATCTCCAGAGCGCCGCCGACTATATGAAGTCGAGGAGTCAGTTACGACTATCTTCTTTGTAGAGGCGAATTTTGGAAATAGAGGGAGTAATTTTTGATTGATTTCCTGAGCGTCGCCGAATGTATGAAGTCGAGGAGTCAGTTACGACTGATCTCCTTTGTTGAGGCTACTTTTGGAAGTCGAGGGAGTCAGTTATGACAGATCTCCTGAGCGTCGCCGACTATATGAAGTCGAGGAATCAGTTACGACTGATCTCCTTTGTAGAAGCAACTTTTGGAAGTCAAGGGAGTCAGTTATGACTGATCTCCTTAGCGTCGCCGACTGTATGAAGTCGAGGAGTCGGTTACGACTGATCTCCTTTTTTGAGGCGACTTTTGGAGGGAGTCAGTTATGACTGATCTCTTAAGCGTCGCCAACTGTATGAAGTCGAGGAGTCATTTACGACTATTCTCCTTCGTAGTGGCGACTTTTGGAAGTCGAGGGAGTCACTTATGACTGATCTCCTGAGCGTCACCGACTGTATGAAGTCAAGGAGTCAGTTATGATTGATCTCCGTTGTAGAGGCGACTTTTGGAAGTGGAGGGTGTCATTTATGAATAGTTTCTTGAACGTCGGCGACTATATGAAGTCAAGGAGTCAATTACGACTGATCTGCTTTGTAGAGGCGACTTTTGGAAGTCAAGGGAGTAAGTTATGACTGATCTCCTGACCGTCGCCGACTGTATAAAGTCTAGGAGTCAGTTACGACAGATCTCCTTTGTAGAGGTGACTTTTGGAAGTCGAGGGAGTTAGTTATGACTGATCTCCTGAGCGCTGTTGACTATACGATGTCGAGGAGTCAGTTACGACTGATCTCTTTTGTAGAGGCGACTTTTGGAAGTAGAGGGAATCAATTATGACTGATCTCGTGAGTGTCGCCGACTGCATGAAGTCGAAGAGTCAATTACGGCTGATCTCCTTTGTAGAGGAGACTTTTGGAAGTCGAGGGAATCAGTTATGACTAGGCTTGGGCATAAAAACCGGTCCGGCCGGACTGGTTCGGAACTGGTCTGGAACCGGACCGTTAGGAACCGGTCCGGTCCAAATTGGACTGGTTTGTAACCCCTAAATTGGAACCAGTCCAAGGGGTATACCAAAACAGTCCAATAAACCAGTCCGGACCGGACCGGTTTTGAACCGTTTTTAAGAAAAAAAAAAAAACGTTTTGACTGAGACTATTTAAAAAAAAAAAAAACTGGTTTTGACCGGTTTTTGACTGGTTTTGACCGGTTTCTGACCGGTTTTGACCGGTTTTGGACCGATTTTTAATGATTAAACCGGTCCGACATATAAAACCGGTCCAGTACTTGTTTTTTTTAAAAACAGTCCAAAACCGGTTCTGGACCGGTTCTGGACCGGTTCAAACCAGTCCAGTTTTTTTTAGACCAACCTAAGCCAAAAAAAAACCCTAGTTATTACTGGACCGGACCGTTTAAAACAGTTCCGGTCCGGAACCGGTTCGGCCTGAACCGGTTCAGTGCCCACCCCTAGTTATGACTGATCTCCTGAAAGTTGCCGACTAATTGGAGTCGATGAATCAGTTACGACTGATCTCCTATGTAGAAGCGACTTTTGGAAGTAGAGGGAGTCATTTTCGATTGATCTCCTGAGTTTTGCAAAATGTATGAAGTCGATGAGTCAGTTACGACAGATCTCCTTTCTAAAGGCGACTTTTGGAAATCGAGGGAGTCAGTTATGACTGATCTCAAGAGCGTCGTTGACTATATGAAGTCGAGGAGTCAGTTACGACTGATCTCCTTTGTAGAGGCGAGTTTTGGAAGTAGAGGGAATCAATTATGACTGATCTCGCGCCGACTATATGAAGTCGAAGAGTCAGTTACGGCGGATCTCCTTTGTAGAGGCGACTTTTGGAAGTCGAGGTTTCATTTAAGAATAGTTTCTTGAGCGTCGCCGAATATATGAAGTCGAGGAGTCAGTTACGAATGATCTCCTTTGTAGAGGCGACTTTTGGAAGTCAAGGGAGTCAGTTATGACTAATCACCTGAGCGTCGCCGACTATATGAAGTCAAGGAGTCATTTACGACTGATCTCCTTTGTAGAGGCACCTTTTGGAAGTCGATGGAGTCAGTTACGACTGATATCCTTTGTAGAGGCGACTTTTAGAAATCAAGGGAGTCAGTTATGACTGATCCCCTGAGCGTCGTCGACTATATGAAGTCGATAAGTCAGTTACAACTGATCTCCTTTGTAGAGGCGACTTTTGGAAGTCGAGGGAGTCAGTTATGACTGATCTCGTGAGCGTCACCGAATGTATGAAGTTGATGAGTCTGTTACGACTGATCTCCTTTGTAGAGGTGACTTTTGGAAGTAGAGGGAGTCAGTTATGACTGATCTCATGAGCGTCGCCGACTGCATGAAGTCGAGGAGTCAGTTTCGACTTATCTCCTTTGTAGAGGCGACTTTTAGAAGTCGAGGGAGTCAGTTATGATTGATCTCCTGAACGTCGCCGACTATATGAAGTCGAGGAATCAGTTATGACTGATCTCCTTTGTAGAGGCGCATTTTTTAAGTCGGGGGAGTCAGTTATGACTGATCTCCTTAGCGTCGCCGACTGTATGAATTCGAGAAGTCAGTTATACCTGATCTCCTTTGTAAATGTGAATTTTGGAAGTAGAGGGAGTCAGTTATGACTGATCTCTTGAGCATCGCCGACTGCATGAAGTCGAGGAGTCAGTTACGACTAATCTCAGCGACTTTTGGAAGTCGAGGGAATCAGTTATGACTAATCTCCTGAGCGTCGCCGACTATATGAAGTCGAGGGAGTCAGTTATGACTGATCTTCTGAGCGTCGCCGACTATATGAAGTCGAGGAGTTAGTTACGACTGATCTCGACTTTGGAAGCAGAGGGAGTCATTTTTGATTGATCTCTTGAGCGTCGCCGAATGTATGAAGTCGAGGAGTCAGTTACGACAGATCTCCTTTGTAGAGGCGACTTTTGGAAATCGAGGGAGTCAGTTATGACTGATCTCCTGAGCGTCGTTGACTATATCAAGTCGAGGAGTCAGTTACAACTGATCCCGTATGTAGAGGCGAGTTTTGGAAGTATAGGGAGTCAATTATGACTGATCTCGTGAGCGTCGCCGACTATATGAAGTCGAAGAGTCAGTTACGGCTGATCTCCTTTGTAGCGGCACTCGAGGGAATCAGTTATGACTGATCTCCTGAGCGTCGCCGACTATATGAAGTCGAGGATTCCGTTACGACTATCTTCTTTGTAGAGGCGACTTTTGGAAGTAGAGGGAGTCACTTTTGATTGATTTCCTGAGCGTCGCCGAATGTATGAAGTCGAGGAGTCAGTTACGACTGATCTCCTTTGTTCAGGCTACTTTTTGAAGTCGAGGGAGTCAGTTATGACTGATCTCCTGAGCGTCACCGACTATATGAAGTCGAGGAATTAGTTACGACTGATCTCCTTTGTAGAGGAAACTTTTGGAAGTCGAGGGAGTCAGTTATGACTGATCTCCTTAGCGTCGCCGAATGTGTGAAGTCGAGGAGTCAGTTACGACTGATCTCCTTTGTTGAGGCGAGTTTTGGAAGTAGAGGGAGTCATTTATGACTGATCTCGTGAGTGTCGCCGACTACATGAAGTCGAAGAGTCAGTTACGGCTGATCTACTTTGTAGAGGAGACTTTTGGAAGTCGAGGGAATCAGTTATGACTGATCTTCTTAAAGTTGCCGACTAATTGGAGTCGAGGAGTCAGTTACGACTGATCTCCTATGTAGAGGCGACTTTTGGAAGTAGAGGGAGTCATTTTCGATTGATCTCCTAAGCATCGCCAAATGTATGAAGTCGATGAGTCAGTTACGACAGATCTCCTTTGTAAAGGCAACTTTTGGAAATCGAGGGAGTCAGTTATGACTGATCTCAAGAGCGTCGTTGACTATATGAAGTCGAAGAGTCAGTTACGACTGATCTCCTTTGTAGAGGCGAGTGTTGGAAGTAGAGGGAGTCAATTATGACTAATCTCGCGCCGACTATATGAAGTCGAAGAGTCAGCTACGGCTGATCTCCTTTGTAGAGGCGACTTTTGGAAGTCGAGGGAATCAGTTATGACTGATCTCCAGAGCGCCGCCGACTATATAAAGTCGAGGAGTCAGTTATGACTATCTTCTTTGTAGAGGCGAATTTTGGAAATAGAGGGAGTAATTTTTGATTGATTTCCTGAGCGTCGCCGAATGTATGAAGTCGAGGAGTCAGTTACGACTGATCTCCTTTGTTGAGGCTACTTTTGGAAGTCGAGGGAGTCAGTTATGACAGATCTCCTGAGCGTCGCCGACTATATGAAGTCGAGGAATCAGTTACGACTGATCTCCTTTGTAGAAGCAACTTTTGGAAGTCGAGGGAGTCAGTTATGACTGATCTCCTTAGCGTCGCCGACTGTATGAAGTCGAGGAGTCAGTTACGACTGATCTCCTTTGTAGAGGCGACTTTGGAAGGAGAGGTAGTCATTTTGATTGATCTCCTGAGCGTCGCCGAATGTATGAAGTCGAGGAGTCGGTTACGACTGATCTCCTTTTTTGAGACGACTTTTGGAGGGAGTCAGTTATGACTGATCTCTTAAGCGTCGCCAACTGTATGAAGTCGAGGAGTCATTTACGACTATTCTCCTTCGTTGTGGCGACTTTTGGAAGTCGAGGGAGTCACTTATGACTGATCTCCTGAGCGTCACCGACTGTATGAAGTCAAGGAGTCAGTTATGATTGATCTCCGTTGTAGAGGCGACTTTTGGAAGTGGAGGGTGTCATTTATGAATAGTTTCTTGAACGTCGGCGACTATATGAAGTCAAGGAGTCAATTACGACTGATCTACTTTGTAGAGGCGACTTTTGGAAGTCAAGGGAGTCAGTTATGACTGATCTCCTGACCGTCGCCGACTGTATAAAGTCTAGGAGTCAGTTACGACAGATCTCCTTTGTAGAGGTGACTTTTGGAAGTCGAGGGAGTTAGTTATGACTGATCTCCTGAGCGCTGTTGACTATACGATGTCGAGGAGTCAGTTACGACTGATCTCTTTTGTAGAGGCGACTTTTGGAAGTAGAGGGAATCAATTATGACTGATCTCGTGAGTGTCGCCGACTGCATGAAGTCGAAGAGTCAATTACAGCTGATCTCCTTTGTAGAGGAGACTTTTTGAAGTCGAGGGAATCAGTTATGACTAGGCTTGGGCATAAAAACCGGTCCGGCCGGACTGGTTCGGAACTGGTCTGGAACCGGACCGTTAGGAACCGGTCTGGTCCAAATTGGACTGGTTTGTAACCCCTAAATTGGAACCAGTCCAAGGGGTATACCAAAACAGTCCAATAAACCAGTCCGGACCGGACAGGTTTTGAACCGTTTTTAAGAAAAAAAAAAAAAACGTTTTGACTGAGACTATTCTAAAAAAAAAAAAAAACTGGTTTTGACCGGTTTCTGACCGGTTTTGACCGGTTTTGGACCGATTTTTAATGATTAAACCGGTCCGACATATAAAACCGGTCCAGGACTTGTTTTTTTTAAAAACAGTCCAAAACCGGTTCTGGACCAGTTCTGGACCGGTTCAAACCAGTCCAGTTTTTTTTAGACCAACCTAAGCCAAAAAAAAACCCTAGTTATTACTGGACCGGACCGTTTAAAACAGTTTCGGTCCGGAACCGGTTCGGCATGAACCGGTTCAGTGCCCACCCCTAGTTATGACTGATCTCCTGAAAGTTGCCGACTAATTGGAGTCGAGGAATCAGTTACGACTGATCTCCTATATAGAAGCAACTTTTGGAAGTAGAGGGAGTCATTTTCGATTGATCTCCTGAGCTTCGCAAAATGTATGAAGTCGATGAGTCAGTTACGAAAGATCTCCTTTCTAAAGGCGACTTTTGGAAATCGAGGGAGTCAGTTATGACTGATCTCAAGAGCGTCGTTGACTATATGAAGTCGAGGAGTCAGTTACGACTGATCTCCTTTGTAGAGGCGAGTTTTGGAAGTAGAGGGAATCAATTATGACTGATCTCGCGCCGACTATATGAAGTCGAAGAGTCAGTTACGGCGGATCTCCTTTGTAGAGGCGACTTTTGGAAGTCGAGGGTGTCATTTAAGAATAGTTTCTTGAGCGTCGCCGAATATATGAAGTCGAGGAGTCAGTTACGACTGATCTCCTTTGTAGAGGCGACTTTTGGAAGTCAAGGGAGTCAGTTATGACTAATCACCTGAGCGTCGCCGACTATATGAAGTCGAGGAGTCATTTACGACTGATCTCCTTTGTAGAGGCAACTTTTGGAAGTCGATGGAGTCAGTTATGACTGATCTCTTGAGCGTCGCCGACTGTAGGAAGTCGAGGAGTCAGTTACGACTGATATCCTTTGTAGAGGCGACTTTTAGAAGTCAAGGGAGTCAGTTATGACTGATCCCCTGAGCGTCGTCGACTATATGAAGTCGATAAGTCAGTTACGACTGATCTCCTTTGTAGAGGCGACTTTTGGAAGTCGAGGGAGTTAGTTATGACTGATCTCGTGAGCGTCACCGAATGTATGAACGACTGATCTCCTTTGTAGAGGTGACTTTTGGAAGTAGAGGGAGTCAGTTATGACTGATCTCATGAGCGTCGCCGACTGCATGAAGTCGAGGAGTCAGTTTCGACTTATCTCCTTTGTAGAGGCGACTTTTGGAAGTCGAGGGAGTCAGTTATGATTGATATCCTGAACGTCGCCGACTATATGAAGTCGAGGAATCAGTTATGACTGATCTCCTTTGTAGAGGCGCATTTTTGAAGTCGGGGGAGTCAGTTATGACTGATCTCCTTAGCGTCGCCGACTGTATGAATTCGAGAAGTCAGTTATACCTGATCTCCTTTGTAAATGTGAATTTTGGAAGTAGAGGGAGTCAGTTATGACTGATCTCTTGAGCATCGCCGACTGCATGAAGTCGAGGAGTCAGTTACGACTGATCTCAGCGACTTTTGGAAGTCGAGGGAATCAGTTATGACTAATCTCCTGAGCGTCGCCGACTATATGAAGTCGAGGGAGTCAGTTATGACTGATCTTCTGAGGGTCGCCGACTATATGAAGTCGAGGAGTTAGTTACGACTGATCTCGACTTTGGAAGTAGAGGGAGTCATTTTTGATTGATCTCTTGAGCGTCGCTGAATGTATGAAGTCGAGGAGTCAGTTACGACAGATCTCCTTTGTAGAGGCGACTTTTGGAAATCGAGGGAGTCAGTTATGACTGATCTCCTGAGCGTCGTTGACTATATGAAGTCGAGGAGTCAGTTACAACTGATCCCGTATGTAGAGGCGAGTTTTGGAAGTATAGGGAGTCAATTATGACTGATCTCGTGAGCGTCGCCGACTATATGAAGTCGAAGAGTCAGTTACGGCTGATCTCCTTTGTAGAGGCACTCGAGGGAATCAGTTATGACTGATCTCCTGAGCGTCGCCGACTATATGAAGTCGAGGATTCCGTTACGACTATCTTCTTTGTAGAGGCGACTTTTGGAAGTAGAGGGAGTCACTTTTGATTGATTTCCTGAGCGTCGCCGAATGTATGAAGTCGAGGAGTCAGTTACGACTGATCTCCTTTGTTCAGGCTACTTTTTGAAGTCGAGGGAGTCAGTTATGACTGATCGCCTGAGCGTCACCGACTATATGAAGTCGAGGAATTAGTTACGACTGATCACCTTTGTAGAGGAAACTTTTGGAAGTCGAGGGAGTCAGTTATGACTGATCTCCTTAGCGTCGCCGAATGTGTGAAGTCGAGGAGTCAGTTACGACTGATCTCCTTTGTTGAGGCGAGTTTTGGAAGTAGAGGGAGTCATTTATGACTGATCTCGTGAGTGTCGCCGACTGCATGAAGTCGAAGAGTCAGTTACGGCTGATCTACTTTGTAGAGGAGACTTTTGGAAGTCGAGGGAATCAGTTATGACTGATCTTCTTAAAGTTGCCGACTAATTGGAGTCGAGGAGTCAGTTACGACTGATCTCGTATTTAGAGGCGACTTTTGGAAGTAGAGGGAGTCATTTTCGATTGATCTCCTGAGCGTCGCCAAATGTATGAAGTCGATGAGTCAGTTACGACAGATCTCCTTTGTAAAGGCAACTTTTGGAAATCGAGGGAGTCAGTTATGACTGATCTCAAGAGCGTCGTTGACTATATGAAGTCGAAGAGTCAGTTACGACTGATCTCCTTTGTAGAGGCGAGTTTTGGAAGTAGAGGGAGTCAATTATGACTGATCTCGCGCCGACTATATGAAGTCGAAGAGTCAGCTACGGCTGATCTCCTTTGTAGAGGCGACTTTTGGAAGTCGAGGGAATCAGTTATGACTGATCTCCAGAGCGCCGCCGACTATATGAAGTCGAGGAGTCAGTTACGACTATCTTCTTTGTAGAGGCGAATTTTGGAAATAGAGGGAGTAATTTTTGATTGATTTCCTGAGCGTCGCCGAATGTATGAAGTCGAGGAGTCAGTTACGACTGATCTCCTTTGTTGAGGCTACTTTTGGAAGTCGAGGGAGTCAGTTATGACAGATCTCCTGAGCGTCGCCGACTATATGAAGTCGAGGAATCAGTTACGACTGATCTCCTTTGTAGAAGCAACTTTTGGAAGTCAAGGGAGTCAGTTATGACTGATCTCCTTAGCGTCGCCGACTGTATGAAGTCGAGGAGTCGGTTACGACTGATCTCCTTTTTTGAGGCGACTTTTGGAGGGAGTCAGTTATGACTGATCTCTTAAGCGTCGCCAACTGTATGAAGTCGAGGAGTCATTTACGACTATTCTCCTTCGTAGTGGCGACTTTTGGAAGTCGAGGGAGTCACTTATGACTGATCTCCTGAGCGTCACCGACTGTATGAAGTCAAGGAGTCAGTTATGATTGATCTCCGTTGTAGAGGCGACTTTTGGAAGTGGAGGGTGTCATTTATGAATAGTTTCTTGAACGTCGGCGACTATATGAAGTCAAGGAGTCAATTACGACTGATCTGCTTTGTAGAGGCGACTTTTGGAAGTCAAGGGAGTAAGTTATGACTGATCTCCTGACCGTCGCCGACTGTATAAAGTCTAGGAGTCAGTTACGACAGATCTCCTTTGTAGAGGTGACTTTTGGAAGTCGAGGGAGTTAGTTATGACTGATCTCCTGAGCGCTGTTGACTATACGATGTCGAGGAGTCAGTTACGACTGATCTCTTTTGTAGAGGCGACTTTTGGAAGTAGAGGGAATCAATTATGACTGATCTCGTGAGTGTCGCCGACTGCATGAAGTCGAAGAGTCAATTACGGCTGATCTCCTTTGTAGAGGAGACTTTTGGAAGTCGAGGGAATCAGTTATGACTAGGCTTGGGCATAAAAACCGGTCCGGCCGGACTGGTTCGGAACTGGTCTGGAACCAGACCGTTAGGAACCGGTCCGGTCCAAATTGGACTGGTTTGTAACCCCTAAATTGGAACCAGTCCAAGGGGTATACCAAAACAGTCCAATAAACCAGTCCGGACCGGACCGGTTTTGAACCGTTTTTAAGAAAAAAAAAAAAATGTTTTGACTGAGACTATTTAAAAAAAAAAAAAACTGGTTTTGACCGGTTTTTGACTGGTTTTGACCGGTTTCTGACCGGTTTTGACCGGTTTTGGACCGATTTTTAATGATTAAACCGGTCCGACATATAAAACCGGTCCAGTACTTGTTTTTTTTAAAAACAGTCCAAAACCGGTTCTGGACCGGTTCTGGACCGGTTCAAACCAGTCCAGTTTTTTTTAGACCAACCTAAGCCAAAAAAAAACCCTAGTTATTACTGGACCGGACCGTTTAAAACAGTTCCGGTCCGGAACCGGTTCGGCCTGAACCGGTTCAGTGCCCACCCCTAGTTATGACTGATCTCCTGAAAGTTGCCGACTAATTGGAGTCGATGAATCAGTTACGACTGATCTCCTATGTAGAAGCGACTTTTGGAAGTAGAGGGAGTCATTTTCGATTGATCTCCTGAGTTTTGCAAAATGTATGAAGTCGATGAGTCAGTTACGACAGATCTCCTTTCTAAAGGCGACTTTTGGAAATCGAGGGAGTCAGTTATGACTGATCTCAAGAGCGTCGTTGACTATATGAAGTCGAGGAGTCAGTTACGACTGATCTCCTTTGTAGAGGCGAGTTTTGGAAGTAGAGGGAATCAATTATGACTGATCTCGCGCCGACTATATGAAGTCGAAGAGTCAGTTACGGCGGATCTCCTTTGTAGAGGCGACTTTTGGAAGTCGAGGGTTTCATTTAAGAATAGTTTCTTGAGCGTCGCCGAATATATGAAGTCGAGGAGTCAGTTACGACTGATCTCCTTTGTAGAGGCGACTTTTGGAAGTCAAGGGAGTCAGTTATGACTAATCACCTGAGCGTCGCCGACTATATGAAGTCAAGGAGTCATTTACGACTGATCTCCTTTGTAGAGGCACCTTTTGGAAGTCGATGGAGTCAGTTACGACTGATATCCTTTGTAGAGGCGACTTTTAGAAGTCAAGGGAGTCAGTTATGACTGATCCCCTGAGCGTCGTCGACTATATGAAGTCGATAAGTCAGTTACAACTGATCTCCTTTGTAGAGGCGACTTTTGGAAGTCGAGGGAGTCAGTTATGACTGATCTCGTGAGCGTCACCGAATGTATGAAGTTGATGAGTCTGTTACGACTGATCTCCTTTGTAGAGGTGACTTTTGGAAGTAGAGGGAGTCAGTTATGACTGATCTCATGAGCGTCGCCGACTGCATGAAGTCGAGGAGTCAGTTTCGACTTATCTCCTTTGTAGAGGCGACTTTTAGAAGTCGAGGGAGTCAGTTATGATTGATCTCCTGAACGTCGCCGACTATATGAAGTCGAGGAATCAGTTATGACTGATCTCCTTTGTAGAGGCGCATTTTTTAAGTCGGGGGAGTCAGTTATGACTGATCTCCTTAGCGTCGCCGACTGTATGAATTCGAGAAGTCAGTTATACCTGATCTCCTTTGTAAATGTGAATTTTGGAAGTAGAGGGAGTCAGTTATGACTGATCTCTTGAGCATCGCCGACTGCATGAAGTCGAGGAGTCAGTTACGACTAATCTCAGCGACTTTTGGAAGTCGAGGGAATCAGTTATGACTAATCTCCTGAGCGTCGCCGACTATATGAAGTCGAGGGAGTCAGTTATGACTGATCTTCTGAGCGTCGCCGACTATATGAAGTCGAGGAGTTAGTTACGACTGATCTCGACTTTGGAAGCAGAGGGAGTCATTTTTGATTGATCTCTTGAGCGTCGCCGAATGTATGAAGTCGAGGAGTCAGTTACGACAGATCTCCTTTGTAGAGGCGACTTTTGGAAATCGAGGGAGTCAGTTATGACTGATCTCCTGAGCGTCGTTGACTATATCAAGTCGAGGAGTCAGTTACAACTGATCCCGTATGTAGAGGCGAGTTTTGGAAGTATAGGGAGTCAATTATGACTGATCTCGTGAGCGTCGCCGACTATATGAAGTCGAAGAGTCAGTTACGGCTGATCTCCTTTGTAGAGGCACTCGAGGGAATCAGTTATGACTGATCTCCTGAGCGTCGCCGACTATATGAAGTCGAGGATTCCGTTACGACTATCTTCTTTGTAGAGGCGACTTTTGGAAGTAGAGGGAGTCACTTTTGATTGATTTCCTGAGCGTCGCCGAATGTATGAAGTCGAGGAGTCAGTTACGACTGATCTCCTTTGTTCAGGCTACTTTTTGAAGTCGAGGGAGTCAGTTATGACTGATCTCCTGAGCGTCACCGACTATATGAAGTCGAGGAATTAGTTACGACTGATCTCCTTTGTAGAGGAAACTTTTGGAAGTCGAGGGAGTCAGTTATGACTGATCTCCTTAGCGTCGCCGAATGTGTGAAGTCGAGGAGTCAGTTACGACTGATCTCCTTTGTTGAGGCGAGTTTTGGAAGTAGAGGGAGTCATTTATGACTGATCTCGTGAGTGTCGCCGACTACATGAAGTCGAAGAGTCAGTTACGGCTGATCTACTTTGTAGAGGAGACTTTTGGAAGTCGAGGGAATCAGTTATGACTGATCTTCTTAAAGTTGCCGACTAATTGGAGTCGAGGAGTCAGTTACGACTGATCTCCTATGTAGAGGCGACTTTTGGAAGTAGAGGGAGTCATTTTCGATTGATCTCCTAAGCATCGCCAAATGTATGAAGTCGATGAGTCAGTTACGACAGATCTCCTTTGTAAAGGCAACTTTTGGAAATCGAGGGAGTCAGTTATGACTGATCTCAAGAGCGTCGTTGACTATATGAAGTCGAAGAGTCAGTTACGACTGATCTCCTTTGTAGAGGCGAGTGTTGGAAGTAGAGGGAGTCAATTATGACTAATCTCGCGCCGACTATATGAAGTCGAAGAGTCAGCTACGGCTGATCTCCTTTGTAGAGGCGACTTTTGGAAGTCGAGGGAA
This sequence comes from Clarkia xantiana subsp. parviflora, assembly GCA_036873135.1. Lineage (NCBI taxonomy): Eukaryota > Viridiplantae > Streptophyta > Magnoliopsida > Myrtales > Onagraceae > Clarkia > Clarkia xantiana. The sequence goes on along the minus strand of JAPTYO010000021.1, from coordinate 425,525 downwards.
TCAGTTATGACTGATCTCCAGAGCGCCGCCGACTATATAAAGTCGAGGAGTCAGTTATGACTATCTTCTTTGTAGAGGCGAATTTTGGAAATAGAGGGAGTAATTTTTGATTGATTTCCTGAGCGTCGCCGAATGTATGAAGTCGAGGAGTCAGTTACGACTGATCTCCTTTGTTGAGGCTACTTTTGGAAGTCGAGGGAGTCAGTTATGACAGATCTCCTGAGCGTCGCCGACTATATGAAGTCGAGGAATCAGTTACGACTGATCTCCTTTGTAGAAGCAACTTTTGGAAGTCGAGGGAGTCAGTTATGACTGATCTCCTTAGCGTCGCCGACTGTATGAAGTCGAGGAGTCAGTTACGACTGATCTCCTTTGTAGAGGCGACTTTGGAAGGAGAGGTAGTCATTTTTGATTGATCTCCTGAGCGTCGCCGAATGTGTGAAGTCGAGGAGTCGGTTACGACTGATCTCCTTTTTTGAGACGACTTTTGGAGGGAGTCAGTTATGACTGATCTCTTAAGCGTCGCCAACTGTATGAAGTCGAGGAGTCATTTACGACTATTCTCCTTCGTAGTGGCTGATGGATATACGCCCAATTTGAACCCGTTGACTTCCGAACCGTTGTATTTTTATCATCCCATTAACGATTGTAAATCGAAACTTCAACCAGGACACTCCGCGAGAACATCAACGGCTCGGACGAGGCCGAAGCGCATGGGGTTGGCCAACCCGATCTCTCCTAGGAGGGATGGGGTTGGCCAACCCCATCCTCCCTAGGAGGGGTTGGGTGCCCTCACCCAACCCCTACCCTTGGGGGTCTGATTTCTCTTCCCCCCCAAGGGCCCCGGCACCATTTTTTGGACTCCCACACTCGGCTCACTCCGCCTACCTTCTCCGTATCCTAAGGTCTTAATCATGCGTTTAAAGGTTAATTAACTGTGTTTAAAGGTTAACGATGTCATTAAGCCACCTTAATGACACCGTTGCCTATAAATACCCCACCTCCACTATTCATTTGGACATCTTGACAATTTGGATTATTTTGCTCTGACATCTCTCTAGCTTTATCTCTCTAAAAACGATACTGACTTAGGCATCGGAGAGGGTTCACCAGGAACCACCCCCCCCCCTCTCTGTGTCTGGTACTGCCCCTTCTGCAGGGCGCAAGGAGAAGAGAAGCGACGGAAGGAAAGACACAAGCTAAGGCAGGGCAACCCGAGAGTATCAGATCATCCACCCCTCCAGTGAGGAACGAGATTTGAGCCGACCACCCGTTGACCCAAATCCCGGAACCTAACACTTGGCGCCGTCTGCGGGCTTCGGACATAAAGCCTGGCTATTACACGAGCAATGACGAACAGCAGGGTGTCTAGGCACCACCGCCCACCAGGGGGCAATGGGAAAAGGAGAGAGCCTATACCCCAGGAAGGCAGCCTAACCCTGGGAAGCAGCCAATGCAACCAGAACCACAAGAAATACCACAGCCTCCTCAACAGAACAACCAGGAGGGAGGACCCTCACGCCCAGCTGGGGCTGAGTCCTCCACAGCCTCCACACCTCGGGCAAGAAGGCCACAGAGAGAAAGAGAACAACAGGGAGTGCCGTCCCAGCACACGGCACCCCCTGAGGGGTATTATTATGAGGCGCAACCCCAAGGGTACCCGTATGGGATGCCGGCCCAAAGGGATGGCAACCGCGCCCACACAACGTATGCAAGGCCGGCATACACCCAGGGGACACACACTGAAGCTTATGAAGAGGAGCAGATCCCAACGGAAGAGCACCACTCGCACCCTCGAGAAGGGCAGCAAGAGGAGCAAAGAAGATATTACCAGGTGCCACCCCAAGAGGGAAGGCAACAATTCGTGCCTCCTAGGCAACAGCAGAACGCAAGGGCTTACACCCCACTGGGGGAGGAAAGACAAGCAAGACCTCCAAGGAGGCAAGAATTCTATGAAACACCCCAGCAGGGACACCAAGGATACACCTACAGTCCGTATCAATATGGACAAGGGATCTCGGCGAGTCCTATCTACAACCATGGAGGCTATCAGAGGAATTACACTCCAACACCGATATTGATCACTCCGGAAGAAATAGAGGCAATGATAACCCGGAAGATGAATGAGTCAAGGAAAACCAACTTGCATTGTCTAAGTGACAAAACGAACCACCCTTTCACAAGGGAACTGGAGATGAACAGGGTGCCAGACTCCCTGCACACAGTGCAAATTGCAAAGTACAATGGGAAGGGAGACCCCCTAGAGCATATCCAACAGCATGAGGCCTCCCTATTTGGGAGGACCACTGATGAAAGATACAAGGCACTCCTGTTCCCAAACACCCTATCAGGGGTGGCTTCACACTGGTTCTTCAGTCTACCCTCTGAAAGGATCCACTCATGGGAGCAGCTAAAGGCGAAGTTCCTGCAGAGATATCTAGGGGAGAGGAAACTCCTCAAAGGCACAGGCTCCATCGATGATGTGAAACAAGAATATGATGAATCTCTGGCCAGTTACTACACTAGGTTCAATCAAAATATCGCAGACATTCAGGGCGACATCACTGAGGGTGAGATAATACGAGCCTTTATCAGAAACCTAGGCCGCTTCGGGTCCACACTGGCAGAAAAGATGGCCAAGAAGCCAGCAAGCACCTTAGAGGAGCTTGCAGGAAGAGTCAAAACTCATATAGACCTGGAGAGGCACAGGGCAAGTAAGAAAGCCAAGATTCAAGCAGCCAAGGAAGACAATGCAAAGCCAAACAAAGGCAAACCACCCCAGGCACCTCAGCACACAAGGCAGCAGGAATGGCGTCCGCCCCAGCAAAGAAACCAAATGGGCGAACCACTAAAGCCCAGAGAAATAAACGTCATCAAGTTCGTCCCATTGAACGCCACTCCAGCTACTGTCCTCAAAGAGATGCGGAACCAGAAGCTCTGGTCACCCCCTGCAAGGTGGAGAGCCCCAATGGTGGGGAATCACAAGGATAGATGGTGCGACAACCATGAAGCTTACGGGCACGACACGAACGAATACTTCAGCCTAAAGCTAAGCATCAACAATGCCATCCAAAGGGGAGACCTAAAGCAGTTCGTGGATCATGGGGGCAACAGCATGCAGCTAGGGCCATCACACAGAGACAAGGGCAAAGGCAAAGTAGACTACAACCCCCCACCCAACAAGAGAGGAACCATAAACATGATACACGGGGGAGTAGCCTCAGGTGGCCCAACTGCTAATGCAAGGGAGGTCTACGCATCAAAGCTGGGTTCAGTGCCGAGGTGGAGAAAAAGGCCAAGAGAAGGAGAAAAAATCAAGATCGAATTCTCAGAGAAGGACAAGAGCCACATCGTCTTCCCACATGACGATGCTCTAGTTATCACAATAGACATTGATAATTTTGATGTAAAGAGAATTTTGGTGGATGGGGGCAGCTCGGCTGACCTCCTAAGCTTGAGAGTCCTAGAAGAAATAGGGAAAACCAAGGCAGACATCAAACCAGTCAACTTCCCTCTAGTTGGCTTCTCAGGGGCAACAAGCAACCCCCTGGGAATGATAACCCTGCCGGTGACCATGGGCCAAGGATGGACACAGCTGAAGGTGAATGTTAATTTCCTGGTGGTTGAAAGCCTGGGAGCCTACAATGGGATCCTAGGAAGGACAACCATAAACCCATATGAAATCGTGCCATCCACTGTACACCAGAAGCTGAAGTACATCACTGAGAATGGAGTCGGAGAAGTCCTGGGTGATCAGCGCACCGCAAGGCAGTGCTACGTCAACTCCATGAGACGTGGATCACACGGGACAGACACAGTGGCTGTGGTCATGGTTGGAGCCAACCAAGATAGAAAGAAGAGGAGAAGGAGGCAAAGGCAGGGAAAGATGAAGAATGGAGTGGTACTCCGTTTGAGCAGGCAGTTTTTTCAAACAGTGCCTAAGAGGAGACACAGGAGCAAGGCTGTGAAGGTGACAGCCATACCTTGGCAGCCAGACACCAAAGAGGGGAAGAGAACAAGGAACTCCATCTTAAGAGGCTTCCGTCACATCGATGATATCAAGCAAATGCCGCAGGAGTCAATATCAAGCTATTTCCAGAGATTCTCCAGTTATGGTGCCAACATGGACATCACAAGAGGAGAAACCGTCAGAGCATTTATTAGAAACATGCATCAAAACTCATTCGAGGCCTATGGGGGGCTCTATAAGATGGTCATGACGAGCACGATGAGGGAGCTCAAGGAAAAGCTCGACAAAGCATTTGCAAAAGAAATGGAGCAGCTGGATGAAGTATTGGAGAAAGGAAGAAAGACTGACACACTGGGAGGAGGTGTAAACTTCACATTCACACCCCTTACAGTGAGCATATAAGAAATTTTCCACAAGTACCTCAAGCAGAAGCTACCAACATGCAGGGAGGAGGGCAAGGCCTTCCTAGGAAGGGATGCACAGGGATGGTGTGAGTACCATGGGACCTGGGGGCATCAAACCAACAACTGCATGGTGCTGAAGATAGAAGTGGAGGAAATGATCCACAATGGAGGCCTGAAGGAGTACGTGGCAACAGACAAAGTGACCACCCCATATCCTTAGTTTCATATCTAGCACTTTACATGTTCAAGCTTTCCAAGTTTTTAAAACAACTTTTGAGAAGGAGAACTCACGAAGTCCCTCCAACTCTACAACTATCTTTATTTTCCTCCAAAGGGTGTCTTGACCCACCCAAGGCACCCCACATGTACAGAAAACATGAGCACTCTTAAAAGAGTAGGTTTTCCTTCAAAGGCATTTTCCAATGAATGTGGTGATATAATCATGATGTTATCCTTACACAGATATGACTTCAAGTCAACAACAGTCTCGACGCCCCCAAGAGCGTATCTTGAGAGTAGTATTCATACTACGACCTTCGACGCCCCCAAGAGCGTATCTTGAGAGTAGTATCCATACTACGACCTTCGACGCCCCCAAGAGCGTATCTTGAGAGTAGTATTCATACTACGACCCTCGACGCCCCCAAGAGCGTATCTTGAGAGTGGTTTCCAAAAACCACGAACTTCGACGCCCCCAAGAGCGTATCTTGAGAGTAGTGTTCATACTACGAACTTCGACGCCACCAAGAGCGTATCTTGAGAGTAGTTATTACACTACGACCTTCGACGCACCAAGAGCGTATCTTGAGAGTGGTTTCCAAAAACTACGAATTTCGACGCCCCCAGGAGCGTATCTTGAGGTAGATTTGCAACCTACCAGATTCGACGCCACCAAGAGCGTATCTTGAGGTAGAAAAAACACTACCAGATTCGACGCCCCTAAGAGCATATCTTGAGGTAGATTTCAAACTACCAGCTTCGACGCCCACCAGGAGCGTATCTTTGGTCTAACCTGAGCCCTCCGGGAGCCTATCCTGTGAAACGTTAAGCGCCCTCCGAGAGCCTGTCTCGTGAACAATTTTCGACGCCAACCAGGAGCGTATCTTTGGTCTAACCTGCGCCCTCCAGGAGCCTATCCTGTGAAACGTTAAGCGCCCTCCGAGAGCCTGTCTCGCGAACAGTTTCGACGCCAACCAAGAGCGTATCTTTGGTTTAACCTGTGCCCTCCGGGAGCCTATCCTGTGAAACGTTAAGCGCCCTCCGGGAGCCTGTCTCGTGAACAGTTATCGACACCAACCAAGAGTATATCTCTGGCCTAACCTGTGCCCTCCGGGAGCCTATCCTGTGAAACGTTAAGTGCCCTCCGAGAGCCTGTCTCGCGAATAGTTTCGACGCCAACCAAGAGCGTATCTTTGGTTTAACCTGTGCCCTCCGGGAGCCTATCCTGCGAAACGTTAAGTGCCCTCCGAGAGCCTGTCTCGTGATCAGATTCGACGCCCACCAAGAGCGTATCTTTGGTCTAACAGTACCATGTATACCATTTAAAGGGTATCAGAAGAGATCATCGCACCATGCTCAGAAGGATCCAATGAGAAAATAATCTCAAAGTAAAGTGATATGAGGAACACATAATGTTTTTTCTTGATGAAATAGCAGGTATGGCATGAGGGAAAACACGAAAGAAGGATAAGTATAGGAAACACATCAAGAGAAGAGTCCATAACCAAAGGGATATATACAAAAGCATGAGAAGCACTAATGTAAAGGCAAGCGAACCACGTAGTCAACAACACAATACGGCAAAGGAAAGTAACAACAAACACCACCACAATCTCAAAAGACAATCAACCCATTAAAGGGGAGAAGGAGTATAGTTATATATACAAAGATAGCATGATGTAAACACATCAATAAGAACCTTCGGGAGAGTCACCCTCACCCCCTGAAGCTGAGCCACCGGCAGAGATGGATGAAGAGGAGGAGTCTGAAGTACCGATCTCCATAGGTGTAGCATCCACCTGTGCAGGGGCAGGCTCGTCTGCAACAGCAGCCTGACCCCTCAGAACAGCCATGTAGCCAGTGGCGTATGGCCCGAAGTCACCAAGGTCACCAACTGGAAACTGAGGATCAATGCGGAAAATATGATCAACCAGATACTCACCAAACTGGTTCATCTCCTGAGTGAGACGCGCGCTATAATCAGCAGTGAAGGCAGAGGAAGCCTTGTACTCAGACACTGCGACAGTCCTCTCCTCTGCCCGGCACCTAGCCTCCAACTTCCGCAACTCCTCCGAGTGGAGCGAAGATGCAACCTCAGCCTCCCGGCGTAAACTACCCACGGTAGTCTCAAGCAAGGACACTTGGTCCCGGAGCTCCTGCATCTTCAAATCAGATAAGCGCGCCTTCTCAGCTGCAGTGGCGAGCTCCGCCTTGAGAGAGACCTGGCTGTCCTCAAGGGTCTTCTTCTCATCAGATAACTCGAGCACGAGTGATGACATGTTCACCATGTCAGACATACCCTAACAATTAAAACAAGGGGTGAGTAACCGAAAGACAACCAATATGAAAGTATAAAGAAGAAAGCAAGGAACAACTCACAGGCGCATAACGAGAGAGTACACCCTGAAAAAAGCGCCGAGGCTCTCCAGGAGACTTGGGCTGAGCAACACGATCGCCAGGAGGAATGGCACCGCGGAGTACGCGGACGCCAACCTCAGGAGTCCGCAAAGAGGAGCTGTTATCAAGGTGGAACTCCTTCAAACCAGCGAAAGGAGTCCACTCAGACCCAATAACATCTTCATCAGTAAGACGCGCGAAATCCTTCCGACTTAAAGTCAGAGGCCCACCTACACAAGCAAAGCAAGTCAAAGGAAAATATAAACATAGAAGGATCAGTAACAAGGTAGAGATCATACCTGAGGACCGTGCCCTCGGCTGGGGGCAGGGGAACCACTGCCAACAGGTCGCTTCCCTTTGTCAGCCAGGGAAGGCACCTCTTCGACCACCATCTCCTTATCACGAGATAGGGTCGGAGGACGAGCAGTAGGCGAAGCAGGATCCGCAGCTTTCTTCCTCTTAGCAGCCGAGGCCCCGGCCTCAGAATCAGATCTCCGCGGCTTGGACTTGGAAGGTCCAGAGTCTCTGCCTACGGAGACGACCCTCTCGGTCACCAAAGGGGAGCGCCCTAGCAATATAAGAAAAACAAGATAAGGAAAACACAAACTATACCATAAAGAAGCAAATAGGATGAAGCATACCAGAGGCCCCAGCCTTCTTCCCAGGCATGGGGGATTTCTTCAGAGTGGAACTAGAAGGAGCCTTCCTCTTGCTCAGATATACAGGGGCTCCCTGCACGTTATAGGTTTTTCCATGAAACCAACCTACAAAGGAAGAGCAGAAGGTAAATAAAGATGGGAAGACCAAGTGACATACCGAACCCCCGGAGTCAGGAGTCAAACTGATCCCGGCCTCATAAAGATCCGTCTCAGTCACTAAGGACACCGGGCAGTATGACCGAGTCCTGTTGCTCTCGTGAATGATCTTCATAGTCTCTAAATCAACTGAAGAGAACTCCCCGAAAGCAAGCCAACCATCGGACCGATCCTTATTCAAGACCGACCAAGTGACGTATCGATCCGTAATGAAGAAGTAATGCTTAGCCCAGTGACTGGCTGAGTTGTCACTCCGGGCCACGAAGCGGAGAGAGGTATCCCACTCGACCCCACTCAACCCGAAATCAGCAAATCGGGGATCCTTGAAGGTCGGATGGCGAGTTACGAAACTCGCAAACCCCACCTTCGTCTGGTATTGGAACCGGTAGAAACATCGGAACAGAACGAGGGAGTACTTCCAGTAGTACCAATGGCACAACACCCGGAAGCCCACCCAGACACGGAGGGCACTGGGGGCAAGGTTCACAGGAGAAATCCTGAAGAACCTGCTCAACTCTATAAGGTCATCACAGTAAGGCAACCTCAACCCAAATCGAATCTGGGAGGGGTACACGGCGACCTTCCCTATAGGAGGCTCCGTCACCGTCTCGCGAGTATTCCCCAAGGAGGGGAGAAAAGGATACAGAGGCTCATCTAGGGGACAGATATCTCCTAAGGTAACGTGCTCATTGTAATCGGACCTAGTGAGATGGTTCTCTGACAGGGCAGCGAGACCTAAGGCAAAGGTAGCAGGAAATCCCAAAGTTCGAATCAAGTTTCGAGTAACACCCCAACGAAGGTCACGACACTAAGCTAGCAATAGGAAAGGAAGTAATGCGACCAAAAAGGAAGAGAAAAGGAACTCACTCATCCTTCGGAGGATGCGACGCCTCTGTAGAGTCTGTGTACGCGGACACCACCAGGAATACAGTACCTGCCACGACACGACAAATATCAAGACAAGGAAAATTTCCGAAGAACCGGAAATACTCCGACACCCGATCAACGACAACAACCAAAGATCCAAAAATACTCAGCAAAGATAGTCAACATAAGCCAAGGACACCACGACGACCAAATCGAATAATTTTATCCGAGCCTAAAGTTGGGTTTTGGGCAAAATTACCGTTACGCCCTCCAACGAAGATTAACACACCAAAGGCGATACGACATCAAATTCAAAACCGGGATAGTCCAATCGGACAAGAAACTACATCCGGACGACCGGCAAAAATTTTTTTTCAAATCCACAACTATCAACGGCTATCCACGGCAATCCCACATTCAATCAAATTTCGGCAATCAAACATCGGCAATCAAGCATCGGCAATCAAATATCAACGATTCGAAAATCAACATTTTACACGGTAACGGAAAGGAAAAGAGTGGACCTTCGGAAAACCCGACCCGATGTGATAAACGGGTTCAGATTTTCAACTTTGGAGCTGGCCGGAGCCACCCCCCTCGCCGGAGCTTCGATTTTCTCGCCGCCGGAGCTTCGATTTGCCCGCCGCCGGAGTCGAGCCACGTCCGTCCCCGCCCGTCCCGCTGCCGTGGCCACCCGTCGAAGTGGTGGACTCCCTCGCCGTCGTGAATGGCGGCCTCTGTCGCCCCCGCCGTACCCCGCACCACCGGCAGCCGCTGTCCGCCTGAAGCCGAGCCTTCGTCTCCGACTGGGTTGTTCCTCGTCGCCGTCCCGATCAAGCCGCTGGTCGGATTTCCGGTCCCTTGCTGGAAATTTCGGCCGGCCCTTACCTTGGAGGTGCTCCCAATTTTTTCTTGCTCTCCAAGGGTGAGTAAAGAGGGAAGATTGTGGCTATGGTGATTCACTAAGGTATTTTTCTAACTCTCCTCTATATTGAAAAGATGATAGGGTTTTTTAAAGGGTTTTAATCACCACCCTCCATCTATCTTTAAATGAGATCTAAGGGCCAAGGAAAAACCATCATTTTTATCCCTTTCAACTATGGCTAAGTATATCTCCATACTTAGAAAAATTATCAAGTTAGGTTTACTCTTGAACATTTCATACTTAGGAAATTTTTTGGCCAAAATTAAATTTTTCCTCACTTAGATAGAATCCCGGCACGAATTTGAAGCGTAAGTTACTTAGTTGCATTTGTATTGCGCCCCTGTGCGAGTGTGAATTTTTTAAGTATACGCCGGTAGCAAAGATAGATTTATTACTCCCACCTCAGACGGACGCGTGCTTAGGCACACGTCCGCGCTACTCTAACGTTTACAACTCCTCTATCTCATAAGGCAGGGGGCAGGGTCGGAGACACGCATCCATGGGTAAGCAAACATTCAGACGAAAGGTAAAAACCCCGGTTTCAAATTGCGCGTATCATACCATCCTGAAATAGAGTCAATCAAGGGTTAAGCCATTGGTTGACTCGGGGGCATGTGATGAATATACGCCCAATTTGAACTCGTTGACTTCCGAACCGTTGTATTTTTATCATCCCATTAACGATTGTAAATCGAAACTTCAACCCGGACACTCCGCGAGAACATCAACGGCTCGGACGAGGCCGAAGCGCTCGTCCGGCCAAGGTAAACTCACCTAGGTGAGGTTGGGTGGCCACACCCGACCTCCCCTAGGGGAGATCGGGTCAGCCAACCCGATCTCCCCTAGGGGAGATCGGGTGGACCAACCCGATCTCTCCTAGGAGAGATCGGGTCGGCCAACCCGATCTCTCCTAGGAGGGATGGGGTTGGCCAACCCCATCCTCCCTAGGAGGGGTTGGGTGCCCTCACCCAACCCCTACCCTTGGGGGTCAGATTTCTCTTCCCCCCCAAGGGCCCCGGCACCATTTTTTGGACTCCCACACTCGGCTCACTCCGCCTACCTTCTCCGTATCCTAAGGTCTTAATCATGCGTTGAAAGGTTAATTAACTGTGTTTAAAGGTTAACGATGTCATTAAGCCAACTTAATGACACCGTTTCCTATAAATACCCCACCTCCACTATTCATTTGGACATCTTGACAATTTGGATTATTTTGCTCTGACATCTCTCTAGCTTTATCTCTCTAAAAACGATACTGACTTAGGCATCGGAGAGGGTTCACCAGGCACCACCCCCCCCTCTCTGTGTCTGGTACTGCCCCTTCTACAGGGCGCAAGGAGAAGAGAAGCGACGGAAGGAAAGACACAAGCTAAGGCAGGGCAACCCGAGAGTATCAGATCATCCACCCCTCCAGTGAGGAACGAGATTTGAGCCGACCACCCGTTGACCTCCAGTGGCGACTTTTGGAAGTCGAGGGAGTCACTTATGACTGATCTCCTGAGCGTCACCGACTGTATGAAGTCAAGGAGTCAGTTATGATTGATCTCCGTTGTAGAGGCGACTTTTGGAAGTGGAAGGTGTCATTTATGAATAGTTTCTTGAACGTCGCCGACTATATGAAGTCAAGGAGTCAATTACGACTGATCTCCTTTGTAGAGGCGACTTTTGGAAGTCAAGGTAGTCAGTTATGACTGATCTCCTGGCCGTCGCCGACTGTATAAAGTCTAGGAGTCAGTTACGACAGATCTCCTTTGTAGAGGTGACTTTTGGAAGTCGGGGGAGTTAGTTATGACTGATCTCCTGAGCGCTGTTGACTATACGATGTCGAGGAGTCAGTTACGACTGATCTCTTTTGTAGAGGCGACTTTTGGAAGTAGAGGGAATCAATTATGACTGATCTCGTGAGTGTCGCCGACTGCATGAAGTCGAAGAGTCAGTTACGGCTGATCTCCTTTGTAGAGGAGACTTTTGGAAGTCGAGGGAATCAGTTATGACTAGGCTTGGGCATAAAAACCGGTCCGGCCGGACTGGTTCGGAACTGGTCTGGAAACGGACCGTTAGGAACCGGTCCGGAGTGGACCGGTCCAAATTGGACTGGTTTGTAACCCCTAAATTGGAACCAGTCCAAGGGGTATACCAAAACAGTCCAATAAACCAGTCCGGACCGGTTTTGAACCGTTTTTAAGAAAAAGAAAAAAAAAACGTTTTGACTGAGACTTTAAAAAAAAAAAAAAAAAAAAACCGGTTTTGACCGGTTTCTGACTGGTTTTGACCGGTTTCTGACCGGATTTGACCGGTTTTGGACCGATTTTTAATGATAAAACCGGTCCGACATATAAAACCGGTCCAGGACTTGTTTTTTTTAAAAACAGTCCAAAACCGGTTCTGGACCGGTTCAAACCAGTCCAGTTTTTTTTAGACCAACCTAAGCCAAAAAAAACCCCTAGATATACTGGACCGGACCGTTTAAAACAGTTCTGGTCCGGTCCGGAACCGGTTCGGCCTGAACTGGTTCAGTGCCCACCCCTAGTTATGACTGATCTCCTGAAAGTTGCCGACTAATTGGAGTCGAGGAATCAGTTACGACTGATCTCCTATGTAAAAGCGACTTTTGGAAGTAGAGGGAGTCATTTTCGATTGATCTCCTGAGCTTCGCAAAATGTATGAAGTCGATGAGTCAGTTACGACAGATTTCCTTTCTAAAGGCGACTTTTGGAAATCGAGGGAGTCAGTTATGACTGATCTCAAGAGCGTCGTTGACTATATGAAGTCGAGGAGTCAGTTACGACTGATCTCCTTTGTAGAGGCGAGTTTTGGAAGTAGAGGGAATCAATTATGACTGATCTCGCGCCGACTATATGAAGTCGAAGAGTCAGTTACGGCGGATCTCCTTTGTAGAGGCGACTTTTGGAAGTCGAGGGTGTCATTTAAGAATAGTTTCTTGAGCGTCGCCGAATATATGAAGTCGAGGAGTCAGTTACGACTGATCTCCTTTGTAGAGGCGACTTTTGGAAGTCAAGGGAGTCAGTTATGACTAATCACCTAAGCGTCGCCGACTATATAAAGTCGAGGAGTCATTTACGACTGATCTCCTTTGTAGAGGCAACTTTTGGAAGTCGATGGAGTCAGTTATGACTGATCTCTTGAGCGTCGCCGACTGTAGGAAGTCGAGGAGTCAGTTACGTCTGATATCCTTTGTAGAGGCGACTTTTAGAAGTAAAGGGAGTCAGTTATGACTGATCCCCTGAGCATCGTCGACTATATGAAGTCGATAAGTCAGTTACGACTGATCTCCTTTGTAGAGGCGACTTTTGGAAGTCGAGGGAGTCGGTTATGACTGATCTCGTGAGCGTCACCGAATGTATGAAGTTGATGAGTCAGTTACGACTGATCTCCTTTGTAGAGGTGACTTTTGGAAGTAGAGGGAGACAGTTATGACTGATCTCATGAGCGTCGCCGACTGCATGAAGTCGAGGAGTCAGTTTCGACTTATCTCCTTTGTAGAGGCGACTTTTGGAAGTCGAGGGAGTCAGTTATGATTGATCTCCTTAACGTCGCCGACTATATGAAGTCGAGGAATCAGTTATGACTGATCTCCTTTGTAGAGGCGCATTTTGGAAGTCGGGGGAGTCAGTTATGACTGATCTCCTTAGCGTCGCCGACTGTATGAATTCAAGAAGTCAGTTATACCTGATCTCCTTTATAAATGTGAATTTTGGAAGTAGAGGGAGTCAGTTATGAATGATCTCTTGAGCATCGCCGACTGCATGAAGTCGAGGAGTCAGTTACGACTGATCTCAGCGACTTTTGGAAGTCGAGGGAATCAGTTATGACTAATCTCCTGAGCGTCGCCGACTATATGAAGTCGAGGAGTCAGTAACGACTGATCTCCTTTGTAGAGGTGACTTTGAAGTAGAGGGAGTCATTTTTGAAATATCTCCTAAGCGTCGCCGACTATATGAAGTCGAGGAATCAGTTACGACTGATCTCCTTTGTAGAGGCAACTTTTGGAAATCGAGGGAGTCAGTTATAATTGATCTCCTTAGCATCGTCGACTGTATGAAGTCGAGGAGTCAGTTACGAATGATCTCTATTGTAGAGGCGACTTTGGAAGGAGAGGTAGTAATTTTTGATTGATCTCCTGAGCGTCGCCGAATGTGTGAAGTCGAGGATTCAGTTACGACTGATCTCCTTTGTTGAGGCGACTTTTGGAGGGAGTTAGTTATGACTGATCTCCTATGCGTCGCCAACTATATGAAGTCGAGGAGTCAGTTACGACTGATCTCCTTTGTTGAGGATACTTTTGGAAGTCGAGGGAGTGAGTTATGACTGATCTCCTGAGCGTCGCCGACTATATGAAGTCGAGGAATCAGTTACGACTGATCTCCTTTGTAGAGGCAACTTTTGGAAGTCGAGGGAGTCAGTTATGACTGATCTCCTTAGCGTCGCCGACTGTATGAAGTCGAGGAGTCAGCTACGACTGATCTCCTTTGATTGATCTCCTTTGTAGAGGCGACTTTTGGAGGGAGTCAGTTATGACTGATCTCCTAAGTGTCGCCAACTATATGAATTCGAGGAGTCATTTGCGACTATTCTCCTTTGTAGTGGCGACTTTTGGAAGTCGAGGGAGTCACTTATGACTGATCTCCTGAGCGTCACTGACTGTATGAAGTCGAGGAGTCAGTTACGATTGATCTCCGTTGTAGAGGCGACTTTTGGAAGTCGAGGGTGTCATTTAAGAATAGTTTCTTGAGCGTCGCCGAATATATGAAGTCGAGGAGTCAGTTACGACTGATCTCCTTTGTAGAGGCGACTTTTGGAAGTAAAGGGAGTCAGTTATGACTAATCACCTGAGCGTCGCCGACTATATGAAGTCGAGGAGTCATTTACGACTGATCTCCTTTGTAGAGGCAACTTTTGGAAGTCGATGGAGTCAGTTATGACTGATCTCTTGAGCGTCGCCGACTGTAGGAAGTCGAGGAGTCGGTTACGACAGATATCCTTTGTAGAGGTGACTTTTAGAAGTCAAGGGAGTCAGTTATGACTGATCCCCTGAGCGTCGCCAACTATATGAAGTCGATAAGTCAGTTACGACTGATCTCCTTTGTAGAGGTGACTTTTAGAAGTCAAGGGAGTCAGTTACGACTGATCCCCTGAGCGTCGCCAACTATATGAAGTCGATAAGTCAGTTACGACTGATCTCCTTTGTAGAGGCGACTTTTAGAAGTCGAGGGAGTCAGTTATGACTGATCTCGTGAGCGTCGCCGAATGTATGGAGTCGATGAGTCAGTTACGACTGATCTCCTTTGTAGAGGTGACTTTTGGAAGTAGAGGTAGTCAGTTATGAGTGATCTCGTGAGCTTCGCCGACTGCATGTAGTCGAGGAGTCAGTTTCGACTTATCTCCTTTGTAGAGGCGACTTTTGGAAGTCGAGGGAGTCAGTTATGATTGATCTCCTGAACGTCGCCGACTATATGAAGTCGAGGAATCAGTTATGACTGATCTCCTTTGTAGAGGCGCATTTTGGAAGTCGGGGGAGTCAGTTATGACTGATCTCCTTAGCGTCCCCGACTGTATGAATTCGAGGAGTCAGTTATACCTGATCTCCTTTGTAAATGTGAATTTTGGAAGTAGAGGGAGTCAGTTATGACTGATCTCTTGAGCATCGCCGACTGCATTAAGTCGAGGAGTCAGTTACGACTGATCTCAGCGACTTTTGGAAGTCGAGGGAATCAGTTATGACTAATCTCCTGAGCGTCGCCGACTATATGAAGTCGAGGAGTCAGTAACGACTGATCTCCTTTGTAGAGGTGACTTTTGAAGTAGAGGGAGTCATTTTTGAAATATCTCCTAAGCGTCGCCGACTATATGAAGTCGAGGAATCAGTTACGACTGATCTCCTTTGTAGAGGCAACTTTTGGAAATCGAGGGAGTCAGTTATAATTGATCTCCTTAGCATCGTCGACTGTATGAAGTCGAGGAGTCAGTTACGACTGATCTCTATTGTAGAGGCGACTTTGGAAGGAGAGGTAGTAATTTTTTATTGATCTCCTGAGCGTCGCCGAATGTGTGAAGTCGAGGATTCAGTTACGACTGATCTCCTTTGTTGAGGCGACTTTTGGAGGGAGTTAGTTATGACTGATCTCCTAAGCGTCGCCAACTATATGAAGTCGAGGAGTCAGTTACGACTTATCTCCTTTGTAGAGGCGCATTTTGGAAGTCGGGGGAGTCAGTTATGACTGATCTCCTTAGCGTCCCCGACTGTATGAATTCGAGGAGTCAGTTACGACTGATCTCCTTTGTAGAGGCAACTTTTGGAAGTCGAGGGAGTCAGTTATGACTAATCACCTAAGCGTCGCCGACTATATAAAGTCGAGGAGTCATTTACGACTGATCTCCTTTGTAGAGGCAACTTTTGGAAGTCGATGGAGTCAGTTATGACTGATCTCTTGAGCGTCGCCGACTGTAGGAAGTCGAGGAGTCAGTTACGTCTGATATCCTTTGTAGAGGCGACTTTTAGAAGTAAAGGGAGTCAGTTATGACTGATCCCCTGAGCATCGTCGACTATATGAAGTCGATAAGTCAGTTACGACTGATCTCCTTTGTAGAGGCGACTTTTGGAAGTCGAGGGAGTCGGTTATGACTGATCTCGTGAGCGTCACCGAATGTATGAAGTTGATGAGTCAGTTACGACTGATCTCCTTTGTAGAGGTGACTTTTGGAAGTAGAGGGAGACAGTTATGACTGATCTCATGAGCGTCGCCGACTGCATGAAGTCGAGGAGTCAGTTTCGACTTATCTCCTTTGTAGAGGCGACTTTTGGAAGTCGAGGGAGTCAGTTATGATTGATCTCCTTAACGTCGCCGACTATATGAAGTCGAGGAATCAGTTATGACTGATCTCATTTGTAGAGGCGCATTTTGGAAGTCGGGGGAGTCAGTTATGACTGATCTCCTTAGCGTCGCCGACTGTATGAATTCAAGAAGTCAGTTATACCTGATCTCCTTTATAAATGTGAATTTTGGAAGTAGAGGGAGTCAGTTATGAATGATCTCTTGAGCATCGCCGACTGCATGAAGTCGAGGAGTCAGTTACGACTGATCTCAGCGACTTTTGGAAGTCGAGGGAATCAGTTATGACTAATCTCCTGAGCGTCGCCGACTATATGAAGTCGAGGAGTCAGTAACGACTGATCTCCTTTGTAGAGGTGACTTTGAAGTAGAGGGAGTCATTTTGAAATATCTCCTAAGCGTCGCCGACTATATGAAGTCGAGGAATCAGTTACGACTGATCTCCTTTGTAGAGGCAACTTTTGGAAGTCGATGGAGTCAGTTATGACTGATCTCTTGAGCGTCGCCGACTGTAGGAAGTCGAGGAGTCGGTTACGACAGATATCCTTTGTAGAGGTGACTTTTAGAAGTCAAGGGAGTCAGTTATGACTGATCCCCTGAGCGTCGCCAACTATATGAAGTCGATAAGTCAGTTACGACTGATCTCCTTTGTAGAGGTGACTTTTAGAAGTCAAGGGAGTCAGTTACGACTGATCCCCTGAGCGTCGCCAACTATATGAAGTCGATAAGTCAGTTACGACTGATCTCCTTTGTAGAGGCGACTTTTAGAAGTCGAGGGAGTCAGTTATGACTGATCTCGTGAGCGTCGCCGAATGTATGGAGTCGATGAGTCAGTTACGACTGATCTCCTTTGTAGAGGTGACTTTTGGAAGTAGAGGTAGTCAGTATGAGTGATCTCGTGAGCTTCGCCGACTGCATGTAGTCGAGGAGTCAGTTTCGACTTATCTCCTTTGTAGAGGCGACTTTTGGAAGTCGAGGGAGTCAGTTATGATTGATCTCCTGAACGTCGCCGACTATATGAAGTCGAGGAATCAGTTATGACTGATCTCCTTTGTAGAGGCGCATTTTGGAAGTCGGGGGAGTCAGTTATGACTGATCTCCTTAGCGTCCCCGACTGTATGAATTCGAGGAGTCAGTTATACCTGATCTCCTTTGTAAATGTGAATTTTGGAAGTAGAGGGAGTCAGTTATGACTGATCTCTTGAGCATCGCCGACTGCATTAAGTCGAGGAGTCAGTTACGACTGATCTCAGCGACTTTTGGAAGTCGAGGGAATCAGTTATGACTAATCTCCTGAGCGTCGCCGACTATATGAAGTCGAGGAGTCAGTAACGACTGATCTCCTTTGTAGAGGTGACTTTTGAAGTAGAGGGAGTCATTTTTGAAATATCTCCTAAGCGTCGCCGACTATATGAAGTCGAGGAATCAGTTACGACTGATCTCCTTTGTAGAGGCAACTTTTGGAAATCGAGGGAGTCAGTTATAATTGATCTCCTTAGCATCGTCGACTGTATGAAGTCGAGGAGTCAGTTACGACTGATCTCTATTGTAGAGGCGACTTTGGAAGGAGAGGTAGTAATTTTTTATTGATCTCCTGAGCGTCGCCGAATGTGTGAAGTCGAGGATTCAGTTACGACTGATCTCCTTTGTTGAGGCGACTTTTGGAGGGAGTTAGTTATGACTGATCTCCTAAGCTTCGCCAACTATATGAAGTCGAGGAGTCAGTTACGACTTATCTCCTTTGTAGAGGCGCATTTTGGAAGTCGGGGGAGTCAGTTATGACTGATCTCCTTAGCGTCCCCGACTGTATGAATTCGAGGAGTCAGTTACGACTGATCTCCTTTGTAGAGGCAACTTTTGGAAGTCGAGGGAGTCAGTTATGACTAATCACCTAAGCGTCGCCGACTATATAAAGTCGAGGAGTCATTTACGACTGATCTCCTTTGTAGAGGCAACTTTTGGAAGTCGATGGAGTCAGTTATGACTGATCTCTTGAGCGTCGCCGACTGTAGGAAGTCGAGGAGTCAGTTACGTCTGATATCCTTTGTAGAGGCGACTTTTAGAAGTAAAGGGAGTCAGTTATGACTGATCCCCTGAGCATCGTCGACTATATGAAGTCGATAAGTCAGTTACGACTGATCTCCTTTGTAGAGGCGACTTTTGGAAGTCGAGGGAGTCGGTTATGACTGATCTCGTGAGCGTCACCGAATGTATGAAGTTGATGAGTCAGTTACGACTGATCTCCTTTGTAGAGGTGACTTTTGGAAGTAGAGGGAGACAGTTATGACTGATCTCATGAGCGTCGCCGACTGCATGAAGTCGAGGAGTCAGTTTCGACTTATCTCCTTTGTAGAGGCGACTTTTGGAAGTCGAGGGAGTCAGTTATGATTGATCTCCTGAACGTCGCCGACTATATGAAGTCGAGGAATCAGTTATGACTGATCTCCTTTGTAGAGGCGCATTTTGGAAGTCGGGGGAGTCAGTTATGACTGATCTCCTTAGCGTCCCCGACTGTATGAATTCGAGGAGTCAGTTATACCTGATCTCCTTTGTAAATGTGAATTTTGGAAGTAGAGGGAGTCAGTTATGACTGATCTCTTGAGCATCGCCGACTGCATTAAGTCGAGGAGTCAGTTACGACTGATCTCAGCGACTTTTGGAAGTCGAGGGAATCAGTTATGACTAATCTCCTGAGCGTCGCCGACTATATGAAGTCGAGGAGTCAGTAACGACTGATCTCCTTTGTAGAGGTGACTTTTGAAGTAGAGGGAGTCATTTTTGAAATATCTCCTAAGCGTCGCCGACTATATGAAGTCGAGGAATCAGTTACGACTGATCTCCTTTGTAGAGGCAACTTTTGGAAATCGAGGGAGTCAGTTATAATTGATCTCCTTAGCATCGTCGACTGTATGAAGTCGAGGAGTCAGTTACGACTGATCTCTATTGTAGAGGCGACTTTGGAAGGAGAGGTAGTAATTTTTTATTGATATCCTGAGCGTCGCCGAATGTGTGAAGTCGAGGATTCAGTTACGACTGATCTCCTTTGTTGAGGCGACTTTTGGAGGGAGTTAGTTATGACTGATCTCCTAAGCGTCGCCAACTATATGAAGTCGAGGAGTCAGTTACGACTGATCTCCTTTGTAGAGGCGCATTTTGGAAGTCGGGGGAGTCAGTTATGACTGATCTCCTTAGCGTCCCCGACTGTATGAATTCGAGGAGTCAGTTACGACTGATCTCCTTTGTAGAGGCAACTTTTGGAAGTCGAGGGAGTCAGTTATGACTGATCTCCTTAGCGTCGCCGACTGTATGAAGTCGAGGAGTCAGCTACGACTGATCTCCGTTGTAGAGGCGACTTTTGGAGGGAGTCAGTTATGACTGATCTCCTAAGTGTCGCCAACTATATGAATTCGAGGAGTCATTTACGACTATTCTCCTTTGTAGTGGCGACTTTTGGAAGTCGAGGGAGTCACTTATGACTGATCTCCTGAGCGTCACTGACTGTATGAAGTCGAGGAGTCAGTTACGATTGATCTCCGTTGTAGAGGCGACTTTTGGAAGTCGAGGGTGTCATTTAAGAATAGTTTCTTGAGCGTCGCCGAATATATGAAGTCGAGGAGTCAGTTACGACTGATCTCCTTTGTAGAGGCGACTTTTGGAAGTAAAGGGAGTCAGTTATGACTAATCACCCGAGCGTCGCCGACTATATGAAGTCGAGGAGTCATTTACGATTGATCTCCTTTGTAGAGGCAACTTTTGGAAGTCGATGGAGTCAGTTATGACTGATCTCTTGAGCGTCGCCGACTGTAGGAAGTCGAGGAGTCGGTTACGACTGATATCCTTTGTAGAGGTGACTTTTAGAAGTCAAGGGAGTCAGTTATGACTGATCCCCTGAGCGTCGCCAACTATATGAAGTCGATAAGTCAGTTACGACTGATCTCCTTTGTAGAGGTGACTTTTAGAAGTCAAGGGAGTCAGTTACGACTGATCCCCTGACCGTCGCCAACTATATGAAGTCGATAAGTCAGTTACGACTGATCTCCTTTGTAGAGGCGACTTTTAGAAGTCGAGGGAGTCAGTTATGACTGATCTCGTGAGCGTCGCCGAATGTATGGAGTCGATGAGTCAGTTACGACTGATCTCCTTTGTATAGGTGACTTTTGGAAGTAGAGGTAGTCAGTTATGAGTGATCTCGTGAGCTTCCCGACTGCATGTAGTCGAGGAGTCAGTTTCGACTTATCTCCTTTGTAGAGGCGACTTTTGGAAGTCGAGGGAGTCAGTTATGATTGATCTCCTGAACGTCTCCGACTATATGAAGTCGAGGAATCAGTTATGACTGATCTCCTTTGTAGAGGCGCATTTTGGAAGTCGGGGGATTCAGTTATGACTGATCTCCTTAGCGTCCCTGACTGTATGAATTCGAGGAGTCAGTTATACCTGATCTCCTTTGTAAATGTGAATTTTGGAAGTAGAGGGAGTCAGTTATGACTGATCTCTTGAGCATCGCCGACTGCATTAAGTCGAGGAGTCAGTTACGACTGATCTCAGCGACTTTTGGAAGTCGAGGGAATCAGTTATGACTAATCTCCTGAGCGTCGCCGACTATATGAAGTCGAGGAGTCAGTAACGACTGATCTCCTTTGTAGAGGTGACTTTTGAAGTAGAGGGAGTCATTTTTGAAATATCTCCTAAGCGTCGCCGACTATATGAAGTCGAGGAATCAGTTACGACTGATCTCCTTTGTAGAGGCAACTTTTGGAAATCGAGGGAGTCAGTTATAATTGATCTCCTTAGCATCGTCGACTGTATGAAGTCGAGGAGTCAGTTACGACTGATCTCTATTGTAGAGGCGACTTTGGAAGGAGAGGTAGTAATTTTTGATTGATCTCCTGAGCGTCGCCGAATGTGTGAAGTCGAGGATTCAGTTACGACTGATCTCCTTTGTTGAGGCGACTTTTGGAGGGAGTTAGTTATGACTGATCTCCTAAGCGTCGCCAACTATATGAAGTCGAGGAGTCAGTTACGACTGATCTCCTTTGTTGAGGATACTTTTGGAAGTCGAGGGAGTCAGTTATGACTGATCTCCTTAGCGTCGCCGACTGTATGAAGTCGAGGAGTCAGTTACGACTGATCTCCTTTGTAGAGGCGGCTTTGGAAGGAGAGGTAGTCATTTTTTATTGATCTCCTGAGCGTCACCGAATGTGTGAAGTTGAGGAGTCAGTTACGACTGATCTCCTTTGTTTAGGCGACTTTTGGAGGGAGTCAGTTATGACTAATCTCCTAAGTGTCGCCAACTATATGAATTCGAGGAGTCATTTACGACTATTCTCCTTTGTAGTGGCGACTTTTGGAAGTCGAGGGAGTCACTTATGACTGATCTCCTGAGCGTCACCGACTGTATGAAGTCGAGGAGTCAGTTACGATTGATCTCCGTTGTAGAGGCGACTTTTGGAAGTCGAGGGTGTCATTTAAGAATAGTTTCTTGAGCGTCGCCGAATATATGAAGTCGAGGAGTCAGTTACGACTGATCTCCTTTGTAAAGGCGACTTTTGGAAGTAAAGGGAGTCAGTTATGACTAATCACCTGAGCGTCGCCGACTATATGAAGTCGAGGAGTCATTTACGACTGATCTCCTTTGTAGAGGCAACTTTTGGAAGTTGATGGAGTCAGTTATGACTGATCTCTTGAGCGTCGCCGACTGTAGGAAGTCGAGGAGTCAGTTACGACTGATATCCTTTGTAGAGGTGAATTTTAGAAGTCAAGGGAGTCAGTTATGACTGATCCCCTGAGCGTCGCCAACCATATGAAGTCGATAAGTCAGTTACGACTGATCTCCTTTGTAGAGGTGACTTTTAGAAGTCAAGGGAGTCAGTTACGACTGATCCCCTGAGCGTCGCCAACTATATGAAGTCGATAAGTCAGTTACGACTGATCTCCTTTGTAGAGGCGACTTTTAGAAGTCGAGGGAGTCAGTTATGACTAATCTCGTGAGCGTCGCCGAATGTATGGAGTCGATGAGTCAGTTACGACTGATCTCCTTTGTAGAGGTGACTTTTGGAAGTAGAGGTAGTCAGTTATGAGTGATCTCGTGAGCGTCGCCGACTGCATGTAGTCGAGGAGTCAGTTTCGACTTATCTCCTTTGTAGAGGCGACTTTTGGAAGTCGAAGGAGTCAGTTATGATTGATCTCCTGAACGTCGCCGACTATATGAAGTCGAGGAATCAGTTATGACTGATCTCCTTTGTAGAGGCGCATTTTGGAAGTCGGGGGAGTCAGTTATGACTGATCTCCTTAGCGTCCCCGACTGTATGAATTCGAGAAGTCAGTTATACCTGATCTCCTTTGTAAATGTGAATTTAGGAAGTAGAGGGAGTCAGTTATGACTGATCTCTTGAGCATCGCTGACTGCATTAAGTCGAGGAGTCAGTTACGACTGATCTCAGCGACTTTTGGAAGTCGAGGGAATCAGTTATGACTAATCTCCTGAGCGTCGCCGACTATATGAAGTCGAGGAGTCAGTAACGATTGATCTCCGTTGTAGAGGCGACTTTTGGAAGTCGAGGGAGTCATTTAAGAATAGTTTCTTGAGCGTCGCCGAATATATGAAGTCGAGGAGTCAGTTACGACTGATCTCATTTGTAGAGGCGACTTTTGGAAGTAAAGGGAGTCAGTTATGACTAATCACCTGAGCGTCGCCGACTATATGAAGTCGAGGAGTCATTTACGACTGATCTCCTTTGTAGAGGCAACTTTTGGAAGTCGATGGAGTCAGTTATGACTGATCTCTTGAGCGTCGCCGACTGTAGGAAGTCGAGGAGTCAGTTACGACTGATATCCTTTGTAGAGGTGACTTTTAGAAGTCAAGGGAGTCAGTTATGACTGATCCCCTGAGCGTCGCCAACTATATGAAGTCGATAAGTCAGTTACGACTGTTCTCCTTTGTAGAGGCGACTTTTAGAAGTCGAGGGAGTCAGTTATGACTGATCTCGTGAGCGTCGCCGAATGTATGGAGTCGATGAGTCAGTTACGACTGATCTCCTTTGTAGAGGTGACTTTTGGAAGTAGAGGTAGTCAGTTATGAGTGATCTCGTGAGCTTCGTTGACTGCATGTAGTCGAGGAGTCAGTTTCGACTTATCTCCTTTGTAGAGGCGACTTTTGGAAGTCGAGGGAGTCAGTTATGATTGATCTCCTTAACGTCGCCGACTATATGAAGTCGAGGAATCAGTTATGACTGATCTCCTTTGTAGAGGCGCATTTTGGAAGTCGGGGGAGTCAGTTATGACTGATCTCCTTAGCGTCGCCGACTGTATGAATTCGAGAAGTCAGTTATACCTGATCTCCTTTATAAATGTGAATTTTGGAAGTAGAGGGAGTCAGTTATGAATGATCTCTTGAGCATCGACGACTGCATGAAGTCGAGGGTCAGTTACGACTGATCTCAGCGACTTTTGGAAGTCGAGGGAATCAGTTATGACTAATCTCCTGAGCGTCGCCGACTATATGAAGTCGAGGAGTCAGTAACGACTGATCTCCTTTGTATAGGTGACTTTTGAAGTAGAGGGAGTCATTTTTGAAATATCTCCTAAGCGTCGCCGACTATATGAAGTCGAGGAATCAGTTACGACTGATCTCCTTTGTAGAGGTAACTTTTGGAAATCTAGGGAGTCAGTTATAATTGATCTCCTTAGCATCGTCGACTGTATGAAGTCGAGGAGTCAGTTACGAATGATCTCTTTTGTAGAGGCGACTTTGGAAGGAGAGGTAGTAATTTTTGATTGATCTCCTGAGCGTCGCCGAATGTGTGAAGTCGAGGATTCAGTTACGACTGATCTCCTTTGTTGAGGCGACTTTTGGAGGGAGTTAGTTATGACTGATCTCCTATGCGTCGCAAACTATATGAAGTCGAGGAGTCAGTTACGACTGATCTCCTTTGTTGAGGATACTTTTGGAAGTCGAGGGAGTCAGTTATGACTGATCTCCTGAGCGTCGCCGACTATATGAAGTCGAGGAATCAGTTACGACTGATCTCCTTTGTAGAGGCAACTTTTGGAAGTCGAGGGAGTCAGTTATGACTGATCTCCTTAGCGTCGCCGACTGTATGAAGTCGAGGAGTCAGCTACGACTGATCTCCTTTGTAGAGGCGACTTTTGGAGGGAGTCAGTTATGACTGATCTCCTAAGTGTCGCCAACTATATGAATTCGAGGAGTCATTTACGACTATTCTCCTTTGTAGTGGCGACTTTTGGAAGTCGAGGGAGTCACTTATGACTGATCTCCTGAGCGTCACTGACTGTATGAAGTCGAGGAGTCAGTTACGATTGATCTCCGTTGTAGAGGCGACTTTTGGAAGTCGAGGGTGTCATTTAAGAATAGTTTCTTGAGCGTCGCCGAATATATGAAGTCGAGGAGTCAGTTACGACTGATCTCCTTTGTAGAGGCGACTTTTGGAAGTAAAGGGAGTCAGTTATGACTAATCACCTGAGCGTCGCCGACTATATGAAGTCGAGGAGTCATTTACGACTGATCTCCTTTGTAGAGGCAACTTTTGGAAGTCGATGGAGTCAGTTATGACTGATCTCTTGAGCGTCGCCGACTGTAGGAAGTCGAGGAGTCGGTTACGACTGATATCCTTTGTAGAGGTGACTTTTAGAAGTCAAGGGAGTCAGTTATGACTGATCCCCTGAGCGTCGCCAACTATATGAAGTCGATAAGTCAGTTACGACTGATCTCCTTTGTAGAGGTGACTTTTAGAAGTCAAGGGAGTCAGTTACGACTGATCCCCTGAGCGTCGCCAACTATATGAAGTCGATAAGTCAGTTACGACTGATCTCCTTTGTAGAGGCGACTTTTAGAAGTCGAGGGAGTCAGTTATGACTGATCTCGTGAGCGTCGCCGAATGTATGGAGTCGATGAGTCAGTTACGACTGATCTCCTTTGTAGAGGTGACTTTTGGAAGTAGAGGTAGTCAGTTATGAGTGATCTCGTGAGCTTCGCCGAATGCATGTAGTCGAGGAGTCAGTTTCGACTTATCTCCTTTGTAGAGGCGACTTTTGGAAGTCGAGGGAGTCAGTTATGATTGATCTCCTGAACGTCGCCGACTATATGAAGTCGAGGAATCAGTTATGACTGATCTCCTTTGTAGAGGCGCATTTTGGAAGTCGGGGGAGTCAGTTATGACTGATCTCCTTAGCGTCCCCGACTGTATGAATTCGAGGAGTCAGTTATACCTGATCTCCTTTGTAAATGTGAATTTTGGAAGTAGAGGGAGTCAGTTATGACTGATCTCTTGAGCATCGCCGACTGCATTAAGTCGAGGAGTCAGTTACGACTGATCTCAGCGACTTTTGGAAGTCGAGGGAATCAGTTATGACTAATCTCCTGAGCGTCGCCGACTATATGAAGTCGAGGAGTCAGTAACGACTGATCTCCTTTGTAGAGGTGACTTTTGAAGTAGAGGGAGTCATTTTTGAAATATCTCCTAAGCGTCGCCGACTATATGAAGTCGAGGAATCAGTTACGACTGATCTCCTTTGTAGAGGCAACTTTTGGAAATCGAGGGAGTCAGTTATAATTGATCTCCTTAGCATCGTCGACTGTATGAAGTCGAGGAGTCAGTTACGACTGATCTCTATTGTAGAGGCGACTTTGGAAGTAGAGGTAGTAATTTTTTATTGATCTCCTGAGCGTCGCCGAATGTGTGAAGTCGAGGATTCAGTTACGACTGATCTCCTTTGTTGAGGCGACTTTTGGAGGGAGTTAGTTATGACTGATCTCCTAAGCGTCGCCAACTATATGAAGTCGAGGAGTCAGTTACGACTGATCTCCTTTGTTGAGGATACTTTTGGAAGTCGAGGGAGTCAGTTATGACTGATCTCCTTAGCGTCGCCGACTGTATGAAGTCGAGGAGTCAGTTACGACTGATCTCCTTTGTAGAGGCAACTTTTGGAAGTCGAGGGAGTCAGTTATGACTGATCTCCTTAGCGTCGCCGACTGTATGAAGTCGAGGAGTTAGCTACGACTGATCTCCTTTGTAGAGGCGACTTTTGGAGGGAGTCAGTTATGACTGATCTCCTAAGTGTCGCCAACTATATGAATTCGAGGAGTCATTTACGACTATTCTCCTTTGTAGTGGCGACTTTTGGAAGTCGAGGGAGTCACTTATGACTGATCTCCTGAGCGTCACTGACTGTATGAAGTCGAGGAGTCAGTTACGATTGATCTCCGTTGTAGAGGCGACTTTTGGAAGTCGAGGGTGTCATTTAAGAATAGTTTCTTGAGCGTCGCCGAATATATGAAGTCGAGGAGTCAGTTACGACTGATCTCCTTTGTAGAGGCGACTTTTGGAAGTAAAGGGAGTCAGTTATGACTAATCACCTGAGCGTCGCCGACTATATGAAGTCGAGGAGTCATTTACGATTGATCTCCTTTGTAGAGGCAACTTTTGGAAGTCGATGGAGTCAGTTATGACTGATCTCTTGAGCGTCGCCGACTGTAGGAAGTCGAGAAGTCGGTTACGACTGATATCCTTTGTAGAGGTGACTTTTAGAAGTCAAGGGAGTCAGTTATGACTGATCCCCTGAGCGTCGCCAACTATATGAAGTCGATAAGTCAGTTACGACTGATCTCCTTTGTAGAGGTGACTTTTAGAAGTCAAGGGAGTCAGTTACGACTGATCCGCCGACCGTCGCCAACTATATGAAGTCGATAAGTCAGTTACGACTGATCTCCTTTGTAGAGGCGACTTTTAGAAGTCGAGGGAGTCAGTTATGACTGATCTCGTGAGCGTCGCCGAATGTATGGAGTCGATGAGTCAGTTACGACTGATCTCCTTTGTATAGGTGACTTTTGGAAGTAGAGGTAGTCAGTTATGAGTGATCTCGTGAGCTTCGCCGACTGCATGTAGTCGAGGAGACAGTTTCGACTTATCTCCTTTGTAGAGGCGACTTTTGGAAGTCGAGGGAGTCAGTTATGATTGATCTCCTGAACGTCTCCGACTATATGAAGTCGAGGAATCAGTTATGACTGATCTCCTTTGTAGAGGCGCATTTTGGAAGTCGGGGGAGTCAGTTATGACTGATCTCCTTAGCGTCCCCGACTGTATGAATTCGAGGAGTCAGTTATACCTGATCTCCTTTGTAAATGTGAATTTTGGAAGTAGAGGGAGTCAGTTATGACTGATCTCTTGAGCATCGCCGACTGCATTAAGTCGAGGAGTCAGTTACGACTGATCTCAGTGAATTTTGGAAGTCGAGGGAATCAGTTATGACTAATCTCCTGAGCGTCGCCGACTATATGAAGTCGAGGAGTCAGTAACGACTGATCTCCTTTGTAGAGGTGACTTTTGAAGTAGAGGGAGTCATTTTTGAAATATCTCCTAAGCGTCGCCGACTATATGAAGTCGAGGAATCAGTTACGACTGATCTCCTTTGTAGAGGCAACTTTTGGAAATCGAGGGAGTCAGTTATAATTGATCTCCTTAGCATCGTCGACTGTATGAAGTCGAGGAGTCAGTTACGACTGATCTCTATTGTAGAGGCGACTTTGGAAGGAGAGGTAGTAATTTTTGATTGATCTCCTGAGCGTCGCCGAATGTGTGAAGTCGAGGATTCAGTTACGACTGATCTCCTTTGTTGAGGCGACTTTTGGAGGGAGTTAGTTATGACTGATCTCCTAAGCGTCGCCAACTATATGAAGTCGAGGAGTCAGTTACGACTGATCTCCTTTGTTGAGGATACTTTTGGAAGTCGAGGGAGTCAGTTATGACTGATCTCCTTAGCGTCGCCGACTGTATGAAGTCGAGGAGTCAGTTACGACTGATCTCCTTTGTAGAGGCGGCTTTGGAAGGAGAGGTAGTCATTTTTTATTGATCTCCTGAGCGTCACCGAATGTGTGAAGTCGAGGAGTCAGTTACGACTGATCTCCTTTGTTTAGGCGACTTTTGGAGGGAGTCAGTTATGACTAATCTCCTAAGTGTCGCCAACTATATGAATTCGAGGAGTCATTTACGACTATTCTCCTTTGTAGTGGCGACTTTTGGAAGTCGAGGGAGTCACTTATGACTGATCTCCTGAGCGTCACCGACTGTATGAAGTCGAGGAGTCAGTTACGATTGATCTCCATTGTAGAGGCGACTTTTGGAAGTCGAGGGTGTCATTTAAGAATAGTTTCTTGAGCGTCGCCGAATATATGAAGTCGAGGAGTCAGTTACGACTGATCTCCTTTGTAAAGGCGACTTTTGGAAGTAAAGGGAGTCAGTTATGACTAATCACCTGAGCGTCGCCGACTATATGAAGTCGAGGAGTCAGTAACGACTGATCTCCTTTGTAGAGGTGACTTTTGAAGTAGAGGGAGTCATTTTTGAAATATCTCCTAAGCGTCGCCGACTATATGAAGTCGAGGAATCAGTTACGACTGATCTCCTTTGTAGAGGCAACTTTTGGAAATCGAGGGAGTCAGTTATAATTGATCTCCTTAGCATCGTCGACTGTATGAAGTCGAGGAGTCAGTTACGACTGATCTCTATTGTAGAGGCGACTTTGGAAGTAGAGGTAGTAATTTTTTATTGATCTCCTGAGCGTCGCCGAATGTGTGAAGTCGAGGATTCAGTTACGACTGATCTCCTTTGTTGAGGCGGCTTTTGGAGGGAGTTAGTTATGACTGATCTCCTAAGCGTCGCCAACTATATGAAGTCGAGGAGTCAGTTACGACTGATCTCCTTTGTTGAGGATACTTTTGGAAGTCGAGGGAGTCAGTTATGACTGATCTCCTTAGCGTCGCCGACTGTATGAAGTCGAGGAGTCAGTTACGACTGATCTCCTTTGTAGAGGCAACTTTTGGAAGTCGAGGGAGTCAGTTATGACTGATCTCCTTAGCGTCGCCGACTGTATGAAGTCGAGGAGTTAGCTACGACTGATCTCCTTTGTAGAGGCGACTTTTGGAGGGAGTCAGTTATGACTGATCTCCTAAGTGTCGCCAACTATATGAATTCGAGGAGTCATTTACGACTATTCTCCTTTGTAGTGGCGACTTTTGGAAGTCGAGGGAGTCACTTATGACTGATCTCCTGAGCGTCACTGACTGTATGAAGTCGAGGAGTCAGTTACGATTGATCTCCGTTGTAGAGGCGACTTTTGGAAGTCGAGGGTGTCATTTAAGAATAGTTTCTTGAGCGTCGCCGAATATATGAAGTCGAGGAGTCAGTTACGACTGATCTCCTTTGTAGAGGCGACTTTTGGAAGTAAAGGGAGTCAGTTATGACTAATCACCTGAGCGTCGCCGACTATATGAAGTCGAGGAGTCATTTACGATTGATCTCCTTTGTAGAGGCAACTTTTGGAAGTCGATGGAGTCAGTTATGACTGATCTCTTGAGCGTCGCCGACTGTAGGAAGTCGAGGAGTCGGTTACGACTGATATCCTTTGTAGAGGTGACTTTTAGAAGTCAAGGGAGTCAGTTATGACTGATCCCCTGAGCGTCGCCAACTATATGAAGTCGATAAGTCAGTTACGACTGATCTCCTTTGTAGAGATGACTTTTAGAAGTCAAGGGAGTCAGTTACGACTGATCCCCTGACCGTCGCCAACTATATGAAGTCTATAAGTCAGTTACGACTGATCTCCTTTGTAGAGGCGACTTTTAGAAGTCGAGGGAGTCAGTTATGACTGATCTCGTGAGCGTCGCCGAATGTATGGAGTCGATGAGTCAGTTACGACTGATCTCCTTTGTATAGGTGACTTTTGGAAGTAGAGGTAGTCAGTTATGAGTGATCTCGTGAGCTTCGCCGACTGCATGTAGTCGAGGAGTCAGTTTCGACTTATCTCCTTTGTAGAGGCGACTTTTGGAAGTCGAGGGAGTCAGTTATGATTGATCTCCTGAACGTCTCCGACTATATGAAGTCGAGGAATCAGTTATGACTGATCTCCTTTGTAGAGGCGCATTTTGGAAGTCGGGGGAGTCAGTTATGACTGATCTCCTTAGCGTCCCCGACTGTATGAATTCGAGGAGTCAGTTATACCTGATCTCCTTTGTAAATGTGAATTTTGGAAGTAGAGGGAGTCAGTTATGACTGATCTCTTGAGCAT
The DNA here is from genome assembly GCA_036873135.1 of Clarkia xantiana subsp. parviflora. NCBI lineage: Eukaryota > Viridiplantae > Streptophyta > Magnoliopsida > Myrtales > Onagraceae > Clarkia > Clarkia xantiana. Next base: position 394,998 of record JAPTYO010000021.1, on the reverse strand, counting down.
CGCCGACTGCATTAAGTCGAGGAGTCAGTTACGACTGATCTCAGCGACTTTTGGAAGTCGAGGGAATCAGTTATGACTAATCTCCTGAGCGTCGCCGACTATATGAAGTCGAGGAGTCAGTAACGACTGATCTCCTTTGTAGAGGTGACTTTTGAAGTAGAGGGAGTCATTTTTGAAATATCTCCTAAGCGTCGCCGACTATATGAAGTCGAGGAATCAGTTACGACTGATCTCCTTTGTAGAGGCAACTTTTGGAAATCGAGGGAGTCAGTTATAATTGATCTCCTTAGCATCGTCGACTGTATGAAGTCGAGGAGTCAGTTACGACTGATCTCTATTGTAGAGGCGACTTTGGAAGGAGAGGTAGTAATTTTTGATTGATCTCCTGAGCGTCGCCGAATGTGTGAAGTCGAGGATTCAGTTACGACTGATCTCCTTTGTTGAGGCGACTTTTGGAGGGAGTTAGTTATGACTGATCTCCTAAGCGTCGCCAACTATATGAAGTCGAGGAGTCAGTTACGACTGATCTCCTTTGTTGAGGATACTTTTGGAAGTCGAGGGAGTCAGTTATGACTGATCTCCTTAGCGTCGCCGACTGTATGAAGTCGAGGAGTCAGTTACGACTGATCTCCTTTGTAGAGGCGGCTTTGGAAGGAGAGGTAGTCATTTTTTATTGATCTCCTGAGCGTCACCGAATGTGTGAAGTCGAGGAGTCAGTTACGACTGATCTCCTTTGTTTAGGCGACTTTTGGAGGAGTCAGTTATGACTAATCTCCTAAGTGTCGCCAACTATATGAATTCGAGGAGTCATTTACGACTATTCTCCTTTGTAGTGGCGACTTTTGGAAGTCGAGGGAGTCACTTATGACTGATCTCCTGAGCGTCACCGACTGTATGAAGTCGAGGAGTCAGTTACGATTGATCTCCGTTGTAGAGGCGACTTTTGGAAGTCGAGGGTGTCATTTAAGAATAGTTTCTTGAGCGTCGCCGAATATATGAAGTCGAGGAGTCAGTTACGACTGATCTCCTTTGTAAAGGCGACTTTTGGAAGTAAAGGGAGTCAGTTATGACTAATCACCTGAGCGTCGCCGACTATATGAAGTCGAGGAGTCATTTACGACTGATCTCCTTTGTAGAGGCAACTTTTGGAAGTCGATGGAGTCAGTTATGACTGATCTCTTGAGCGTCGCCGACTGTAGGAAGTCGAGAAGTCAGTTACGACTGATATCCTTTGTAGAGGTGAATTTTAGAAGTCAAGGGAGTCAGTTATGACTGATCCCTGAGCGTCGCCAACCATATGAAGTCGATAAGTCAGTTACGACTGATCTCCTTTGTAGAGGTGACTTTTAGAAGTCAAGGGAGTCAGTTACGACTGATCCCCTGAGCGTCGCCAACTATATGAAGTCGATAAGTCAGTTACGACTGATCTCCTTTGTAGAGGCGACTTTTAGAAGTCGAGGGAGTCAGTTATGACTAATCTCGTAAGCGTCGCCGAATGTATGGAGTCGATGAGTCAGTTACGACTGATCTCCTTTGTAGAGGTGACTTTTGGAAGTAGAGGTAGTCAGTTATGAGTGATCTCGTGAGCGTCGCCGACTGCATGTAGTCGAGGAGTCAGTTTCGACTTATCTCCTTTGTAGAGGCGACTTTTGGAAGTCGAAGGAGTCAGTTATGATTGATCTCCTGAACGTCGCCGACTATATGAAGTCGAGGAATCAGTTATGACTGATCTCCTTTGTAGAGGCGCATTTTGGAAGTCGGGGGAGTCAGTTATGACTGATCTCCTTAGCGTCCCCGACTGTATGAATTCGAGAAGTCAGTTATACTGATCTCCTTTGTAAATGTGAATTTAGGAAGTAGAGGGAGTCAGTTATGACTGATCTCTTGAGCATCGCTGACTGCATTAAGTCGAGGAGTCAGTTACGACTGATCTCAGCGACTTTTGGAAGTCGAGGGAATCAGTTATGACTAATCTCCTGAGCGTCGCCGACTATATGAAGTCGAGGGGTCAGTAACGACTGATCTCCTTTGTAGAGGTGACTTTTGAAGTAGAGGGAGTCATTTTTGAAATATCTCCTAAGCGTCGCCGACTATATGAAGTCGAGGAATCAGTTACGACTGATCTCCTTTGTAGAGGCAACTTTTGGAAATCGAGGGAGTCAGTTATAATTGATCTCCTTAGCATCGTCGACTGTATGAAGTCGAGGAGTCAGTTACGACTGATCTCTATTGTAGAGGCGACTTTGGAAGGAGAGGTAGTAATTTTTGATTGATCTCTTGAGCGTCGCCGAATGTGTGAAGTCGAGGATTCAGTTACGACTGATCTCATTTGTTGAGGCGACTTTTGGAGGGAGTTAGTTATGACTGATCTCCTAAGCGTCGCCAACTATATGAAGTCGAGGAGTCAGTTACGACTGATCTCCTTTGTTGAGGATACTTTTGGAAGTCGAGGGAGTCAGTTATGACTGATCTCCTTAGCGTCGCCGACTGTATGAAGTCGAGGAGTCAGTTACGACTGATCTCCTTTGTAGAGGCTGCTTTGGAAGGAGAGGTAGTCATTTTTGATTGATCTCCTGAGCGTCACCGAATGTGTGAAGTCGAGGAGTCAGTTACGACTGATCTCCTTTGTTGAGGCGACTTTTGGAGGGAGTCAGTTATGACTGATCTCCTAAGTGTCGCCAACTATATGAATTCGAGGAGTCATTTACGACTATTCTCCTTTGTAGTGGCGACTTTTGGAAGTCGAGGGAGTCACTTATGACTGATCTCCTGAGCGTCACCGACTGTATGAAGTCGAGGAGTCAGTTACGATTGATCTCCGTTGTAGAGGCGACTTTTGGAAGTCGAGGGTGTCATTTAAGAATAGTTTCTAGAGCGTCGCCGAATATATGAAGTCGAGGAGTCAGTTACGACTGATCTCCTTTGTAGAGGCGACTTTTGGAAGTAAAGGGAGTCAGTTATGACTAATCACCTGAGCGTCGCCGACTATATGAAGTCGAGGAGTCATTTACGACTGATCTCCTTTGTAGAGGCAACTTTTGGAAGTCGATGGAGTCAGTTATGACTGATCTCTTGAGCGTCGCCGACTGTAGGAAGTCGAGGAGTCAGTTACGACTGATATCCTTTGTAGAGGTGACTTTTAGAAGTCAAGGGAGTCAGTTATGACTGATCCCCTGAGCGTCGCCAACTCTATGAAGTCGATAAGTCAGTTACGACTGATCTCCTTTGTAGAGGTGACTTTTAGAAGTCAAGGGAGTCAGTTACGACTGATCCCTGAGCGTCGCCAACTATATGAAGTCGATAAGTCAGTTACGACTGATCTCCTTTGTAGAGGCGACTTTTAGAAGTCGAGGGAGTCAGTTATGACTGATCTCGTGAGCGTCGCCGAATGTATGAAGTCGATGAGTCAGTTACGACTGATCTCCTTTGTAGAGGTGACTTTTGGAAGTCGAGAGAGTCAGTTATGAATGATCTCCTGAGCGTCGCCGACTATATGAAGTCGAGGAATCAGTTATGACTAATCTCCTTTGTAGAGGCGAATTTTGGAAGTCGGGGGAGTCCGTTATGACTGATCTCCTAGTGTCGCCGACTGTATGAATTCGGAAGTCTTTACGACTATTCTCCTTTGTAGTGGCGACTTTTGGAAGTCGAGGGAGTCACTTATGACTGATCTCCTAAGCGTCACCGACTGTATGAAGTCGAGGAGTCAGTTACGATTGATCTCCGTTGTATAGAGGCGACTTTTTGGAAGTCGAGGGTGTCATTAAGAATAGTTTCTGAGCGTCGCCGAATATATGAAGTCGAGGAGTCAGTTACGACTGATCTCCTTTGTAGAGGCGACTTTTGGAAGTAAAAGGGAGTCAGTTATGACTAATCACCTGAGCGTCGCCGACATATGAAGTCGAGGAGTCATTTACGGACTGATCTCCTTTGTAGAGGCAACTTTTGGAAGTCGATGGAGTCAGTTATGACTGATCTCTTGAGCGTCGCCGACTGTATGAAGTCGAGGAGTCAGTTACGACTGATCTCCTTTGTAGAGGCGACTTTTGGAAGTCAAGGGAGTCAGTTATGACTGATCTCCTGAGCGTCGCCGACTATATGAAGTCGAAGTCAGTTACGACTGATCTCCTTTGTAGAGGCGACTTTTAGAAGTCGAGGGAGTCAGTTTGACTTATCTCGTGAGCGTCGCCGAATGTATGAAGTCGAGGAGTCAGTTACGACTGATCTCCTTTGTAGAGGCGACTTTTGGAAGTAGAGGGAGTCAGTTATGACTGATCTCTCTGAGCGTCGCCGACTATATGAAGTCGAGGAGTCAGTTACGACTTATCTCCTTTGTAGAGGCGACTTTTGGAAGTCGAGGGAGTCAGTTATGATTGATCTCCTGAGCGTCGCCGACTATATGAAGTCGAGGAATCAGTTACGACTGATCTCCTTTGTAGAGGCGACTTTTGGAAGTCGAGGGAGTCATTTTTGATTGATCTCCTAAGCGTCGCCGACTATATGAAGTCGAGGAGTCAGTTACGACTGATCTCCTTTGTAGAGGCGACTTTTGGAAGTCGAGGGAGTCAGTTATGACTGATCTCCTGAGCGTCGCCGACTATATGAAGTCGAGGAATCAGTTACGACTGATCTCCTTTGTAGAGGCGACTTTTGGAAGTCGGGGAGTCATTTATGACTGATCTCCTTAGCGTCGCCGACTGTATGAAGTCGAGGAGTCAGTTACGACTGATCTCCTTTGTAGAGGCGACTTTGGAAGTAGAGGGAGTCATTTATGACTGATCTCCTGAGCGTCGCCGAATATATGAAGTCGAGGAATCAGTTACGACTGATCTCCTTGTAGAGGCGACTTTTGGAAGTCGAGGGATTCAGTTATGACTGATCTCCTAAGCGTCGCGACTATATGAAGTCGAGGAGTCATTTACGACTGATCTCCTTTGTAGAGGCGACTTTTGGAAGTCGAGGGAGTCAGTTATGACTGATCTCCTGAGCGTCGCCGACTGTATGAAGTCGAGGAGTCAGTTACGACTGATCTCCTTTGTAGAGGCGACTTTTGGAAGTCGAAGGAGTCATTATGAATGATCTCCTGAGCGTCGCCGACTATATGAAGTCGAGGAGTCAGTTACGATTGATCTCCTTTGTAGAGGCGACTTTTGAAGTCGAGGGAGTCAGTTATGACTGATCTCCTGAGCGCCGCCGAACTATATGAAGTCGAAGTCAGTTACGACTGATCTCCTTTGTAGAGGCGACTTTTGGAAGTCGAGGGAGTCATTTTTGATTGATCTCCTGAGCGTCGCCGAATGTATGAAGTCGAAGAGTCAGTTACGACTGATCTCCTTTGTTGAGGCTACTTTTTGGAAGTCGAGGGAGTCAGATTATGACTGATCTCCTGATGTTGCCGACTAATGGAGTCGAGGAGTCATTACGACTGATCTCCTTTGTAGAGGCGACTTTTGGAAGTCGAGGAGTCAATTTTGATGATCTCCTTAGCGTCGATGAATGTATGAAGTCGATGAGTCAGTTACGACTGATCTCCTTTGTAGAGGTGACTTTTGGAAGTAGAGGGAGTCAGTTATAACTGATCTCCTGAGCGTCGCCGACTGTATGAAGTCGAGGAGTCAGTTACGACTGATCTCCTTTGTAGAGGCGACTTTTGGAAGTCGAGGAGTCAGTTATGACTGATTTCTGAGCGTCGTCGACTATATGAAGTCGAGGAATCAGTTACGACTGATCTCCTTTGTAGAGGCGACTTTGGAAGGAGAGGTAGTTATTTTTGACTGATCTCCTGAGCGTCGCCGACTATATGAAGTCGATGAGTCAGTTACGACTGATCTCCATTGTAGACGACTTTTGAAGTCGAGAGAGTCAGTTATGACTGATCTCCTGAGCGTCGCCGAATATATGAAGTCGAGGAATCAGTTACGACTGATCTCCTTTGTAGAGGCGACTTTTGGAAGTCAGGGAGTAAGTTATGACTGATCTCCTGAGCGTCGCCGACTGTATGAAGTCGAGGAGTCAGTTACGACTGATCTCCTTTGTAAAGGTGACTTTTGGAAGTAGAGGGAGTCAGTTATGACTGATCTCCTGAGCGTCGCCGACTATATGAAGTCGAGGAGTCAGTTACGACTGATCTCCTTTGTAGAGGCAACTTTTGGAAGTAGAGGGAGTCATTTATGATTGATCTCCTGAGCGTCGCCGAATGTATGAAGTCGAGGAGTCAGTTACGACTGATCTCCTTTGTTGAGGCGACTTTGGAAGTCGAGGGAGTCATTTATGACTGATCTCCTAGCGTCACCGACTATATGAAGTCGAGGAGTCAGTTACGACTGGTCTCCTTTGTAGAGGCGACTTTTGGAAGTCGAGGGAGTCACTAATTACTGATCTCCTGAGCGTCGCCGATTGTATGAAGTCGAGGAGTCAGTTACGATTGATCTCCTTTGTAGAGGTGACTTTTGGAAGTCGAGGGTGTCAGTTATGAATAATGTCCTGAACGTCGCCAACTATTGAAGTCGAGGAGTCAGTTACGACTGATCTCCTTTGTAGAGGCGACTTTTGAAGTCAAGGGAGTCAGTAATGACTGATCTCCTGAGCGTCGCCGACTGTATGAAGTCGACGAGTCAGTTACGACAGATCTCCTTTTTAGAGGCGACTTTTGGAAGTCGAGGGAGTTAGTTATGACTGATCTCCTGAGCGTCGGTGACTATGAAGTCGAGGAGTCAGTTTCGACTGATCTCCTTTGTAGAGGCGACTTTTGGAAGTAGAGGAGTCAATTATGACTGATCTCTTGAGTGTCGCCGATTGCATGAAGTCGAAGAGTCAGTTACGGCTGATCTTCTTTGTAGATGCGACTTTTGGAAGTCGAGGGAATCAGTTATGACTGATCTCATGAGCGTCGCCAACTATATGAAGTCGAGGAGTCAGTTACAACTGATCTTCTTTGTAGAGGCGACTTTGGAAGTAGAGGGAGTCATTTTTTATATGATCTCCTGAACGTCGCCGAATGTGTGAAGTCGAGGAGTCAGTTACGACTGATCTCCTTTGTTGAGGCGACTTTTGGAAGTCGAGGGAGTCAGTTATGACTGATCTCCTAAGCATCGCCGACTATATGAAGTCGATGGTTTATGACTGATCTCCTTTGTAGAGGCGACTTTTGGAAGTCGAGGGAGTCACTTATGATTGACCTCCTGGGCGTCACCGACTGTATGAAGTTATGAGAGTCGAGTCAGCTACGATTGATCTCCTTGTAGAGGCGACTTTTTGAAGTCGATGGTGTCATTTATAAAAATCTCTCAGAGCGTCGCCGACTGCATGAAGTCGAAGAATCAGTTACGGCTGATCTCCTTTGTAGAGGCGACTTTTGGAAGTCGGGGAATCAGTTATGACTGATCTCCTGATGCCGCCACTATATGAAGTCGAGAAGTCAGTTCGACTATCTCCTTTGTAAGGCGACTTTTGTAAGTAGAGGGGTCATTTTTTTTGATTTCCTGAGTGTCGCCGAATGTATGAAGTCGAGAGTCAGTTACGACTGATCTCCTTTGTTGAGGCTACTTTTGGAAGTCGTGGGAGTCAGATATGACTGATCTCCTGAATATTGCCGACTAATTGGAGTCGAGGAGTCAGTTACGACTGATCTCCTATGTAGAGGCGACTTTTGGAAGTAGAAGGAGTCTTTTTGATTGATCTCCTTAGCGTCGTCGAATGTATGAAGTCGATGATTCAGTTACGACTGATCTCTTTTGTAGAGGTGACTTTTGGAAGTAGAGGGAGTCAGTTATGACTGATCTTGTGAGCGTCGCCGACTGCATGAAGTCGAGGAGTCAGTTTCGACTGATCTCCTTTGTAGAGGCGTCTTTTGGAAGTCGAGGAAGTCAGTTATGATTGATCTCCTGAGCGTCGTCGACTATATGAAGTCGAGGAATCAGTTACGACTGATCTCCTTTGTATAGGCGACTTTTGGAAGTATAGGGAGTTATTTTTTATTGATCTCCTGAGCGTCGCCGACTATATAAGTCGAGGAGTCAGTTACGACTGATCTCCTTTGTTGAGGCGACTTTAGGAAGTCGAGAGAGTCAGTTATGACTGTCTCCTGAGCGTCGCCGACTATATGAAGTCGAGGAATCAGTTATGACTGATCTCCTTTGTAGAGGCGACTTTTGGAAGTCGAGGGAGTAGTAAGTTATGACTGATCTCCTTAGCGTCGCCGACTGTATGAAGTCAAGGAGTCAGTTACGATTGATCTCCTTTGTAGAGGTGACTTTTGGAAGTCGAGGGTGTCAGTTATGAATAATCTCCTGATCGTCGCCGACTATATGAAGTCGAGGAGTCAGTTACGACTGATCTCCTTTGTAGAGGCGACTTCTGGAAGTCAAGGGAGTCAGTTATGACTGATTTCTTGAACATCGCCGACTACATGGAGTCGAGGAATCAGTTACGACTGATCTCCACGACTTTTGGAAGTCGAGGGAGTCAGTTACGACTGATCTCCTTTGTAGAGGCGACTTTTGAAGTAGAGGGAGTCATTTTTGAAGATCTGCTAACGTCGCCGATCTATGAAGTCGAGGAGTCAGTTACGACTGATCTCCCTTGTTGAAGCGACTTTTGGAAGTCGAGGGAGTCAGTTATGACTGATCACCTAAGCGTCACCGACTATATGAAGTCGACGAGATATTTACATTGGTCTCCTTTGTAGAGGCGACTTTTGGAAGTCGAGGAGAGAGTAATTACTGATCTCCTGAGCGTCGCCGACTGTAAAAGTCGAGGAGTCAGTTACGATTGATCTCCTTTGTAGAGGTGACTTTGGAAGTCAGGGTAGTATTATGAAAAATCTCCTGATCGTCGCCGACTATATGAAGTCGAGGAGTCAGTTAAGACTGATCTCCTTTGTAGAGGCGACTTTTAGAAGTCAAGGGAGTCAGTTATGACTGATCTCCTGAGCTTCGCCGACTGTATGAAGTCGAGGATTCAGTTACGACTGATTTCCTTTGTAGTGGCGACTTTTGGAAGTCGAGGGAGTCAGTTATGACTGATCTCCTGAGCGTCGTGACTATGAAGTCGAGGAGTCAGTTACGACTGATCTCCTTTGTAGAGGCGACTTTTGGAAGTAGAGGGAGTCAGTTATGACTGATCTCGTGAGTGTCGCCGACTGCATGAAGTCGAAGAGTCAGTTACGGCTGATCTCCTTTGTAGAGGCGACTTTTGGAAGTCGAGGGAATCAGTTATGACTATCTCCTGAGCGTCGCCGACTATATGAAGTCGAGGAGTCAGTTACGACTATCTCTTTGTAGAGGCGACTTTTAGAAGTAGAGGGAGTCATTTTTGATTGATCTCCTGAGCGTCGCCGAATGTATGAAGTCGAGGAGTCAGTTACGACTGATCTCCTTTGTAGAGGCGACTTTTGGAAGTCGAGGGAGTCAGTTATGATAGATCTCTAAGCATCGCCGACTATATGAAGTCGATGAGTCATTTACGACTGATCTCCTTTGTAGAGGCGACTTTTGGAAGTCGAGGGAGTCACTTATGTTGATCTCCTGGGCGTCACCGATTGTATGAAGTCGAGGAGTCAGTTACGATTGATCTCCTTTGTAGAGGCGACTTTTAAAGTCGAGGGTCATTTATGAATAATCTCTGAGCGTCGCCGACTATATGAAGTCGAAGAGTCAGTTACGACTGATCTCCTTTGTAGAGGCGACTTTTGGAAGTAGAGGGAGTCAGTTATGACTGATCTCCTGAGCGTCGCCGACTGTATGAAGTCGAGGAGTCAGTTACGACTGATCTCCTTTGTAGAGGCGACTTGGAAGTCGAGGGAGTCAGTTATGATTGATCTCCTGAGCGTCGCCGACTATATGAAGTCGAGGAATCAGTTACGACTGATCTCCTTTGTAGAGGCGACTTTTGGAAGTCGAGGTAGTCAGTTTTGACTGATCTCCTGAGCGTCGCCGACTATATGAAGTCGAGGAGTCAGTTACGACTGATCTCCTTTGTAGAGGCGACTTTGGAAGTCGAGGGAGTCAGTTATGACTGATCTCCTGAGCGTCGCCGACTGTATGAAGTCGAGGAGTCAGTTGACTGATCTCCTTTGTAGAGGCGACTTTTGGAAGTCGGGGGAGTCATTATGACTGATCTCCTTAGCGTCGCCGACTGTATGAAGTCGAGGAGTCAGTTACGACTGATCTCCATTGTAGGGCGACTTTGGAAGTAGAGGGAGTCATTTTTGATTGATCTCCTGAGCGTCGCCGACTGTGTGAAGTCGAGGAGTCAGTTACGACTGATCTCCTTGTTGAGGCGACTTTTGGAAGTCGAGGGATTCAGTTATGACTGATCTCCTAAGACGTCGCGACTATATGAAGTCGAGGAGTCATTTACGACTGTCTCCTTTGTAGAGGCGAATTTTGGAAGTCGAGGGAGTCAGTTATGACTGATCTCT